>JAPDRK010000003.1:0-409518 GCA_030247875.1 Cladophialophora chaetospira
CTTTAAAATAAAGAAAATATATAGAAATATTATAAAAGTTTTTAAAATTAAAGAATAAAAAAAAAAGTCGACGTTAAAGAAATCTAAACTCTTCTGTCAGGAACTGACAGGGTTATCCTTATCTATTACAGCGCCCAAATACTGGCTAAGATTTAGCTAGATATTCCGTCTTTTTGGCATAATGCTAGGGATGCGTGGGCCTTATTCTGACATTATCTAGCTAAATCTTCTCGGGAGGTTCTGAGATTTAGTCGTGGGACGTAAGGTACGCGTGAGAGACGTACACTATACGCACGCTGAACGAGGGTCTTACCGCAGCAGTAAAGGGCACGAGTTCTTTGAGCCTTTTCGGATGGCGTAGTAGATTTTGAGTTGTGTTGAGGGTCAGTGTGCGATTGGGCGCCAAGAGACCAGCTCAACTCGGTGCCTAGTAAGCTGTTCTGTTTCGCTGTACTACGGGGGAGCGTATTGCGTGCGACTCGAGGACGAGCCGCCTAGGAGGGAGGATAATGTCAGGAACTGACAGGGTTATCCTTATCTATTACAGCGCCTAAATACTGGCTAAGATTTAGCTAGATATTCCGTCTTTTTGGCATAATGCCAGGGATGCGTGGGCCTTATCCTGACATCTTCTCATTTTTTTAACTTTTATATAATTCGAGCTCAGCTCGATCCCAGCTCGATTTCAGCTCGGTACAGCTCACTTTTATAACCCCTATTCCGGATCGTGGTTACTAGCGAGACAAGCACCAAGCTTAGCGCCAGTCCGGGCTAAGCGCGAACTAGCACCCTATAGGGAGGGCTATACTGTACCTTGTGAAAGCTGATGAAAACCCTTAAATGCGGTGAGATAGGCCATTCTATCTAGTCGGATCCGTTGCTCGTCGTCGCGTTGCGGCCTACATGGTATCCATGAATGTCTATAAAACATGCCTATGCCTTCAGCAAGATCGAAGAATCAAAGCATCATAAAATCTCCTCATACTCAGCCTTCAAACTTCCCAGTTCTCGCAAAGACCAGTCCATCTTCCAAACGTAGTACTTTTCAAGTCCAACCAAAACACACTCGATCACCATGTATCAGCTCTCTATCCGCGCCATCGCCGTCCTGGCATGCCTCGCATCAGCTGTATTGGCTGCCCCAGCGACCAACGCGCAAGCTTCCAATTGCGATACTCGCGATGATTGTCCCGGGCAAGAAGTCTGCGGGAGTACGTCAATTCCTAGCTCGGCCATCATTGGGATGTCCTTGTTTTTATGCCCGTTTTGGTATCCCCATCATGAAGCCTAAGCTGACATTTGCAACGCAAAATAGTCTACAGCACTGGGTACTACTGCACCACCACGGCCGAGTGCAATGCGGATGATGTTGCCTGTGACATCTGTGGCGATGCTGGTGATTTCTTTGCGCAGTGCACCTAGACGAACGTTGATATCTTCACCATAGGGTCTGAATGACAAGTTGCACCCTGACGAACCATGAAGATCGAATGACGAGTTGCACCAAGACGGACCAAGAAGGAAGTTGGGAGAAGAAGCGGAGCGATGGTGGTTTGCACACGTTCGTTTGGAAGCAATGCTGTCAGAGTGGGAATGGCCCCCCATGCAAAGATTGCATTGAGATCTATACCTTGCACGCAGACATATAACATTCGCTGAAGAAGCCGGGTCTTGACCACTTCCATTTCGGGGGTTACTATTGATCGCGCACTAAGACATGCCCGACACGTTGCGACTGCGGTCACTTCAAGTTCCTTATTGTTTACAACGCCTGATTTCCGTCAGCTTTGCCGGCCAGCCCGGATTCCAGGTGCCATCTGGCAGAGACACCTCACAAGTTCGCCCGCACGGAGTCCGTGAAGTCGGCACTTTCTGTTGCAACAGAGCTGTTGCTTTTGCTGGCATAATGTTCCAGCACCGCCTCTCGCAAAGCCTGACACCCGCCGTTGATGTGTTTCTCCGGCTCTCCCACGACGC
The DNA here is from genome assembly GCA_030247875.1 of Cladophialophora chaetospira. Lineage (NCBI taxonomy): Eukaryota > Fungi > Ascomycota > Eurotiomycetes > Chaetothyriales > Herpotrichiellaceae > Cladophialophora > Cladophialophora chaetospira. Next base: position 1,978 of record JAPDRK010000003.1, read on the forward strand.
TGTACCCCATATGTCCAACCCTCACATACCGATGACCGACCTTCTTATGCATCCCTCCCACAATAGTGAAACCCTTCTCTGTGACTCTTGACAACAGCTCTTTCGGCGTTAGCCCGTCAGGAAGCCAAAACGCCGTCAGGCCGTTGGCTTGATTCTCTGGTCTTGTCGCCAGTTGAGTGAGACCCAACTCCCTCACGACCGCTTTTACTTGTGCACTCTTTCGTTTGTGTTGCTCAAATCTCTCTTGAAGTGGACGGGACAGGATCGAGGTCAAGGTGGCATGCATGGCATGAACAAGCTGTGTAGGTGGGGTTGCAAAGTAGCTCGATTGTTTCCTCTCATAGTTCTGCATGATGGGAAGCCACCGGGGCAAGCTAGCATACCAGGAAGTTGGTGGTGCCTTCCTTGCTTTTGAAACTTCAATGGCACGTCCGGAGGCCATAATTATGGCAAGACCAGGTGGACAGCCGATCGCTTTCTGCGACCCGGTCGCCACGATGTCAATGTTCCACTTGTCGAATTGAAGATCTTCTGCGCCAACGCTGGCAACACCGTCGACAATCAGGAGTGTCTCTGGCGAGACTCGCTTGAGGAGGTCTGAAAGGGGCTTCAACGGCATAAGGACAGCCGTCGAGGTGTCGACATGTACCACAACCAAAGCTTTGTACCGAGTCTTTCTCAGCTCCTTCTCGATGTCCCGAATGTCCGGTGCTTCTCCGATAGGGACGGACATCTTCTTGGTACGAGCTCCATATGTGGATAGACACTGCTCGAACGCATCTGAGAAGTACCCCGTACTGAGACACAAGACGGGCTCGTCTGGTTCGATGAAGTTTGTGGCCACGAAATCCCAGCTCAGCGTACCACTGCCTCCAATGATGAACGGTTGGGCATTGGGGTCTTCACTCTGGAAGAGCTTCCGAGTCATAGTCAACACATCGCCGAATGTGTTGCAGAACGGTTGGGCAAAATGTGATTCGGCCCACGTTGACATGGCCTTCAGGACTGCGGGGTCGACCTCAGTCGGACCTGGAGCAAGGAGAATTGGACTTGTTCGAACTTGCGAAGACATTATGATGATCGCCTATCGAGACCGGGATTTAGAACAAATTCAACGCCGAGGAGAACACTATAACGACAAGCAGACTCAAGTACTGTGATATGGATTCTACCCAGATATGACCACAGCTGTTGCGGATGGTGATCCATATCTGGCGACCTTTTCTTGCAATCCTGCTGCACCAGCCTGTCATCATCTCTGCCTGAACAGAACATTCTGTATGCTCCAGACGTTGAGCCATCGCGATTTCGGGTGAACACGCCGTCCGGTGTTCTCAGGAGGTTCATGAACAACCAATCAGAGGATCGGTCTCATCAGCGCCCGGTCTGACTTCCGGGGGTTAAATGTTCTGCCGCATGGATTGAGGCGTGTTCGAGCCCAGTTGTGCATTCGCGGCTTCCCTTTCTCAAATTTTCAAGACAACAGTCTGATAGCTGAGCTCGGATTGCTTCGGAGCAGATGAGGAGTAGCGAAAACAATGGCAAATAAGATGCAAACCCGGACTCAGGTATTAGGGCCCGAGCAGCGATAACGATCTGTCAGCAAGAAACACCCACCAGGCTGAGGCGTCCTCTGCAAGTGATTCGAGACAAGAAATGGGGACTGAAGGGAGAAGGCGGGTTGTTGCTCGCCTAGAAAAACCACTGATGTCTCAGGACACTGATACAAAGCCCTCCAGGATGTCGAAAATAATTGCGGCCAAGACAACTAGCGTCATGCAGAGTATTTCAACTCTTCCGAAACACTGCTATCTTTACCCCAGACTAGGCAAGATTCTCCCCCACAGATCTATTCCAGATAAGCATTTCTGTTTTCGGGTCTCGAGGTCTGCCGTGGCGTCTCGGGACAGGGGTGCATCCGGGGAATTATCGCGACTGAATGAGAACAGATCTGTGGACAGTGAGGGGTGCATGCTTAGCAGAACTCACAACGTGGCATCATAGACTTGCTCCGAGAATTTCCCTATTTTTTGCTGCATCTGGTCGCTAATAGACTGAAGTCGACGAAGCTGTGACAGAGTTAAGAGAGATACAGATGTTGCTTTTCTTGGGCAATGCCCGGTTTGGAGCCCGAATTGGAGAGCCCCTATTGAGCCTGCAAGACCTGATAGGCTGATCTCTCCACATCGCAAATGGACACAACATGGATCAATGAGAGGCAGAGGTGACCGGTCCACGAGAACTCGCGACCTGGAGGAGAGCAAAGAAAGCCTCCAAGCGAGGGCGGAGCCATTCCCCAGTGGAAGCTTCCCAAGACCATGTGGACGACCTCGTAATGGGAGGCTTCAAAGTAGCACCTGTACACACTCGTAAATAGGATGTAGCGAGACGTGGATCAAAGGAGTTCGAAGCCGAGGAATATGGAGGCTGAAGGCAGGGGTTATAGTAACATTTCGTCGAAGGGCTCATCATCCAGAGAGGAGACTCGAAGAATTCCAAGACAGCGTCAGTCGATCTTCCTTTTTGTTATCATTCGTGCATCGATAATTCCAATCTGGGTGCGATGACGGTAAGTTATTGTGGAGAACTAACGCCGTCTCGAAGTTCCGATGAGAGGGTCCTAGGGCAGGCTTCTGCCAGTTCGATATCATGGGTGTGAGGAAAGAGAGTCTTTCAAAGTGAGATGTGGTGATAGTAGAGTGATTGGTGATTTTCAAGGGCTGTGCTGACCCTTGGATACCAGTGTTGCACTTCGGATGACTTTGTTTCAGGAGACTCGAAGGCTGGGTCCCAACGTCAAGTGCAAGAGACGCGGTTCTGAAAGTTGCCTGGTTTCACCTAGCCCTTTGTGGGGAAGAAAGAACCACTTCGCCGCCTACTTGACTTACGTTTCGATGAGATCGCAGGTGCGCTCCTGGACGACAATTGCAGACACACGCCACAACGGGCATTCCTGCAACCATCTCCTCAATGATGTTGACTCTGACGGTGCTGGGTTGGCCCAAGGAACGTACGTCACACGTGTTCGGTCTGCATTACCTGGTACGGTCGCTGTCTAAACATACGAGAGATGAGCGCGGAGGAGACGGCGAGAAGCCCAGCCTCGCACTGGACGCGGGGTTGATCGCTCAGAAGCAGACGAAGATCAATGGATGATTGAAAGAGGTCGGAGTCAATTGACCGGAAGACCAGAAGCATCAGGGTATAATTAGGATTTGAATGGCTGTGCATAGGGACTTCTGATGATGGGCAGAGGTGTGTGAAAGAGCATCTGCTAACCAAATGTGTGAGTTCTGAAGAAGTGAAGAGGAAGTGAAGAGGAAGTGAAGAAACGAAGATGGCAAGATGTCGGTCTCGATTGCCTCGGTAACTGCGGAGCATCATCACAGCGGTTTTGCAATTTCGCACCGTGGTCCTAGACTCTCTTGGCGATTCTCGTCGACCACCGTGAAGAACTGGATCCGAGCTTCTTACACGCTCATAATTGTTCGAAATGCGCAGGAAGAGGTGTACAAAGTCAAATCTTCCGAGTCGGTCCTCGTACCATGGCCATCAACACCTCTAGTCTCGAGGGAACTCGTTCACGTCCGGGTCCGCGCCGTAGGACAAGACTGCCATACACCATGGGCTACCCTGAACCTGGAAGCCGCCCTGCTTGACCGCCAGACCGGCAATGTGGCCTGATTCGAAGAACACTGCGAGACCCAGGGACCCCCAAACAACCCTCCGCCTGCGAAAGACTTTCAACTGCGCTGTTACGGGCTAAGCCCGCTTTGTACGCAACAGCTCATGGCATCTGCCAAGTCGAGATCAACGGCAAAGCCATCGGTGACGAACTCCTGACCTCAGGGTGGCATTCATGCAACCACCTGCTACACTACCAGACCAACAACGTCAGCTCCTGCCTTGTGGAAGGGGAAAACGTTGTCGGAGCATATACCGCAGATGGCTGGTTTGAAGGGCGGCTTGGCAGACCCCGAGAGTTAACGTCTTTGGCGAGCGACTGGGATCTCTGGGTCAGATCGAGATGGATGGCAAGGTAATCTGCTCGACTGATTCGACCTGAGAATATCTCGATGGTCCAGTCGTGGCCGCTGAGATCTACATTGGTAACACGTTCCACAGTACACTTGACGATCCTATGTGGTCAGCCTAGGGATCACGCTTCCCCTCCCTCGGAAATGCAGAAGAGCTTTCTTTCCCGTCCACCTTGTTGATAGCCCCAGCTGTTGCACCAGTGAACCGGATTGAGGAAAACAGCCAGCAAAGCTTATCACGACTCCAGGCGGAAAGACTATTCTCGACTTCGGTCGCAACGTCATGGTTTGGCTCAAAGGATTTTTCGACATTCCTGAAAAGGCAGGCGAGGAGGTCCAGATCCAGTTCGCTGAATACACGAGAGTGGAGAATTAGGAACAAGACCTTTGAAAACTGCGAAGGCGGAGGAAATCATCAGGCTGGGCAGCAAGACCAAGAACTGCGGGCTGCGGTTCACTTGGTTTGACTTTAGATATGCGATATGGAAGGCGCCCTCCTCAGTCATCCTCACTGACAAAGTACAGACACGCCGAAGATTGGCGGGTACAACAACCTCAGCTATCTGACTTTGTGGCCATTGTCGTATTATTCGACTATGTGAGTACAAGGAATCAGCTCTAGAGTGTCGGTGACATGCAATTGACCATAGAGCAGAAAGCTTGTACAACATGAAGTGTTATTGGAACACCAACATAACCTAGATAATTCAGCTGCCAACAACAATTCCTGCATGTCTGAAATCATTTCGTGCCGAATTTTAATCTTGCCCACCCAATTTACACCCCACACAGGTATCCGCTAATGTCATATAACGTACTGTAACTACGACATACTCCACTCGGATAGTAGGTCAGGAATTTGTAGATATTTGCGCAATGTTTGCGACTTGTCAACATCCACACAAGAGCACAAATCATAGATGACACTACAACTTCATCCCAACTGGACACCGTGAAACGTTCCAGGTTGTTCTCAAAGGCATTATGTGACATCGAGCCTCCCAAAGTGCAGATGATTGTGTTGCGACAAAGCAGCGAACCATTTTACCGGCTGGAGCCACAACTTTCAAGGGATCTTGCTCGGCGAAGGCTTTCTAACCAACAGTGTGAAGTGGCACCTCCGGCCATTGGTGCAAATTTGTGACCAGTTTCAAGGTATCATGCGTTCATGCATAGAATCGCAATTCGAACGCTTTCAACATGTATTTCTGTCTCTGTCTCTAAACCATCCTGGCGTTAGTTTAAGCAAAGTAGCTGATTAATGAGCCTTGATCGCTAGCTACAATCAAACACAACGATCGTGGAGCCATTCATCAGCATTCATGCAGCAGAACAACCTCTTCAGATTGTCGAACTCTACGCTGCGAGCGAGGAGCAGCATCCGCAATAAGACAGAGTTACAAGAGTGTGCTGGCAATGACTGGACGGCGTTCGCCATTTCTACCATTGCTTTTGTCTTGTCAAGCCTCATATTTTGTCAAGCAATCACAAGGACCTCTTCAACTCGTGGTGTCTATGAAATACCTTTGCTGTTGACAGCAACAGTCAGCCTTTTTAGCTCTCATGGCTGGGCTTTCCACGACTCTGGAGATTTCTACTGGGCAATGTTTATCCTCATCTGGACGTTGCACGTCTCAGGGCTGTTATTTATCGAGCACGCCACTGTCAAAAGTTTGCCCGTGGTCAAAAAGCCGCCTTCTACCGCGAGTAGGCTCCGCCATGGGTACAAACTCTGGAATAACCCGAGACATATTCCATACGCTATTGCCAAAACTTCTCAACGACCGCACAATACGACTAAAGCCAGGCTGGGTTTCACTCTAAGAAGGATGCGCGATGTTGTTCTGGCGTGGAGTATACAATATATCACTCTTATAACCCTAACCACTCTACACCCCTCTCTCGCAAATTTCTCGAGTGAGAAGGAAGCTTATTTCAGACGGATACTTTGGGCAGTGGGACCACCAGTAACATTGCGGGAGACTGCTATCAGAGCAATAATGTCGGTATTTTGGTGCATTAACGGTTACTACAAGCTTCAACGACTACATTTCATCCTCGGAACCTTTGCTGTTTTAGCAGGTCTGGACGACATCGAGGAGTGGCCACCTCTTTTTGGCAGGATAAGCTCCGCGTTCAATGTCCGTGGTTTCTGGGGCAAATTCTGGCATCAGCTTCTTCGCTTCCCCGACATAGCATGCAGTGATGCTATCTGGAGACGCTGCGTTCGAGTCGACTTCGCGCCTCGCGCGAAGAAGACATTCAATGCATTCTGTGTATTTGCAACAGCTGGACTCTGTCACGAGCTTGTCAACAAAATTATGCGGAGCAACAGCCCTCCGTGGTACGATCTCAGCTTTCAGCTAGTGAACTTTGCGGCTGCATTCATGGAGACTGTTGCGCATGATCTATGCAAGAACGCAAAAGTGGCAGAAAAAATGCCAAGGCGAGCAGCAAATTGCCTTGGAGTAGCTACGCATCTGCTTGGATTTCTTCGGACTCCTCTGTTCTTCTTCTTTCTTGTACCCAAATGGCAGTATCCAAAGATGCGTGCCGAGCTTGCAGCAGCGCTTTTGAAACGACGCCGATGCTTGCATCACTGATAGAATGTAGGGAAGAGGCAAAACATGTTACACCAACCATAATCATGCTGTTACCTAGGTAATTCTAAGGATGGAAGAATGAGAAAGAGCCTAATGTGACACAAAAAGACAGCATAAACTCCGTTCGACAGTGAGATTCTAATACAACAGTGATTTTGGAAATCTGATTGATCTTACATGACACAGAGGCTAGAATCCTTTAAATTATTTGAGATTCGCAGGTAGCACTGGCTCCACGTACGCACACACATATCTGGCACGGTCTTACACGATGCTACGACCAACAATCCACTCTATCCAATTTTGTTACGTGTCATTCACATCAGCTTCCTCGTTGCATCTTCGTTTGCTCACTTCTTGCTGTAGAGAGTAGGGTCATGCTCAGCTCAGATTCTTTGTTACCACTTGATGTTGCTCTAAGTGCTGCCACATCAGCTCTTTGATCAGTTTGTTTTATTTGTGACACCATGGTCAGCTTCCTACTCTCGCTGCATGATAGCGGTCAGGGTCTATATTACCGGCTCGTCAAAGAGCAGGAGCTCTCTTGGTGGATATATAAAGTAGCAAGCTATATGAGCCCAGAGAATCTCTGACAATTTGCGCTCTCCAGTCAGCAGCATCATCATCGAAGACGTGGTCACAAGTGCTTTTTCCAAAACTTCGCGCACAATGCATTCAAAGCCCCTATCTCTCTTGGCACTGCTTCCCTTTCTTCTCGTTATGCCGAAAAGCTGCACAGCTAGCCATCACGCCAGTGGGCAGACAATCGCTGATGTTTTCCTAAAGATAATCGAGGGTATTCCTGAAGGTCTTGCTCACGCATTCGGTGGTGGCCATAAAGAAAAACGGGACACAAACATTCATCAACGACGCGACGTTCCACCTCTGCCAGGAGTCCCCCAATACAACGTCGACAACTGTAATGGTGCGCTCCATGACCTACAGAACTCGGGTGGCTTCCTCGAAGTGTCGACACCTAGTGATGGTGGTACGTAAAATGAGGCCGCTTTCTTGGGATCAGGTGACACATAATCTGACTATTTACGATATAGTTGTTCAATTCGACAATGTCCCAACTGACTGCATTGTCCTGGCAGCGTTCCTCACAGATGAGGCTGCCGCATACGCGTGCGGAAGCGCATGCATAGCTTACAGTGGGCTTAACGATGGTCAAGTGAGTCAAGTTTTGGGCGAACTGGGCCTTGATTGAGAAGAACTATTCAAAGCACGAAAGGGTGGGTTGACTTGCAGGATACCTGTGCTGCTATGATCGGAAGCTTACGACAAGTTTTTTTCTATATGTTGAGTACTCTTACAGAATATCACGTCGCAGATTCCGATCGTGATCTTTCTTTGTCTTGGAGACATCCTTATTCCCCATGGAGTTAATCAACTTCCGCGTGTGCTCCTCTTGTGTACCCATCTGCCTCTGCTTGAGCTATAGTTTGTGTGCGGCAGTCTTTTGTCCGCCTCTGTTGGGAGGAAAAAGACGCGGCAGAGCAGGCCAAGGGAGAGTGGGGGGGTCTATCCTCTTTAGGGAGCGCAAGGTCGTATCATGAAGGGACTTGATGGTTTCAGCCGCTTGGCTTAGGACAACAAATGTGGTATCATGAGGCGTATGAGGAGGGCCTACGTACAGGGAATCATGCAATTTCCTTCCCTGCATAAACGTAAGTTGAAGTGGCGAAAAGTGAGCGTGATTCAAACGGTGAGGCAGACGTGAAGGTAAATTGAGAGTGAGGAGAAGTGGGCTGGGCTGATCAAGCGAGGATGCGGTGAAGTCCTCGGCATGGGGTGAACGACGACAGAAAAGGAAAAATGAAGATATAGAGCTGGCTCGATGCAAAAGTCGGGTTCGTGCCAGACATGTGTCTCAAAAATCCTCGTTTGAACAAAGGACACGAACACAACGCCTTCATGGAAGTGTACTAGTAAGACCTATTCACCCGCACTTTCATGTCCCTGTCCACAATGTATCTTTAACATATTCCAGCGTCAAAGCGAAGCTTTCAAAGCCGGCTTGTCTCCCGATTGGGCTGCTCCATACATACCTCCCGCAGCCACATCGTGCTTGAGCGGCTGTCCAGCAAGGAAGCGTCGCAAATTCTCTGCAACAAGCGACTCCGAGTACCGGGGTCTTCCTCCTGCAGCATGAGGCGAAATGATCAGATTCGGTGCCTTCCAGAGTGAAGAGGACGAAGGAAGCGGCTCTGTATGGAACACATCCAACGCGGCGCCACCGATGCTTCCCTCGTTGAGTGCCTTGGCGATTGCATTCTCATCGACACACGTTCCTCTCCCAACGTTGATGACCCAGGCATGTTTCGGCAGCATTTTCAGTCGTTCAGTGTTCAATGCAAGGAAGGTTCCCTTCGAGCCTGGGAGGATCATGATCAAAGCATCGGTTTGGGGTAATAGCTTGGGTAAGGCGTCATTGGTCTGGACTTGGATGCCATCGATGATCTCCTCGAAGAGTCCGACACCGCGCACGTTGGCGCCTAAAGCCACGAAGTGAGGTGCTAGCTTCCGACCAATATTGCCCACGCCCCATATGAGGATATTGGCGCCCTTTAGCGAAGTGAATGATCCCTTAGGTCTATCGGGCAGGAAGCCACCGAGATGACCAGGCCACTTTCCCTGGTTCTGATAGTCTCGCATCTCGTACAGCTTTCGAGCAGCGCTAAGCGTTAGGGCAAGAGCATGCTCGACGACGGTCTCGTCGTGGAGGTTAGTACCGGCGGTGACCTTGATGTCCGGGGAGAAGCCAGCGGCGAGCACGTCGTTCGGGCCGGCGAAGAGAGACTGGATCCAGCGGAGGTTGTGCATTCGCTTAGCGGCATCGGGAAGATTGTTGTTGTTCCACGTGACGAGGATCTCTGCGTCAATGAGGTGTTCAGGTATTGGGCTCTTGGCATCATATTCGTGAAGGGAGACACCGAATCCTTCGAGGCCGCTTGGGTCGAACACCAATGAGTTAGGGTAGAGGAGCTTCATTATTTGAGGAGTATGCCCAAGCTCACAGGTATGCAAAGGCAAAAGCTGTTTGTTCCTCAATTCTGGGGATTCAAGCTCCTATTCTATCCTCTCACAAGTATCTGCCGGCGCTGATTGTGCCATTTTGGCTGTACGCCTGCATGAGGATAGCGCGGCAGGCCATCCACGAGTACGGGGAAAATATGCGGGGGAAACCGGGACCTCTTGCATACGACCCCTGGACGGCTTCCACAAGATGGATGAGGTGAGGAGACAAGGCGCAGAACAACCGGACTTCATGTTCATCTGACGGCTAAACGTTCAGACCTACCTACACCTGCTGCACGTGCGATAAGAGGAGGGAGAGCGACAAAGGCCCGGTTCGCACGACTCGGGGTCATCAGTTTCGCGTCTTACCTGGCTCGAATCCATGTCACCGCTGCTTCATTAGTCTAAGGGGTGACTTGTGCCAACCGAGCTCTCGTGGATGGCACCTGCCATGTGGCTGAGATAGTAGAGGGAAAGGCAAGAGTAACGGAAAACTTAGCTCCGGGTTGTGCTTGCAAGGCTGAGTGCCTTGGCAGGGGAAGGCGCCAATCACATCACGCTCTGCAACGTCACCGCCGCTTCCCCAACAGGTTTCCCGAGAGGTAATCCTCGACTTTTCGAAAGCAGCCTTTAGGCCACGTACACTCCAAGCAAGCTGCGCAGACTTGAGCCTTGACACTCGTTTCTTGCCTACATGCCGCTCGTTCTAGTCTTTTGGATGTCAAAGGACCAGTGAACCCGCTGCAGCCTGATTGTCTTGCCTGGAATACGGAGTACTTGCTACCTGTCCGCTTGGCACCGGCAGCAGCTTATGCATTGAGAGCGACATCGAATAACTTCACCTGCAATTCCTGACTGTCGCTCTTACAGCTCTTCTCCTTCCGCTCCCGAAACCTCTGCCATGGCACCACGTTCCACCCGTAAACTCACCTCCTCCCTCCGCAAATGGCTACTCTCCTCCCCACCCGCCGAATGGGCCATCAATCAATTAAGAGAGCTCCTGATCGGTGCACTGCGCCAGGGTCCGGTACCCAAGCATGTTGCTTTCGTGATGGACGGGAATCGGCGCTTTGCACGAAATAACCGCATCGAGACAGTAGAAGGCCACAACCTCGGCTTTGAGGCACTGGCAAAAATACTAGAAGTGTGCTACAAATCTGGCGTGCATACCGTGACGATATACGCCTTCAGCATTGAGAACTTCAAGCGTTCAAAATACGAGGTGGATGCTCTGATGGCCATGGCGAAGATTAAGTTAAAACAACTGGTTCAGCACGGGGATCTGTTGGATCGATACGATGCCAGGATCCGCATCCTTGGTCAGAGAGAGTTGATTAAGCCGGACGTTCTGGAGGCGGTGAACAAAGCGGTGGAAATGACGAGTCACAATAAAGGGAAATGTGTCTTGAATGTGTGCTTTCCTTACACGTCGAGAGAGGAGATCACGACGGCTGTAAAAGGTGTTGTGGAGGAATGGAGTCAGCCTCTCCACCAAGAAACGTCCAGAGACAAGGACAGGAAAAGTCCGTTCCGGGAGGATAGGATCGCCGAATCCATACGGTCGGAGCAATATTCTAACCACTCGCCATCCAACAACTACCTATCGCCACCAGGTTTCCGTTCTCCCTCGTCAAGCACTACGAGCCTCTCTTCATATTCACCTGACCTCTCCTCAGACCAGGATGCCGAATCAGTCTCAACATCAACAACACTTCACCAAGACGAAACACCCTCATCCTTCACCCATCCAGCCGACAAAGCCTCTGCTCAGATACCGGCTACCCAGAAATCGCGCTACCCCTCTCCCGAATCCATCACCGCCGAAACAATAACATCAAACACGTACACCGCATCCTGTCCGCCAATTGACCTCTTGATCCGCACATCGGGTGTCTCTCGCCTATCGGACTTCATGCTCTGGCAATGCCACGAAAACACAGAGATTGTCTTCCTTGACGTCCTCTGGCCTGAATTCGACCTGTGGAGCTTTCTTCCCGTGCTGTGGGAATGGCAGTGGCGGAGGCGGAGGGAGGAGAAGATCCAGGCAGAAGAGGACGGTAAGGAGAGTAGGATTGAAAGGAGTGGGACAAGAGGGAGTAAAGTGCATGCGTCGTGATGGGGGTCTGACCAAAATAGCTGGGGACTTGAGTAGGCTCGAACGGTGTTGACCACGTCTGGCGCCACAGTCTTGACCATCGCAAGCTCGTCATGGGCGGTGGCCTTTGGAGCCCGCTCTTCCTGAGTGCTGTCATTCATCTAGCGTTATGCATAAGCTTGAGCGTGCAAGGCAAAGCAAGCGAGAGCGGGCTTTCGCGTCCTCCAAAAGGCAACTAGAAGTCATTATATTTTGTACAGCGCACTGAGCATGCCGACTTGCCATACATGATACACTCCGTCCATCAGACATCAAAAATTGTCAAGATGCTGTGAGTGGCCGCCGTCCAGCTCCGATCGGTCACGGGAACAATCAAGCCTGTTACATCGAATACATAAGATTCGAGGGAGGTGCCTGCCATAAATCCAGCTTGTTGTCTCACTTGCTTTCGCCGTCGCACCTTCTAGCATTATTAAATCCGAGCAATGTATCGACTCTTGCGTGAAACTGAGGTGAACTATTCGATTGCGAAAGACCACAGTAGCAGTTTCCGCGATGCACAATATTTAACAACCAGTGAAATGACATGAGATTGAGTCCACACTGGAAATGGACATGCACGATATCATCCATTGCACGATGGAAGAATTGAGCAAGGTACTTCATTTCTCTGTCTCTTTGTACTGTACATTCCACAATGCCTCCCTCTCCCACCCTCTCGCTCTCCTCTCACCTCCCTGCCTCTCCCCCCCCCAACCTCCATCCCTTCCCTCGCGCCATCACGGCCCCACGAAAAACCGACACGCCTCAATAACATCCTGATCATCGTTCGCAAAATCCCAGCCCACGATTCGACTATCCTGACTACAGCACACGATCCTCCTTGCATCGAATTGCAGCTTGAACACGCGTGACACGGATGATTGTTGGGGGTTTTGTGCGTTGGGGACGTTGGGTGCCGGTCCCACGGCGAGGGGGGGAGCTGATGCTATCGAGCCTGCCTGTGGGACTGAAGCTGGGGCGGAAGAGGGTTGAGGAGGGGCGTGCTGGTGTTGCTGTTGCTGTTGCTGTTGATTTGGAGGCTGGGATAATTGCTGTTGCGCAGCACTCGCGGCCGGGGAGGGACCTGTCTGCGGCTCGTGCAGGGCGTGCCCAGTCGTCGACGACCCTGTATGACTGCTCCCCGAAGGCTGTCGACTTTGGCTTTGCACTTGCTGGGCCCTCGCTTGGAACAGGGCGGCATTCATCGCACGATTGATAGTCGCTTGAGTATGTGCCGCCACTTGTTGATGGAGATTTTGGGCGTTATTGCCATTGAGTGTTAGATTGACATTACTACGTGCGGAGGCGTTCGCTTCTGTTGGATTGTTGAGTGCCCGGCCTAGACCTGACACGTTGGCGAGGCCGGTGCCGAAACTAGCTAGTGAGGTATTCATCGCCTGTTGAACGATTTGTGAGGCGGAGAGGACGGCGGGATGGACGTTGCCTGCAGGACCGGCGCTGCTGTTGGGAGGGAGCGGTTGGCCCTGCTGAGCTTGCGGTACGGCTGGACCAATGGCCCCCGGCTGTGCTGGTACTAGAGCTTGCTGCTGAGCAGCTCGGGCATCTTGCGCCGCCAGAATCCTCTGTCGTGAATTAGGCGGAAGTTGAGACGGTGCATCTTGCCGCAACATCTGACCGATAACCCAGTCTCCTCTGGCATTCTTCCTCCATATGATGATAGACTCATCATACGAGCCGGACACAATTCGACCCCATTTACTTCCCCCACCTCCAGGAGGCAGCTTCGAACCCTGGGAGAATCGAGAAGTCCCGTCATGTGTGATTTTGACGCCGCGGCGGGCCTCCCTGGGTTCTACAATGATTCCATCTGCAAGATCCTGGGCATACTTCCGCTCGGCGGCTTTCACTTCGTCTTCCTGGTCGTACCCTGGCAGATCGCCGAATCCTGCTTGTACGGTCCGCACTAGATTTGTGTGCCCCTTGAGTTCCGCCACTTCGGCACTAGTGAAGGGGTCATATATCCGGACCGTATTGTCACTACTTCCACTGACGATGCGCTTGCCGTCGAATTGGACGCAAGCGATTCCCTTCTGGTGCCCTTGAAGTGTTCGAATCAGTCTGCCGTTCTTGGCATTCCACACCTTGATAAGTCTGTCTCCCGAAGCAGATACGATGAGATCGTCGTGTATTTGAATAGCATTGACCGCGGCGCTATGTCCTTCAAGCGTCAGTAGGAGCATATACGGTTTCAACGCACGTATTTGTCCATTGGCGATTCTGGCTTCCAAGAGTGATGGCTCCATTTCTGAGGTGTTGACAATATATGTGGGCGCTTTTGCTTGGCTATCAGGTTTGAGCTGAGGGTAGTCCTTGTCAGTTGCGACCAGATTGTTTCTGTTCCAGATCTTGATGCGTCGGTCCTTGGAGCATGTGACCAGGTACCGGTGGTCGAATCGCAAATTAAGCACCGACTCTTCATGCGCGGACGGAATTTCGTGTATCTTGTGGCCAGTGGAGAAACGCCAAATAATGACACTGGAGTCGCTGCTTCCCGATATTATTACGTCCTCATTTTCTGTAGGATCGAATTGCAGACATAGCACGGACTGAGAGTGCCCGGTCAGAGGCTTTCCCCTCAGCCGTCGAGTCTCGAGATCCCATACGCGCAGTGTCTTGTCTCGACTGCCACTTACTAGCCACTTGCCAAAGAACTGAATAGTGTAGACACACTCAGTATGTGCTTCTTGGGGATGAGAGGGATGAGGCAGCTGAAACGTTGTGTATCGACCTTTAGTCCAATTCTGTTCCAACTTCTGCCGTTGTTTGTATAGGTGAATCCAGTTTAGCTTCTCGTCGGCATTGGCACCATAGGTGGCAAGTTTTGTCTTCAAAGATGGCTCCGGCGGGTGTGTACTTTTCGAGGTTGAGACGGCGTCGCCTTCATGTTCGGTCAAGTAGTCCATGTCATCACCCTCCTCTTGGCTGTGTCTCTTATTCGGCCTTGACGGAGAGTTATGTATGCTAGTGGGTGCGTCTTGCATTTCTTGGTCTTCGGTCGTCTCGGACTGCATGTCTGTGTCTGCTTCAATGACTCCATGCTGTTCCCGCCAGGACGACACATCAGCGGAGACCTTGCGACCCTTTGACTCAAGCCAGTCTGACGTCGCTCGCTTCTTTTGCGAAGGTTGGCCGGCCGGCTGGGATCGTGCTCTTTTTGAATCTTTGCGTACGACTGAGTGCGTATTTTCGAACTGCTTGATCTCTTTAGAATCTAGTCCCCAGCCCTCCTTCCTGTATAAGTCTTGCCACAGCATAGCATCCATTATCCGTATCCGCCACGTCTGAGAGGCGAGTGAGGCTGTCAGTAGCGTCTCCGCATCCAGGTACGAGAAGATGAGCGAAGTGATCTCAGGCGGCAACTTCTCCAACGGGTCCATGTGTAACAAGGGTGTGAGCCTCTCGACCACGGCTGCTATGTTGGACGTCCGTAATGTGCGTAGCACTTCATAGGCAATCTCAGCGCGTGCCTCTTCATTCTGTGCCATGACCCATTCTTGAAAGCGCGCTGCAGTTGCAGCAAACGTTCGACCGTGTTCATCCTGACTCGCCGAGTCCTCTGAGAAGCCCTCGTCCAAGCGAAACGGCGTCATTGAGGAGGAAGAGTAGGATGAGCGGTGCGGATCAAAGTGGTTATGGAAGGGATCCATGGCTCTGGGGCGAGGCTTGAGCTTATTGTGCGAGGTTCAGGTTTGGAGAAGAGGATGTCAGGCGGCGAGTGATGGACGGACAAACGGTCACGAGGTCATCTCATCGGCCTGGTCATGCGAAGGGTCAGGCTGGACGTGATAAACGTCGATGGACTGGCCGAGGTAGCGGGTTGAATGCGTTGTGTTCCAGGCATAGATTGCAGGATGCAATGACTCGCACTAGACGAAAGTCGCAAAATTAAAGCAACCACTTTCAATAGAGTGTCGGCTACTGAGCTGCTCGTGCAACAAAGCCTAGAATTTGCTGTAGGAAGGTATAGGGAGGTTGCCTGGTGTAAAAGGCCGCGGGCGTCGGTGGTGTGCTACATGTCTGGTGCCTTGTTTTGGCGGGAGCTGCATCATTCCGACTCGCAAGGGTCCAGAAGCTCCATCCCGCAATGCGCCATCTCCGCCCCCACTCTAACCCCAAACCGCTGTCAACAGACAAGGCTGGTTTTTCAATACAAAAACACTATGCGGGCTGCGGAGAAATCTGGTGTCAACAACGATCGGCAGTACGCTCAAGCATGAATACTTCTGGGTATACTGAGACCAATGCACTTGCAATCACAGTAAGGTACAAACAAATTCCAAATGCATCATAACACCCGCTGGACTTTCCGTCTGCTCATATCCATATTTCATTGAAATCATTACGCCTTTGACGGCCGGCAACACTCGTGAAAATCTGCTGATCATCTCTCCTTCTTGGTTTCCTCGTCTTCGGTCGTCGGGGTCATCATTCGTCCATCGTCCGCCATGTCATAACTGCTTTCCGTCTCTGTTTCCGCACCTTCGCTCTCACGCTTCCTTCCCCTTTCACGCATCGCACCACGAATTCGTTTGCTAACTTCATCATGATCCAGACTGGTCATCTTGAAAGTACTAGAAGAAGCCAGGGCACCGCCTGCGGAACTGCTCCTACTCCGATTCTTCGGTGTTGTGGGCCGTGAAGCAAAGAATCCAAATCCTCCAATGTTGCTGAACGCCTCGTTGGACGGCAAAAATCCGAACATGTTTCTCGCTGAGGGTGATTCGGGTATTCTGCCTTCGAAGGTGCCGGATGTGGGTGTCGTCGGCTCTGTTGTCTCCAACCTGGGCTCTTCTGGCATCTTTTTGTACTTGGATTGGTACACTCCTTCCTTGTACGGGTCGGCGACAATCCGGGCGGCGTCGAAGTCAGGGAACACTTCTGGGCCCAGCTCGTTGATGACTGTAGTCACTCTCTCTGATAGCCACTCTCGACGTTTCCGGAGCTTCTCGAATCGACTCGAAGAGCGCGGATCGAGAGCCACCATCAAAGGCGGTAGTGACTTAGCAATGTCCATCCCAATCTCTCCAATCCTCAAAGCAGAAAACGTGACCATGACACAAACGGTGAGGAAGACGGGAACAAACACCCAGAGTGGGACAAAGTCAGGGACGTACTTCCGGGCGACCATCCAAGCTGGAACTCTATGCGTGTAGTAGCCGTCACGTCGATTGTAAGCAAGCCACACAGACACCACAACCGTATAGTAAATGTAGAGTGCGGGCGCGAACGCAATCGCCACAAGTAGCTTCCACGTGCCGATAACGTCCTTGCCTTGCAGCTTCACCGTCGACGCCGCAAGAGCTTCCCTGGACTTCTTGACCGATATGATTTTGGTGGTAACAAAAACAGGCCAGAACATGGCCAGCCCGGGAAGAGTGCCAATCCCGAGAAGTGCCAGCTCGCCCAGTCGGTAAATAAGGGTACCAAGGATAAACCACCATGGACGTTTGACAGAGTCGCCCCACTCCACCTGATGGTCGCGGACACCTAGGGCCCGAAGCTGGCGATTGTACTCCAGGACGTCTTTCTTCAGGTCGACGACACGTGGATCGTCCTTATACTTAGTATACCCTTTGACCAGACGCCGGTTCAACTCCACCACGAGTGGCAGAGGCAGCTTCTTTCCCAGAGGGTTGTACAGTCTTCGGGCTGCCTGCACCAGCATGAGAGTATCATAGTCGGGACTTGTTTGCGTTACAGCAACCAAGCCTTGAAAGACGGTTTCAAGGAGAGAGCCGATCGCATTACGTCGTTCGCCCGCTTTATATTTTTCGACTTGTTCGGGATCCACTTCAATGGGATGTCCGAACTCAATGACGGCCCTCGAGCGAAATTTGTGTGCGTGGAAGTAATTCATGCCAACAGGGATGATCTTGACACCACATCCGGGGTGCTTAGCCTCGGCGCCTAAGGCCATGATCGCAACACCGGCTTTCAAAGGTAGCAGGTCTGGTCGATCATGGCTACCTCCTTCGGGGAATATACCGATACATCCGCCTGCTTCCAGCTCATCGAAGACAGCATTGTATGTCTTCGAATGGTCGACGTATGGGGCGACCTTGAAGGAACATCCACGTGATTGCTCATTTGGGTCACCTCCCGGCGTCGCGGTGCCGCTGCTACCAGTGAGAGACTCCAATGCCTCTGGTGTCTTGAAAGGCTTCTTGAGACGAATCTCCGTAGCGGTGATGATCTCTGCGATTTCCGTGCTTGGTGTTTGACCTCGCACTTTTGGTAAAACAATCAATCCACCCACCTCGAAATCTCCATTCTTGAAATTTGTCCCAACGCCTTGAATGAGAGTCGGGTCATTGTCTTGGTCAGGTAGAAAGATCTTGCCCTTGGCGGATTTGACGCTGTCGAGTGCCCGGCCAACAGATATCGCGCCAATGGCGCGGGAAAGCAAGCCGATGAATCTGCGTTTGGTGGACTTTTCTGCAATAAGGTATGAAATCCTTCGATTGGCTTCCTTCTTGAGGAGCCTCATCAAGACCAACGAGTCGACGAACTGCAGAGTGGTTAGTGTCCGGTAGAGCGTGCATGGAGATGGTGTCACTATCTAACCTGGTTGGCATGCGGCGCCGCAACGAGAATAACCGGACCTGTTTTCGGTATCTTCCATGCTCCTCGAGGATGAACTTCACGGAAGAAGAGGTCTATCAGGACTGACAGTACCCATAAGACTGTGTCGTAAAGTCCTGGGTTCTGTAACTCATTGCCCCTCTTTTTTCTGCCTCGCCCTCGCGGTGGAGCCTGAGCATGACCATCTTTCTCTGACTCCGCCTGAGAAGGCATATTGCTTTGTTCAGCCCTGCAGTCTCGACACTGAAGGAATCAGGGGAGGACCGAGCGGTGGTTTTGTGTTAATGAGTAGAAGCGAAGATCAAGAGGGATCGGGTTTGCCCTGCAATGGGCTGGGTAATGTATTCAGAGAAGAAAGTGTACGCATTAACGCTGAAGTTGTGTAACAGTTGAAGGTCCTAAATGTCAATAGAACGAGCAGAGGGGGTATCAGGCTAAAGCATATTCAAGAGAATGCTGGTTGTCGCAGAAGTGAAGAAACGAAGTGAAAGGTGAGGTAGTGGTTGAGACCTCTGGCGCGATGAAATCGTTGAGCGCGGAAGCTGTGACGTGCGTGGGGCAACTGCGAGATGCAATCACCTAGGCTCAGCTAGGCTTAAGTGAGCCAGGATTAGGCACTTCCCAGAAACTAGCAGGGTTGCCTGTCAATGTCCAAAAAGTTGGTGTTGTCAGACTTGAAAATATAGACATGCTTGCATTGAGATTCTGTGGTCCACGGGTTTCAGGTCTCCATCACGGCCAACGTATCGGTTCTTGATGTATTGTTGATATTGCTGAAGGCGGCCGCCAGCAACAGCTCCAAGCCTACTTCTAAGCGGAGCTCCCGAGCACGTAGAATTGACAAAAGGAGGTACAAATCGGGAATAAACTGCGTCAGACGAGGCCATATTTTGCAAGATAGGCTGCAAAGCTTCCCCATTGCTGTAGATTAGCGACTTCTTGATTTCAATCATTATTATCGTACACTCTGTCCTTAAACGTGCCCGACACTGTGATGGCCAGCTCATAAAATTATCTGGCCCAAACCCATGACTTCTTGTTGATGCTCATAGGCTCATGTATCTCGAACCAGCTCGCCTCATCCTGTAGGTGTTTCATCCAAACTCTCTTGATAAAGTGATCGCTGTGGGCTCTTTTGCCCTTCCCCAGATTGGACGTTTCCTGCCCGAACGCTGTCGATTACCTTCTGCGCGTCCTCTTCTATGCGCCTCATTCTTTCCCGGAGGTGGAAATCTCTGTCCTTCCACCGCGCCTCCCACAGATCCTCGACCTGGTGTCGTGCCTTCTCCAACATGGTTTCCACATTGTCCTCGAGACTACTGAGGCGCTGTTTCAGGTCTGAAATGATGAAATCTTTTGCCCGAAGCTGTTGTCTCATGACAATGTCCTTTTCGTTTAGCTTCTCCAACAATTCAGATACTTGCTTTTCCTTGGCGAGGAGGGCTTTGCGGTGGGAGGCATCCAGGGTTCGCATCATTCGGGCGTAATGCAGGCTGATGTCGTTCTCGTCGTCCATTGCTAGTGGAATATTGTTCTCCTCCCGTGGCGCTTCACCGTCACTTGCACCTTCTCCGTTAGAGGCGGTGTCATGGTTCCTGCTCAATACAGTAGACTGAGAGGGGGCTGCTCGGATTGGGAACGGAAACGTGCCACGGGCGTTCCTTCCAATAAAATCCGGTGATCTTGGTTCACGGTTAGCAGTCAAATCCCCAAGTATCGCATCTGCAGATCGAATTTGGAGCGGGCGTCCTGGAGCTGGAGCTTCTCGAAAGCGCTCTGGTCGGTGTGTAGCTCTTGCCACGTCGCCGGAGGCACCCGTGTTGAGGCGAGGCAGTCTCACACCATTTGCCCGTCTTAGAGGTGATGACGCCAACCCACTTAGACTTGAAGGAACGTCCTGTGAGACAGTCCTCCTTCCCTGCATACTAGCAGGGGTGTCTCTTCCCTCATTGAAGGGAGGCCTACGATCAGTCGCCGCTCCTGAAGTACTCGCTCGCACAGAGCCAACGAGTGTAGCCGACGAGGATCGATGGGTGAGCCGATCATACCCTACTGGTGAGGGCATCTCAAACTCTGTCGGATCGAGTATATTGGCTCGGACACCGTGATCTGTATCCAGAGTAGTGAACGTCGATCTTGGTGTGACGGCGCCTTCTTCTGGCTCGTCTGCGTTCTCCTCGTCATCCTCCTCCCACTCGGACGAAGCCTGACTGTGCAAGCTTGCACGATCGCTCACATGACCTCCTTGGAACCGGACCACTTCGCCTGGTCCTGCGTACGGCGGGGGAGCGTCGGCTGTCACCCTAGACCCATCTCGACTGATGCGGAAGTACTGTCCACCAACATTGATGTCAATACTGCGTGCATCTTCGTGGAGAGTATTTGTGGTAAATTTTGTCTGCGTTGACACGATTGACGAGGATCGACTCTGTCTCGTGACTCTGGAGTTGTTCAATTCCCTCACCCAAGGAGGAATGTTCTGTACGGGCGTTGTGTCTTGAACAGTGATTGCTGGGGTGAGCGTATTCAACGGTGGAACCCCGTCCTGTTCTTCGCTTGTAGCCTTTGTGTGGCAGTCTCCGCTAGTGTGGCCTCCTCTAAAGCTTGGAAGGGCACTCGTAAGTCGAAACATTTTGTAGGTGCCGAGCTATCCAGAAATGTACAGACGCGTCAAGAACCGGCTCAGTTCATGATTGAACAAAGGTGGCTTGCAACGAGTGGGTGCCGCCAGAATACGGAGCTCTGCACCTGCTGTTCTGGCTCAAAGAGTCATCTTGCGAGCCGCACTGAGGTGGAAATAATCCGGATTCCCAAACGCCGCGAGTATAAGACAAGAAATCAAAGCTACAGCTTCTCAGGCAGAAAAGTAGAAGATGTAGGAGAGGTGGTCTGTCTTTAAGATTCGCGGTCCGGCCAGGCAGCCTCAAAACTGCACAGCCTCACCAATGGGGGCCGCGCCGCGCATCGCACCCGAGTGCGATTCATGCGCGCTGACGGCATGGTTGTACAGTGCTGTCAATCTGCAAAAGGAGGCCGCCTCCTGAAGAACAAGTTCTTGCAGAAGCAGATTTTTATGACACAAAGACAAAGGGATTCCTTTGCGGGAAAGCAATGCTGTCAAGAACAGGCTGGGTCAATGGCTTTGAGATCCTACAATTTTTTGAAAATAGTTCTACCGAGGCCCGATCAAGTGTCGTGCCGTTCTTCCTTAATCGCCTGATACTGTTCATTCGTCTGGCACGTCTGTCTATGTCTGAAACAAAATCGCTTCTCACAAGTCCTCCCGTATTTGACTCTCATCACATGTAATCGTACAAAGACTTCTGTACTTTGAACATTTCAAACTCCACATAGAAACATTTCTGAGATCTGGGACTCTTGTGACTATTCCTCTCAGGCAAAGCCGGGGGGGCGCCAGAAACATTGAATCACGCATCGCAGGCGCAATCAATATCATCGGTGTGCGCTCAAGCGCTGGCTCTGGGTATGCTCTCAACAGTAAAGGTCGTGTCGCATCTGATCCCATTGATCGCAGCTTCATATCGTGTAGAGCTGGTTGAGTCGCCATCTCCGTGGCTGTGCTCGCTTGCAGGGAGTCCATGGCTTCCGAGATCGTGCTCGGCTGTTGTAACCATCGTCTTGCTAATCGGATATGTGTCTAGATCGTAGTCTAGATCATGCTTAGAGTCGAACTGACTGCGATTGTTTCTGCTGGGTTGACGCCAGGAAGCCATCTGCCTCTGGTGGTGATCTGCTGTCTGCGAATGGGTTGGTCTTGTAGGGGTGCGGCTTGTGAACTTCTGTATGATCGGGAACATCTCTTTCAGGAAGACCCAAATTCCAGGCAAGGTCGTGACATAGACTGCAACCGAAGCTTCGCGGAAGTACCAGTTCATGTAAACGTAGGATATCAAAGATGGCACCAAACAGTAGATGGCTCGCAGTATGGCAGCAACGATGACAAACCCACCCATACCGAAGATGACACCTAGAATGAGCTTTTGTTGGAGAGAAAGTCGAGCTGACAAGACTGGCGGGATGCCCATGGCCATGATCAGAATGTCCGTGGATATGTTGAAGACCGCGTTGACGATCTGATAGTACTGGTAGGTGGAGCATTGCGCTGGAGCATCCGTTAGCATATGCTCGAAGGGGTAGATATCTCATGCTTGCCATTGTTTGGTGGCACAGCCCAATACTGCGAAAGGGGCCGGCAGATCGTGAATAAAGCGATCTCGTCTCCCAGGAAAGCGCAGCAGACCCATATCACCACACCCCAAAGCAACCTTCTCTGTCTCGCCTTGTCGATGATCTTCGCGTAGAGCACGAGCATGGCAGCCTTCATGCTCCAGATCGTAAGCAATTCAGCATGCTCGGAGACGAACACCCATTTGCTGCCCCGAACGCGGCTGTCTTTTATTGCAGGTGTCAGGGCTGCCTCTTCTTCCGGAGTCATCAAATTGCTCCCAGCACCCTTCAGCATCTCGTTGAATGCTATACACAATATCGTGTACCATACAAAGCCAAATGCTATAAGGGCATCGTCGACTTCCAGGTGGCTGAGGCCGAGCCTCTTGACTTTTCCAATCCTGTGGCTTGACATCAGTATATAGGATGCATGAAAAGGTGTTTGACAATACTCACAGTCGCATTGCGACGAAGAGTGTCCCAACACCATACAAACTCCACGATTCTGGCACGAAGCCAGGGTTTGGATTCGTGTACATGGTGATTTGCTCCAGCACGCGCAGGGAAGAATGCTGCGACTTGCGAGAAATGCGAAATGACTGAATATGAAGATGAGGATGCTACCGGCGCAGTTGGTGTGCAAAACTCCTACCATCTTTGGAATACTCAATTCCTTCATTGCCAACTAGCGCCGAGGCAATCCTGAGACACCACGTTCTCCCGGGGAGGAACACCCCTCGAGGGCCGTTACTAGGAGAAGTTACAATGTCGCACTTGCGGAGTAAGTGAGTGGGGCCGCATAGATCTCGGGCTTCGTGATGAGGATTGATGGTAGGGAAAGTAAAAGGGGTTTGGCCACCAAAGTGGGCTTGCGCCTTCCGTTCAGACCTTCCGCATGCATACTGGGTGTCTGACCGCCAAGACGAACCTACCGTTGAATCTGTTTGGCATGATATTGTCAAGAAGACTAATCTTGATGACAAGACGTTCCGAAAGCAGCAGGAAGAACAGTGACGCTGTCAACCGATCAGGCTCAAAATCCCATAAGAACATTGAAAACAGTGCTTCGACTGTTGCAGCTCTCGTCTTAGGTACGATAACAATCCGAAATCCCAGATCAGCACCACGTGTGATTAGTGATGGAGCTCGAGAAAATTCAAAAGTCTCTCAGATGCCAATCATGGCGCCGCGAATCTGATTTCGATTCACGAGTCGAGATGAAATGGACGGAAGCAGTAATCAAAGGCCGGAGCAATCGCCGCAGTGGTACCTTGCAGTATTAAGTGCTATCGATTGTCATAGAATGGTGTGATTTGGTGACACATATTTTGGTTGGAAGTGAGAAAAGTTTGAAGGTTCTGGGTGAGTGGAGAAGTGAGAAGGAGCTTTTTAGCGAACGAGAGGGGATCTTGGCGGAAGGGGCAACCCGGTGGACCCCTCTTCCCCTTGGGCTTCCCTTGGCTCATCGCTGGAAGGAACTCATCCACTTCCCTCCTCTCCGGCACTAACCTTTCATAGATCCTTCTCCTCGTGCTTTTCCAAGGGCGGAGACATCGAGATGATGGATCTAGTGCGCCACCTGGCACTGAGGATCCAGGTACCGTCCACCTGGATGAGCCGCCTTCATTGGCGCTCCGACATGCTCATCTAACGACCTGCAGCTGTGTGACTTCTGCACTCTTTTCATCACTATCTCGGTCCTGCGTTCTTTGTTGTCGTTCTTGGTATTCTTCCTACCGCCTATTGACTTACTTTCATCAATATGGTGGACAAAAATCCATCACCAGAGGTGTCGACGGAATCTGAGGGTTCCGAGAGGGGCAACATCATCAACGCATCCGGCCATGCACAAGAGCTATCTCGCAATTTCAGTCTGATCTCTCTCGCTGGCGTTGGTCTTGTTGTTGGAAACGTGTGGCCGGCCATCGGTGGTTCTATCTTAGTTGCCATCTTCAATGGCGGTCCCCCAGGTTCGTGTTATAGTATCCTTTGACCACTTTATCACCACTAAACGAGCTCCAGGTGTTCTGTACGAGTTCCTCGTTGTATCAGTGTTCTATTGGATTGTGGCAGCATGCATAGCCGAGCTCGCATCTGCTATCCCTTCATCAGCCGGTGTGTATCAATGGGCGACGATCACTGCAGGGAAACGATGGGGTTGTAGCGTCGGCTTCTTCGCGGGATGGTGGAACTGCCTCGCCTGGATTCTTGGTGCTGCATCAATGACATCGATCTTCTCAAATACGGTCGTCCAGATGTGAGATCAAGCGCCGCCTACTTAAGGCGCACTCGACTGACAAATGAACAGGTACGCTCTGAAGCATCCCGATTTCGTCTCCAAGCCATGGCATGTCTTCGTAACATATATCATCGTCACCTGGATTGCATGCTTGACCGTCTGCTTCTTCAACAACGCTATGCCACACTTGAACAGCATCGGTATCTTCTTCATTCTCGCTGGTTTCCTCATAACCATCGTGGTCGTAACGGTTATGCCAGGCCAGGACGGCCGACCCGGACACGCATCCTCGTCTTTCGTCTGGGGCGAATGGACAGCCGATATCGGATATCCCAACGGCTTTGTGTTTGTCGCCGGCATGCTGAACGGCGCGTTCTCAGTCGGCACCCCAGACACGACCAGCCATCTGGCAGAGGAAATCCCATACCCTCAAAGGAACGTCCCTATTGCTATCCTCTGCCAAATGAGCATCGGCTTTATCACTGGCTTCGCCTACCTGATCGCGATTCTCTACGCTATCAACGACTATGATGCTCTCTTCGAGTCGCCCTATCCTATCGCCGAAATATACCGACAAGCCACTGGTTCTGCTAACGGAGCCATCGGGCTGCTCGCACTCGTTCTCATTTGCATCGGCATCTGCGTATGCGGATTGTACATCACCTGCGGACGGACGCTGTGGGCATTGTCTCGGGACGGCGCCACGCCATTCCCAAGGATCTTGAGCAGGATCAACCACAAACTTGACATGCCGTTCAACGCAACCATAACATGCGCAGTCCTTGTCACGATTCTGGGAGCGATTTACGTTGGCAGCACCACCGCATTCAACGCTTTTGTCGGATCATTCGTGCTGCTATCCAGCTCCTCCTACACCGCCGCCATCCTCCCCCATCTGCTCACAAGACGGCGCAACATCAAGATCTACGGCCCTTTCCACCTTAAAGGCGCGATTGGATTCGTCTTCAACTTCATCGCTTGTGCATATATGATGGTTTGGTTTGTCATCTACTGCTTCCCATATTATCTCCCGACCGATGCGCAGACGATGAACTATGCCGTTCTCATCTGGGGTGGATTCACGGTCTTCGTGGCTGCGTGGTGGTTCTTGGGTGCCAGAAAGGGATATCAAGGTCCGCCCATGGTTGTCGACGGAGGCAAAGTCAACTTGGCGGATACTTTGAAGAAAGTGGATGCTTCTCAGACGGTGAGGAGTAAATAGTCTGAAAACCGCCGCCTGTTCAGCATAATATATGGTTTTATCCGTATTACCTCCACAACCTTGCTCGCAAGGGAAGGCTCTTTCGTTTCCTCGGTCCTTCGCCATCCGCATCGTGACGAGATACACCGTATCTAGGCCATCGAGGTCTTTGCCGGCTTCGTTTCCACATGCGCGGCATCTGCCTTCCCCAGACCGAGCTCATCCTTTTCGACTACGCCACCATCCGTACTGTCATGTCTGAATTGCTCAACGGCGGCTTTGGCGGACCCAAGACGCCCGGTGTCGAAGATGACGGAAACCTCCTCGATTGTCAAACGCCTAAAGTCCTGTTTTAGTGACGGAACATGCATCAACAACGAGCTTTGTGCACAGTTTGCTTACCTTGTTTCCGGGAAGAATAGGATAATAAGTATCAGGTACATGACGATGAGCACAATATAGACAATATAGCTTGGATTTGCGTGAGCCAAGAAGTCCGTCCAAAGTTGCGGTTGTGTGCACTTACTATTTCCAGGAGATGTGCGCAAGGGCAAGTGGATTGACCCACTGATTCTATTCTCGTGTTAGGCCGTAGTCGACACAATGATTCATGGCCGCCACTCACAAATGCCTGCGCCATACTCTGCACTGACAGCATGATACTCAAGCCTTTGAGACGCATGTGATACGGAAGGATCTCGGCGCCGTACGAAACTGGACGAGGTCAGCAAGTTATTGACGGAAGGTCCAAATGGTAACTCACAGGGCAAAGGCGTCCAGCCGATGTCATAGAACCCGTAGTAAATGAACATGACGGGCACAACCGCTATGCCGACGGAGTGACTCTGGGTATGCGCGAAACTGCCCGAGAGTCCTGTCATGACAATGTAGGCTCCAAGCATGCCGATGGTCGAGGTCAACCACAAGAATCTTCGACCTACCCTTTCGGCATTGAGAGAGCCCAGGTATGCGAGAATCAAGTTCCACACAGCCAGTCCACCGTTGATTCCAGAGACCTCGGCCGGGTCCGTAATTCCGACAAGTTTCAAAACTGGCGCTAGGTAGTAAGTGATGATGCCGTTACCAATCCAGTTCTAGACGCCGCAAGGTCAGTACATCTGTAAACCAGGAGACCGAAAATCCATAACCTACCGTTCCTGTGGCCATGGTGATCAAGACGAGCAATCGCCTACGGTTTCCAGGCGATTTGAGGAAATCGACGAATCTTGTCTTGTTGTTCTCCTCTTCGAGTTTAATCGCATGACAGATCTCGCGGTATTCGTACTGCACGAGCTCGTCATGACGGTCTCCGTTGGCGTGGTACGTGGCCAACATATCGATTGCCTTCTCCGTGTAGTCATGATGAACAAGCCACTTCTCCGTAGTCAGCTTCCATCACCAGCGGCGATGAATGTATTGCTTACACGAGGGCTCTCCGGGATGAAGAATAGCAGAATGATAACCATCGAGGGTGCGAATATCTGGAAGAGACAAGGTGCTCTCCATGACCAATTGGTGTCCCCCCAATGGAGCGAGCCGAAGCAGAACCAAGCTGCCGCAGTGGAACCGATGTAATAGTTGCAGTAGAAAGAGGTCGATAAGATCGGCCTCAGTCTTGGATGCGCAATTTCTTGGAGCAGCGCAATTGCGGTGATCTTTCCAAATGGACCCGCGGCGCCAATAAGCACTCGTCCCGCGATGAAGGTGCCGACATTGTGGGCGAATGCGTTGACAAACGCTCCTGCGATGAGGATGACCGAGCCGACGGCCAATGATGCTTTCCTTCCCCAACGCGAGTTGATGGCGGAGCTGATGTAAGGGGTAAAGATCGCAGCTTTGATTGAGCTTAGTTCCAATTTCTCCTCCGTGAAAGGGTTGCAGAGCACCTACGGAGGAAGAGACTTGCAGAAATCAGACCCAAAAAGCTGCTATTTGGGGAGTTGAAGTATTCTTTCCACTGGGGCATCGCTTGCAGTCCATTTAAAAGGGAGGCGTCATATCCAAGATAGAAGACGCAGAAGTAGAGTCCGACGCAGTGGAGGACATTCACTCGGAGGCCAGGGTCTTTCCACCATGATGGGTTGGTGTTATCTATCGGCGTCAGCGTGGCTCACAGGTATGAAATGGGCGATGAGCACTTTTGAATTGACCAAAAGTCTCCTTGGTCCGTTCTTTTCCCATTGTTGGTATCGTGTCCCTCGCCGAGTACGTCGTCGAAGAAGGTAGTGTGACAGTCTGAGCGAGAATATCGTACGAGAGCAGACGGAGAATCCAAGTATGTATCTTCCACTCTCAGTCCCTTTGATTCTGGGGGTCGCCGAGATATGTTTCTCGGAAAGACAACAGCTTGAGGAAGGACTTCCCCACGGGGAACGAGCGGATATATTGCTGTTGGTAAGGGGAAGTTGGTGGTTGTTGATGGCGTCGGAAATCTTGGGGTTCGGAAAGCGGAAATTTCCGAGTGCATTTCCGCACGAGGGGGACGATGCTCCCTCAGGCGAGTGAATCGATTGTCCAGCGGGTGGAGATGCCGCCGTAGTATCGTCCAGCACGTTTCCTGCCTAAATCATCTTATATTATACACTTTGTGGTCAACTGAGACGGCGTGTTGGAATTACTGAAGGACTTGCGTCAAACAGCTGAAATCGCCTAGAACATCCGCGAGAGCCATGGCGACAACAACGGCCACCGAAACCGTCGACAAAGTCGTCATTTCAATCACGCCAACGCCAACTTGGGTGCCATTGAAAATCGAGGATGATATCCCGGAGCCCTTCACAACCTCGGAATTCAACCTTCGAGTGACGCCTCTGCATCCTACATTCGCGTGCGAGCTGGATGGTGTGGAATGGGATAAACCAATCTCGCCAGAGCTATACCAAGAGATCCGCAAGCTTGTAGACAGAGTATGTCCCTGCAAACCCATGATTCTCTCTTGCTGATGATTCCCTCAGTACGGCCTGGTGGTTTGCCGCAAGACCAATTTGTCAGATGAAGCCCATATCCAATTCTCGAGCTACTTTGGGGAACTCGATGATGTCCGACCCTACCAGAAAGCAGGGAGAATTCACCGATTAGCCTACCCCGAGTTGTTTGACGCTGGTAACATCGATCCGCAAACCGGCGACGTTGCTCCGTTAACGGCTGCCCAAGTGATTGGCAACAAGGTACAACGAGAGGAGCCTGTGATCGTTGAACCCCTGGCTGACAGAACAATATTAGGCAAATGAGTTGTTCCACGCAGACTCCTCATTCAATGGCAGAAGGGCAGGGCATTCATTGCTGCTGGCCCACAAGATCCCTCCGGAGGGCACGGGCGGACACACAGAGGTATATTATCCCCTACTCTGGAGGCATACTGGATATTGAAACCTCGGTGCAGTTTGCAGACACCCGGACTGCATATGAAGATCTGTCCGACGACAGGAAAAGGAGCCTTGAAGGCCTTGTCGCCGCTCATTCGCTTTTTCACTCTCGAAAGAAAGCCGTCCCGGAGTATTTCAAGGACACTGACCCAGAGAAATTGGAGTTGAGTCGCCACTTGCTCGCGCAGAAACACGAGTGGAGCGGTCGAATGGTAAGCGTCGATGTCGTATCCAGTTCAAACACTTGGTTTCTAACTGACGGTCCAGAATCTCTACCTCGCATCGTACGTCCACCACATCGAGGGAATGAGCCGTGAAGAGAGCACCAAACTCATAGAGGAGCTGCTGAAACATGTCTCAAAGCCGAAATACCGGTATACTGCGGAGTGGAGACAGGATGGCGACATGATCATTTGGGACAACACTGCGGTCCTGCACCGTGCAACGGGTGGCTCTTATGAGGGAAAATATCCTCGCGATATGAGGCGGACGACCGTCAAGGACATGAGCAGTACTAAATATGGTCTGAACGGAGAAGGGGCGGATTGGCGGGTTGGCTTGCCCTAGACAAAGATAGGCTGTACATGTGAACCCATTTCAAACTTTCGCTCTTTGTATCTTCATATCCAAGGCACTCCAGATTCATTTGAGGTGGATTGAAAATAACTGTCCCACGTGTCCAAGCTGGCAAATATGTCATAGTTGAAGGACGCGATCCCGCCATCGGCGGTCACGTTGGCTGCATTGTTCTCTGGAAATTGATCCTGCGGCGTAAAACCAGGATTGGTATAATCAAAGATGTTGTTGAAGGCCGAGGGAGTGAAGTCCGCGGTGTCGCTTTGCGGTAGAACCGAGGAGCGAAGGAGGATCGATTTCACAGAGGTCAAAATGCTTTCCAGATCGTCGGCGATCCTCCGTGCGGCGCGTAAGACCCGAGACAGATCCTCCAGCATGTTCGCAGCCGCGTGGAAGCTCTCAGCATATTCAGCGTGATGAGACATCAGATTCACCTCGGTCAGATCACGGCAAAGGAGAGTGGCAAGGACCAAGATCGCTCCGCCAAGAGTTGTGGCGAGGTGGAAGCGGAAGGAGCTCGGCTCGCTTATTTCGTCACGGTGTGCCTTGAGCTGTTCGATGATATTCGTGGCTAGCGCTCCGCAGGTGAGACCTGTACTTGTGCTGTAGTTGAGTGATACCATTTCTCTTCGATGAAGGAGAAGTCGCAAATGGCTGATGCGCTGGAATGCGGCGTTGGTTAGTTGGAAAAGTAACATGGGTCTCCAGAACCTACCGTTTTTACCAAAAGCTGCTGTCTGAGGTGACGTCGCGTTGGAGACGTGTGCCGTGGTAGGAGCGGTATGGTCGGAAGAGTGTTGTCTGTCCAGTACTTGATTCTCGCGTCAAGTATGGCAATAGCCTCGGGACTAGGTCCGTCTACGCTGGCCGAAAACACCGTATCCCAGACAACGCCAGCAAGGTTCCCAAAAGAAATCATACAGATCAGATACATGATTGCTGACTTCTCAGGATCTGGTGGTGGAAACGGATTACTTGGGCTAAGCATCTAGAGGGACTATCAATATCGTACTTTGTAAGGCCATAGCAAGCGGCAACCAACCTTGTCATAGATCCATTCTGGCTTCTCCACATGAATATCGGAGTCTCTAATGCCATAAGGACGTCCGCAGCTCAGTGAAATACGACGATCGACGAAGTAAACCGTCCAGAAAACGCGCTGGCGCATATGCGCTGTGTAAGGGTCGCGGCCCTCAGGGCCGCGTGGCTCATTGTGAAGCCCGAGTTGAAAACAGAGCCTACAGGCAATGCCTATGGCACTGTAGGCGGCACTAGATCTGTCTGCATGCACCAAGTAAAACGCCTTTCAAAAAGTTAGCACAGGTGTCTCCACACTGATACGTCTGGACAGACTTCATAGATCAAGAACTGTATGAGGCACAAGCTTGCTTTCCCACTGAGCTTGCGTTTGCGGAGTAGGGCATCCGAGGCCAGAAACCAGTTCCAGCCAGGGCAGAGTGCAGACCTCGAGCTCGGTATTGGGTCGACATTCCGCAGTATGTCCGCGCAAGCAAAGATGATATAGTTGAGAGCGAGAAAGCAGATGTCGTCGTTCCGTGCGAAGGCGCCCCGGGCAAGATTTCGGTTCTTGTGTCTGAAGTCCGCCTCATTAACGCAGGAGTGACAGGGATTGATGTCGTCGAAGAAAAAGTCGATGTACTTCTGGTAGTCTGCAGGACTTGGGAATGGCAGAAATTGTGCTCCGACCCGCACTCCTCTTGTTGACGCGCTCCAGGGACTGAATGGGCCTGTTATCTGGGCATCGGGGAGATCGGACCGAGTCGACGGCGAGGTAATGGGGTCAGCCGTCCAATCTCCTAGGCCAAGCTGTGCCTTGACGGATTCGAGGTTGGCATTCAGTGCCGACAACGGAGCTTCGAATGTCGTGTCACCTGCGCAGCAACATGGTTAGATTCTGATCTTCAGAGTGCCATAAAACTTACCCTGAAAATCTTCGGCAGCCTCGAAGGGACTTTCGGCTGCTTCGTCTGATCTGACACTTGGTTCCCTTTGGGGAGAGACAAGAGCGTCGATTTTCGCTTCTAACCTGGACAGTCTGTGCTCCACAGACGTCGATATTGAAGCGGACTGTTGTGTCCATAGGGATGAAGGCGGTCGGGCGGAGACAGGCTGATGGTCACCTCGGTTCTCTTCAGCTCGGAGATCGACCACCTCTTGTGTGAATTGACAGGATAGTCCCCGCTGACTGCAACGTTGACATGGACATTGACCCGAGCACTGGATAATCTCAATATGCGCCGAAGTCAGAGGAGATCATTTGGAGCCTGTACCTTGAGTTTGCGCTGACGACACTGAACACTTGCGGGTTGTCAGCAGCGATTTTCATGATCCCCGTTTGGAGTAATGGGCATGAGGTTACCAAGCTTGGGAAACATATTTGCCTCGTGGTCGCTTGAACTGGGCAGGGCTGGAAGGCTCCGCCGACATGATAGGGCCAATAAGGGTCCTCGATAGAATCGCTGAAAAAAGCGTGCTGAATTGATGGGTTATCAGAGTGGAGGTCGGCGCGGTGGTTTTCTTCGGTGCAGGAGCCTCCACGTTGGGACCTCCTTCCGTAGTCAGGCAGGCAACTTAAGTTGGGCCATGGCCGTTAGGAGTAAAGTTTTGGTTATTCCGAGGCATGCTCGCGCCGGCAGGACCAGAAGCACCGCCCGATTGTACCGGCGAGCTTTGCTTCCCCACAAGCCATGCAACGACAGCCCGAGGCGCCAAAGGGGCCTAGCCTCGCCTCTAGCGGCTAATAAATCACCGTCCCGTCCCTCTCGCTCCTAACATGCGCAATTAACCACACTGATGTATGTCCTTGTTTTGTCAACAATTACGAAGCTCTCGTCAAGTGAATGTTACAGGATCTTTTCCAGGCAGCCCCTTGATATGGGCAACTTGAGTTCATTCGCTACTCCCCCCGCCTACGCTGCTGAAACCGCTCTACGACTTCGCGGATGCCCACTAGGGTAATGAATTCTCTTTCTCGAAGACCTCCCTCAACCCCTCCGTCATGTTCTGCACCACAAAATCCGTGGCGGACGGCAGCGGTCGTCGAAAAGCGCCTCCGAGCATCACATTTCCATTCTTGGGACTCACATGCACATCCATGGCAGTTTTAATTCCCAGGAATCCCTGGTCGATGTTAGCCACCTCGTCCTCCCGTGCCAGGTCAGTCAACTTGCCACTCGATTAATGTAAGAGTCCGCCTTCGTCACCAAGTCTTGTAACTCTTGAGCTTCTCGGAACCTGCCATGTGGTCAGCTCTGCAGTCAGCAGGGTGGCAGCATTGCTCACATTTTGGGGTCTCCCATCTCCAGCGCCGATGTACCCAGTTGAAACAACTTCAAGCAGAC
Organism: Cladophialophora chaetospira; assembly: GCA_030247875.1. Taxonomy (NCBI): domain Eukaryota; kingdom Fungi; phylum Ascomycota; class Eurotiomycetes; order Chaetothyriales; family Herpotrichiellaceae; genus Cladophialophora; species Cladophialophora chaetospira. The sequence goes on from JAPDRK010000003.1 coordinate 35,310, forward strand.
CTTGGGATACAAATTGACTCTGCGAAAGTCAGTGATGGACAGCACAGACACAGAATGACATACGGTCCACCAATACAGCCATGTTGTCGAGCGACAAGCGCAGGCAGCAGGTAATCTGTGGAGCCAGCAAGAACGAGAAAGGGCAATTTATGTCTTTGCCTGTATTCTGGCGAATTGACATGCAGCGCTACTCGATGGCCTTTGGATATGTTGAAGCAGGTGAGCTTTACTCCACTGTCCAGATTGGTCAGTAGATGATTTGCGCCGCATCATGCTGGGTTGCAAACACGATGTTCTGATCTTCCCTGAAGAAACAGTAGGTCAGTCTTCGGGTCTCTCGATGTTGGTCGCATAATGCTTACGATATGTCAATGAGGAAGTCGGCGTCGAGGTCGATCCCTCCCGTAGCAAATGGGATCTATCCGGAACTGTCAGGTGTGTATGCAAATCAGCAGTGCTGAGACGTACGTTGTACACCATCACTGGCACTGGACTGGCATCGGCGACGGAGGCAAAGAAGTCCTTCAGCGCGGCTTTGTCTTTCCCGAAGACAAATGCATAATATGCTGGCGCGACAACAATGCTAGTGGGCAATGTCAGCCACCAAGCGTTGCCTGAGTTTCTCAACTTACACGGCATCAGCGCCTTCTTCGCTGGCATCCCTGGCAATCTCAATAGTTTCTTTCAGGCTTGCTGCTCCCACCCCAGCTATAATAGGTATGGATTTGTTCAGACCGTGCTGCTCCAACACCTCCTTGGTATTCTTGACCAAAAGTCTCCGTTCTTGTCTCGAGAGGAGATTTCCTTCGCCTAACGTGCCACTTAGGACCAATCCGACACCCAGCTTTGCCAGTCTCAAGACCCCGGCTCGAAATGCAGGCAGATCAACTTCTTGTTGATCATCGCTAGTGAAGGGTGTCAACACTGGGGCGTACACGCCTGGCCGAAGCACTGAAGTCGCCCTTTCCATGGCTCGGACTTTTGTTTGACACGTGTGCCGCCCAGAAGCCGGCCCTCCTGATATTGAAATGCTGCTGGACTGTATTTACATGACTTCCGAGAGGACAACAACGCCTTCTCCGCATGGCATCCTTGGCTCGTGCTATACTGCAAGACCAGATCACTTGGGGTTCCGATCATGTTTCCGAGCATTCCGCTCGTCGCTGATTGGTCGAGATACTGTAAATCGAGCCTCTTCATCCTCTGGCCGTGAACCACACACATCCGATCCTCTACACAGACAAGAGGACAAAGATGTCGAAAAGGGACCCAGAGATTGTATCGTTCACGGTCAGGGATTTGAGATGGCCTACCTCTCTCAAGAACATTGGTACAGATCCTATGAACCTGGCGGGCGAAAATGCGCTCGGCTATCTTCAGTTCCATACGAATACTGAACTTATCGGTACTGGTTGGTCTTTCAGTAATGGGCAAGGCAATGAGTGAGTCCAAGCCGAGACAGATAGCACGCCGATTTATGACTTCACAGTGTGCTGTGCACAGCAATAAGAAGCCTGGCGCCACGTCTTGTTGGTCGAAAACTATCCGACCTGACGTCGAACATGGGAGAAACCCAGCGAAAAATGGTTTCCGGCCAGATTCGCTTCATGTCGCCCGAGCGGGGTGTCCTTCAGCTCGCGACGTGTGCCGTTCTAAACGCCATCTGGGATCTCTGGGCGAAGAACGAGGGCAAGCCTCTCTGGAGACTAGTCTGCGATTTCCGGCCGGAGGAATTGGTTCGTTGCGTCGACTTCAGATACCTCACGGATGCAATCACTCCTGATGAAGCGATCGAAATGTTAAGGCGGCTGGAAGAGTCCAAGCCCGATCGTCTGAGGGCGGCATTAGAAAACCAAGCGGTCCCTGCATACAACACTTCTGCTGGATGGTTGGGTCACTCCGATGATAAAGTCCGAGAATGTTCCTTCCCCAGTTGATGTCGGTACCGCTGACTCTGCACTAGATCCGTGAACTTTTAAAACTAGCCGCGGTACAGGGGTTCAAGCATTTCAAGCTCAAGGCAGGACTCGGCCTAGACTCGGACCGGAAGCGACTTGGTTTTGTGCGTGAGGTGGCCGGGCAAGATGCAGTCCTCATGGTCGACGTCAATCAACTATGGGATGTTGACGAAGCCATTGAGTACATGAAGCATCTTGCAGATCTCAATATCTGGTGAGATTTGTGTCTGGACCTTAAAGAACGACGTGTCTCACTGTTGCAGGTTCGTCGAGGAACCAACATCTCCAGATGATGTTTTAGGCCACGCGAAAATCCGCAAGGCTCTGAACCCTCACGGGATCGGCGTGGCCACCGGAGAGCACGTCAACAATCGTGTCATGTTCAAACAATTCTTGCAGGCCGAAGCTCTAGACGCGGTTCAGTTGGACGCACTTCGGCTCTGCAGTGTCAATGAGATCCTCAGCGTCCTGCTACTCAGCGCCAAATTTGGAATTCCTGTTCTACCTCACTCTGGGTAAGTGACCGTTCGCTGCGTTTTTGAGCTCCGGCTGACCGGGAGTAAAGGGGTGCTGGAATGGTGGAGCTATGTTCGCATATCAGCACGATTGACTTTGTCGCAGTCTCCGGCAAGAAGAGCATTCTCGAGTATACCGATCACCTCCATGATGCATTTGTCGCGCCGGCCCAGATCACGCAAGATGGAAATCATGTTACTCCCTCTGTTCCAGGATATTCTTGTGATGTCAATGAGAAGGAGTTTGAGGCGTACGAGTGTCCGGTGGGAAGCTTTTGGCAGTCCGAACAAGGGAAGACAATGCTTGCTGATCCCTGGCGAGGAGTTCCGGGAGAGCAAAGGTCGTGATCAGCAGTGGTGGACTGATATGGGAAGGTGTACCTTTCTTGATGCCCACGTCTCTATTTCTACCTTTGATTTCATCGGTCAGCTCAGACTCAGCGAGTTGTAGTCTGAAAGCGGCGCCCTGATCAGAATTGCTTCTCTGCGGCAGTCGTCTTCGAAATGGTGGTCACTATCTGGGATAGATTTAATTCACCCGTCACACAGAGATTTTGATCGAGTCTTCGGCGTCGGGCTCCATGTTGGAGGAGGACGAGCCTATCAGTACTGATCACATATGTATTGAGCCGGTGCATGCAACACAGCAGCTTTTGAGTAACCGCACCTCATCCTGATAAATCGCCTGGCCACCCGATTTCCATATTGAAGCACGACAGCTCTCGAGCATCCATAGTGAATATCAAAGACACCTGCTAGCGCCATGCGTCTGATCAACACGCAAACTCTTGAGCCAGAGGAGTATTACGGGTTGAACAAAGCTCTTGGAGGATGGGGTCCTCCAGCTGGAGAGGCTGGAGATTCAGTAGATGCGTCAATCCACGCCTGTGTGTCAAGAGTCCAATTTAGTTGAAATTCAGGATCGGACGTTGCACTTTTAGGTCGGATTGCTTAGAGCAATTCCTACCCAGACTTAAATGCGGGAACGATCTTGCCCTCATTATTGGAATGAGCTCGAGGTGGAAGCATATGGCGAGGATGACGACAGGGCCTCACAAAGAGACGGATCAACAAATTCGAAACGATCAAAGTATCTGAGCGCTATTGAGAGCGTCCCGTTGCATATCCTGACAGCAATTCCATTCACATTTCTCTGGCATATATCTCACCATCACTCATTCGATTCACCTAGGCCGCGTAGTTCTTTTAGCCCCTCTTCACAAATACTGGCTTGTAGTCCTGGATGGCGATTTTCCCGACAAACGCGCCAGGATTCATCGCGTAGAACGTCTTGAGGCCATCTTGATCGCTCTGCGAAAACGAACGTGTCTTCCATTCGTAGCTCATTATTGAGTTGGGATTCATCACACCGATCTGCACCGAGGGATCAGCCTCCTTCGTCGCGGCGAACTCGTGCCTCAGGCCGAGGATGTGGCCAAACTCGTGGGTGAAGGTGTTGACAAGTTGCTTCCTGATATCCGGGTCGTTGAACGAAGGCGGGTAGATCTCGAATCTGTCAACGTCGTTGGGAAAGAAGGTTCCCGCAATCCAAGTCGGTTTCTCGGGGTTGGGTATGTAGACCACATCGAAGTGGGCCTTTGCGGCATCGGTGGTGGCTGCGAAGATCACACCGACGTCGACATCATTCCATCGCTTTGCAGCCTTGACAAGGAGGTCCTGGGTGAGTTTGAGGTTGTCGGGGTTGTCGAATGTCCCGGTTTGAATGTAATATTGTAAGGTGCAAGGTCGGCTCGTGCGGACATCCCAGCGCGGGATTATGCCCTGACTGCCCACCATGACACGGTGGCTGCCATGATGAGTGGAGGAAGGCTCGCCAGGGATGGCTGACAGCGGCAAGTGACCAACGGGGGGCCGGGGTCCTTTTTGAGTTGTGCACACGTAAACTGGCGTGTCGTTGCCATCGCCGTGAGAAGCCATTGTTGCAAATTGACCTGGTGATGCTGTATCCACGAGAGTCGTCCAAGACACGAGGACCAGGCCAAAGTTCTGTAGGTGCTGTGAGTAAACAAAGGAATCTGCTTGATCATTTGAGGACTAAGCATCGCGGAAGGGGAGCTTGATATCTTTATACCCCTAGGCAGGCTGATACACATATCGTTTGTAAGGGTTAGAGCACGATGAGTGATTCTGTTGTTCCAAAAGCTCCTCCTGCAAGTTTTCAGCTGTTCATTGAAGGTTGTGGCTGATGGATGAAGTGCGTTGTGTGCGGAGCAAGCAACTGAACACACTGCGAAAAGACCTCTAAGTGGAAGGAGGACAACAGATGGACACTCAGCTGGACGTAGCCAAGCTGGGTTCTCAGCCAGCCAGAAAGTCGCACCGCAGGCTTAGAAAGCTCGAAAAGGCCAATGTCGATACATTTGCGTCACGGCGCCAGTGATGAAGGGACAGGCTGGATTGTGAATCTGCCAAGCGTGATGAGCGGTAGTGGGCTACTCAAGCAGCTCTCGTATGGACAGAGGCGAAAAATAGCTTTCGAAACACCCGAGACCAAGAGAGTAGCCCCAACCAATTCGACTACATTGCTATCAGGTTGTGAAATGGAGGCGAATCATGCTTGATTGTACTTTTCAGCTGGGACCCGGCGCCACGAATAGGGACCAGTCAGCCCTGGGGTACTCCGTACGGGGTGTATCAATCTCTCTACCATTGGTGGTTCGCCGTCGGCATACTTTGCCTCTGCTTCCAGAGGAAGAAAGCTCAATACAAAGCGTTGCTGAAGAATGAACAATACGAGCACTCCGATGTGATGAGAAAGGGAGACAGAGATCTTACAAAGCCATTCAAGTTAGAAGAAAAGAGACTCGAGGATATGCACGCTCGAAAGAAATGGAGGAAGGTTCGAAGGGCGCCAAGAAATCAACCCGTCTTTTGAAGAGAAAAAAGACGTCATTCTAAGCTCTTCCTGTCGGCACCTCAATTTTCATTGTTCACTCGACCTTTGCCTCAACTACTTCCACTTACTTTCTTAGGCTGCACATCTCAACCAGAGCAGGAATTGCACGACATGCAAGCCGGCACAAAGTCAGGCTCGATCCAAATCGCAAGTTTCTGCGCCATAAGATCACAGGTCGGCAGGTTTTTCGCGGCACAGTGATCATCAGTGAGGTTCTCCCAGACGTAGCAGTTCAAGTCGCCATAGCAATCCCAGCCGCTGAAAGGGACGAAAAATTAACTTGATCTTTGCCACACAGGAACAAAAAAAGATGGATCACTCACCCTGTCGCCCTGACCAAGCCGTCTGTTGCGCGATAGGTGAAGGTGTAAGAGTTCTGAAGTGGTCTCATTATCTTCTTCAGACCTCCGATACAACGACGCCAATCACCATCCTGGGCTAGGCGCAGACTTGGGCTGAGGAAATTGTGCTTTGATTGACGCGCTAACTCGCCCGGTCATTGTCCATCTAAATTGCAGGTCGAATCGAGTCGAGAACGATGGTAGAGCAGTGAAGACGCCTGTGGAGGCCAGGTGCCGTGATGATAGGAAAGAGACTGAGTGAACTGCGATGAAGGTCTCGGCGTGGCTCGTTGGCTGTCCAAAACTGATTTGTTGCTAGAGATCCAACCGCGGTATCTTTTTCATGCCCCCTTGACCATCTCAGGAGCTCCTTCGTAGAGAAAGCTGGGCGGTTGAGGCAACGGAGGAAGGGAGGTCGAGGCGGAATGCATGACATGAATGAAGATCCTCTGAACCCGCCAATCGGAAGTAGTTGTTCGGCAAAGAAAATCCCCGGGTCCAGCCATGATGACCGTCTGACGAGGAGACGAATAGGTTGCCTGTCTGTAGATGGCAAATGATGCTCACCTTGCAACACTCCAACTAAGGTAGTGGTGTCCAAAGATGCAAAGCTCTTGCCAAAACACCTTGATTTAGAGACCAAGCCAAGTCTCTGTGGCAGTCGCCTAGCTGACCTACGGGCAGGACCTATCTAACCCAGACGAGCGAGAGAAGACTCAATCCGACCAACGCACCTTCCTGGATACGCCCTCTCGACGAATGCTCTTCATGCACCGCTAAAATGGTCGAACGGCTCAGCTGCACGACCTGCCGCATCCGCAAGACGAAATGCGATCGCGTCCATCCGTGCACCAATTGTCAGCAAGGAGGCTTCGAATGCACCTTTCCGACCGAACGTCGCCGGCCGCGAGATTCACGACGACAACTTGCAAAGAGGCTGGAGAAGATCGAATCTAAGTTCTCCGCTCTCGCTCAAGTGCTGGCTTCAGGCAAGGATGACGAGTCTGGAAGGACTCTTGGCACTCATTCGAGAACCGACTCTACTTCGGAGCTGGGGCGCTTGAGCCAGAGCGTGGGTCAGCTGTCTATCTCTGCGGACCAGAGCCGTTATTCGAATAATAGCTTATGGGCGAGCTTGAGCCATGAGGTGATGTGCAGAGTGCGAATTCGATAGATAGCCGCTAATGACCATAGATCGCTGAAATGCGGGATTTGCTTGACGACGACAACTTTCACGAAGAAAATCCGGAGCCTGCACACGAATCGCCGCAATGCAAGAGAAGGGGTGAGACCCTTGTCCTTCCGACGACGAATCTCCTTCCAAATCCGCCTTCGCCAGAATTGTCATTCGATCAGAGTCGTGTGCTATGGGCAGCATATGAGAGCAATGTTGCCCCACTTGTGAAGATATTCCACCTGCCATCATTGAACACGTTATATCATGATCTCACTTGGGGCCACGCGCACCGCAACTCTAGGACGAAAGCCGTACTCGGTGCAGTACATTTTGCGGCAGTCGTCAGCATGGATTCGATAGATTGCGAGAACGCGCTCAACTGTCCCAAAGCACATTTGGTCCACCGGTACCGTTGTCAAGCTGAGCGAGCTTTCGGCGAGGCCGGCTTGATGAACACTTCGAGCGTCTTGGTCTTACAGGCTTTCGTTCTGTACCTGACAAGCATGCGTCGGTGTGATGACACATGGCTAGTGCTCAACTGGACTGGACTAGCTGTCCGGATTGCGACGTCCCTTGGCTTGCACCAAGACGGTACCAAACTCGGTCTCGATAGCTTTGCAATTGAGATGCGGCGGCGGTTGTGGTGGCACCTGATGCTTCTGGAGGCTGATCTCTCAACTGGACACGGAGTTGACTCCCTCCTATATGGGCTGTCCTCCAATACACAAATGCCATCCAACCTCAACGACACTGACATTCAGCCTGGGATGGTCAGCATACCAAAGTCTCGCATTGGTTTTACAGACATGATACCCAATTTGGTGAGGTATGAGATCATGCTCTCATCGCACAACATTCTGCGGCGGCCGGATCAGAGCGCTAGAGACACCATAAATAGTAACCTGGAAAAGAAGACAAAAGCGATCGAGGAGCTCCGGCAGCTGCTCGAGGAGCGATATCTCCGTTATTGTTCCGAAGCAGTCCCACTTCAATGGGCAACGAGACAAATAGCGCAAATGAAATGCAGAATGCTCTACTTCTCTGTCTGCCATGTGATGAGACTGCACCGGGCGCCAACCAGTTCGAATCCTGAAACACAGATTGTTGGCGACAGGCTGTTTTCCATTGCAGTCGATATCGTCGACAGCATCTATGACCTCGAAACGAACGAGGAAACTTGTCACTGGGAGTGGTATTTCCGTGGTGATGTTCAGTGGCCGCTTTTAGTGTACCTTCTCAACGAGGTTATCGAGCGACCAGCTTCACCCTTGGTGGATCATGCTTGGGCAGTGATGAAGCAAGCCCGCAAGCATTATCATGCAGGGCGGTTGCCAGAGCCACAAGGAACACGTGGCACCCGAGGCATGCTTTTCAGGCCAATGAAGGAGCTTACTGCCAAAGCCTTTGTGGTCAAGGAGGACGTTGTTCTCCGAGAGGAAGTCCATGACAACTGTGTTGGGACATTGGCACAGGCCGGCCAGAGCAATAGAGGTGTCGATGAAGGCGCTGGACTTCAGCAGCTGGACCGACCAATCACTAGCGATCGAAGAGCACTTGACCAGAGGCCGGCTGACAATGAACTTTGGTCGTCCGATCGCTTGGCGACCTTCCAGAACTTTTGGAATAGTCCGGAGCTGGGATTCTCAACATCAAGCTACACAGACTTTCAGATGCCACCATTCATAACGGAAGAAGCTTTCGACAATTTCTTGCTGTAAAGGGGCTGCTCGAACGTATCGTTCAATCAAGTAGGTTCGACGGACAGAGATCGAGCGTGAGGAGCACCCCCCTGAGTATGACAGTGGGGGTCGACCTTTCACACCTTGGAAAAGAATTGCTCTCTCTTCCGCCGCTTGCAAAACGCTGCATCTGCAATACATGGAAATCTCATTCGTTTGTTGATGTCCACCAAGGGCGTCATCCTGGCAGACATCCACTACATCTCGTCAGGTTGTCTTTCAAGATTGGCTGGAAGTTGAGTGATTGGGAGATATCGAGCCTCCAGCTGCATTATCGACGCTTCTGACAGCCGGACAGCTGCAAGCAATTTGTTCGCCCAAGCTTTAAGCTCGGGACTGAATCTTACAGTCCGTTGCAGGGTGAGTACAGCCCACTGGACGTAGTCCGCCTCAACTGAAGCTTGAAATTGGACGAGGAGTAAGAACTCTCTCTGAATTCGGTACTTGCTCACTGTGGAGGTCTGTGCGCGTTGAATGCGATCTAAGCATTCCGAATTTGTGAGCAAGGCGACTGCGATAAGACGTTCGTGCTGCAGCAACGGCAAGCTGAGGATCCAGTCCGTGACATGGATGCCATTGATTTTGGATGGCCCCGAAGGCGGATTCCGTATGTTCTCGAGGTTGTGTTCTATGAAATCGATCATGTTGTCGCTGAGAGTGACCTTGAACGGCAGTTCTGCGAACCCGGGAGGGAAGTTCGACAGTCTTCGTAAGATCGAAGATGACAACGGAGGCGGATGATAGACCAAGGTGGTGTTCGCAAGCATGCCCTGTCGTTGGTGCTCCAGAGTAGCCAACCGTGATGATTCAATACTGTTCATCGTTAGCACAAGACTGGCTTTGCCTAGTATGGTAGGCCATACTTGATCACACGCCTCTTCAAGAACCCGAATTTATCCAAGGAGTCGATACCGCCTCGCAATGCCACCATCTGTCGCAAACCACGAACGTGGGCTCTGAAAGCCTCGAGTTCTCGGAGGATGTACTAAGATGACTTTTTAGTAGCGGTTATACGGCTCAGCAAGAGCGTTGAAATACCGTAGTGCCGCACAACATGATCACTGCCCAAACCACCACATCGTCTTGATACGCATCTCCCTTCTGAAGCCGCTTCTGCAGCCTGTGGAGGGCGTTTTGAGTGTGGAACGCCACCGCTTGCTTGACTTGGGATCCTTCTAGATCTTTCTGGACATGCATGCGCAATGCTATCGCATACGCCACAATCAATTCGAACAGAATGTCGCTTCGCAGGATATTTTGGATATACCAAATGGTATATTCAGACTGGCCGGGATTCTTCCAGTTCCAACCAGGCTTTTGTCCAAGTGCAGGTGGTGCGCACACTCCCAGGACTTGAGATTAGAGTTAACATTCCTTTCTTTCAAGTACAAGTAACTTGCTTATGCTCACAATATTCAAGGCCAGTTGAAACGGCACCCTTCTTAGGCATTGGGAAGTCGCTGAACAAAGTTCGCTGTGCGGCGAAGGCTTGTTCGGCCAGAGCGTGAGACGTTGACTCCTCCAGAGATGAATGTTCTGATTTGAAGTCTGATTCAGATTCTGTGCTGTGTCTGGAATCAGAACGCAAAGCCTTTCTTCTCACGGCAGGGCCACCAGCTCGCATAAATCGTGGATACCTCGCTCGAGTGGCCAGGGGACTCTTTGGAACCCGAATCTGTCGGCGTTCGAGCGGTTGGGTGGCAGAGGCAAATGAAGAAGGCTGCGAAGTCTTGTTGACGTAGACCCTCATTATAGTTGCGAGCTGGCCCTCTTTGCGGAGTGCTTTCCTTCGAGACTTCCATTCTTGCGACGTAATATCCATTGCGGTCTCCTTCAGGTGGGAATCAAGCGGAAAGACTGTGAAATCGCGTGCAGCTCTTCCAAGGGTTCACTGACTGCTTGCTGAAATCGGGGTACCTGCCTGACTCATTCAAGAGGATGGGTCCACGAATATGGCCACTAAGGATCAGGTAGACCTGGATTAAATGCACCATGCTGGTTGAGGGACAGTGCGATTGCCCTATTTTGATGGAAAAGACAGAAGAGAGTGGCAGCTTTCTCAGGCATCAGAAACGGAAAGCGTGGCCGGTTTTATGCTCCGCGGTAGGTGAGCACAGGTGACCCTTGCCTTGCTTGGCATGCCTCTCGACGTCAAACACGATTTGCCCCTCCGAGTCCAAGTCAGAACCAGAATATCCTTCAAGATGATCATTTTCACCGTTCGAAAAGGGTTTAGAGTCACATTTTACTTCTTGAACAGCTGACGATCTGAAGTCCTGACCTTCCTACTGCACAACATGAGTGCAACCTGATCCGTTCGACTTTAGTGGTCATCCTCTTTTCTTACCAAGCATCAAACAGGCAGAGGCAAACTTTATACAGGCGCCCTCGTTCTCAGACCGAGCGGTCTTCAGTCCATCATACCTTGTATAGATCCATCCCGAGATCGTTAGAGGCTTCACAAGATGTCCGTCAAGTATGTCACACGAGGGTTTGCTAATGGAACCACCAAGCTGACTATAATGTTTCCAGTTGGGTCATGCTCGATGGCAAAGGCAGTTTCGTGCTCCTGCCCGCGGAAAAAATCATCCATAAAACGACACCGAGAGTCAGCCTTGCCATCACCACTCCGACAACATATCCAGGGAACAGTCCTTTGGCAATACACGCCAACTCGGGCACGGTCTACTTGACCAATCAGAGAGTAAAGCAATACCCGGAAACCATCTCAGCACACATCTGCTGACTTCGCGAACAGATCGTGTATCTGCCAGAAAAGCCTACAGCAGAGTTGAAATCTTTCTCCGCGCCGCTTCTCAACCTCCATGATACACATCTCACCGTCCCGTGGTTTGGGCCGAATGCGTGGCAAGCTTTTCTACAACCAGTGCCCGGTGGCAACATCCCCGTGACGCAAGCAGCGATCGAGCTGAAGTTGACGTTCAAAGAAGGAGGAGCACCGGATTTCCATTCGACCCTTGAGCGGATAAAGGAGAGGCTGCAGCAGGTCGTCTCCACCGCTAGGGAGCACAACTTGACCGGCACGAGACAGGGTGATTTCATGGGCAATGTTAATCTGGAAGCTGTCCATCTCGATCAATTACCATCATACCAAGAGTCTGGCCGCGATCCTGTCGCCCCAGTCGATTCACCCGTGGCGATGAGTCCTCAGCTGATCTCGTCGCCAAGAAGAACAAGGTCACCTACCCCAGACGCTCAACCACCAAGTGATGCTCCACCAGGGTATGAGGAGACGCAGCAGCACAGCATACAAGCCGAATTGGATCGAAGGCTGTCGCAGCCTTAAGGCTAGCATGGCAGGAAGGAGACAGTGCAGACTTCCTGGTTGTTGTTTACATAGCGTGGCGCCTGGGGTGAGGCGATTACTGCACTCTTATAGCGTTGCTGGCCTTCCATGGCTCTTTTCAGAGGTAGAGGGATAATTGATTATTGTGGAATTATCGTCTGAAAGATCTTGAAGTGTGCTCTAGAGTTTAAAGGTGCACTTCAGAGTTGAGGCGAACTTGAAAGTCCGGTTCAAAGTTCCATGTCTGGCTTGGCGTTTTCGAGCTCGCTCGGCAACTGGCCAATTAGGAAGATCGCATTGTTCCGGCGAAGCTCAAGCTAGCTTCAGGAACATTTTGTATTCAATCGAAACCAACAACTTCGTACTGACCGTCACCTGCACTGTATCTGCCGGCTGAGCAGGATCAAATAGTCCTTCTCACGCTCTGCTTCCTCTCCTGAAGTACACATCTCCTCTCGGCGGCCGCCCAGCTGCGCCTAGCAAATCACGATGGGGATTACCGATTTCTTCTCCGATCTCCTGAGCTCCGTCTCCTTTGTACAAGACGTCCAGGCCGAAGCTCCCGCAGACGACGATAAAGAAGAATCAGACGAGGGCGGAGACGACAAGAAAGACGACGAAGGTGGTGACGAGGGTGGTGACGATAAACAGGAAGGAGGCGAGGAGGGCGAGGAAGATGGTGGTGACGGCGAAGGCGAAGAAGAGGGAGGAGACGACGAAGAGGAAGAAGAGGAGGAAGAGGAAGAGGAGCCCGTCGATCCGAAGCCCAGGTTAGAAGAAGGTAAATGATTCCCACGATCCCGGCACCTAGGACGAGCTGCTTCAATGGCGCAGTTTGAGCTGGGCAGAACTGACGCTGACTATGTATAGAATGCGCCAAATCCGCCCAGTGCCAGGGCTACAAGCACCATTTTGACGAATGTGTCGAGCGCGTCACATCTCAGGAGGAAGATCCCGATCACAAGGGACCCAAGGAGAACTGTGTTGAAGAATGTGCGTTTCCATTTCCTCTCCCTTCCTCTCGAGTGAGGAGAGTCGCCTCGAGTTACAAGATTCTGACAATGTCTTCCGACAGTCTTCCATTTGCAACACTGCGCAACGCAATGTGCAGCGCCTAAGCTCTTCAAACAGCTGAAATAGAGCGCCTCCCTCCAAAACCTTGTTTCCTTCGGGACAGACCACTCTACCTAGAAGAGAAGGGGTGAAGATAGTAATGCAGGTGTTGAGAAGAGCTACAACACCCTGCATCTGAACCCCGACGGAGGACGAAGGAAAGGAGCACTCCGATCGACCGGCAGGGTGGGGGAGTGGAAGTTTTCAAGAGATCTTATCATCCAACGACCGGTCTGCATGCACTCATACATAGTCACGCCTTGTACAGTCTACACCAACGCATCAAGATTTTCTGGAGCCGATGGGGCTGCCTTCGTTTCCTTCGAGTCTCATATCCTTCAGGTGTTTTCGGGCTCTGGCAAGGGTATTGTATCACAGCTCGCAGCAATGAACTGCCAACACCCAAGACTTGACGAGCAGAGGACTGTTACAGGGTTCTGATTTCGTGACCACTCCTTCTACCTCAAAGTCCCCCAAACGGCAGGCGTTCTAGATGCAGAGGGCGGTATTTGGCCGTACCTGGAGGCTCGAGGCTGGCTGAACCACCTACCCGAATCAATGCATCCCGCTCTTGGCATCTCGCCATCTTCCTATGTTCCCACTTCTCGGCCGTGAGTCTGCCGGAACGCTCACAGCTAGCGAGAGCCTCCTTCCCCAACAGCCATATTGAGTATGGCCGCTCGAGCGAGTTGAGTTAGCAAACAAGTATATTAGCCTCGCTTCTCCCATCGGAGAGCTGGAAATTCCCGTGCCTGGCTTGTCCACACTTCGATAATACTTTGTACAGCAGCCTCATGAATTGTGCAGCCTTGTTGATTTCCATAGCCGCAAGGTCGAGGCAGTACAATGTTCGACATTCGGAACCTGGGAGACGTTGCACTCGATATGGCCGTCCCCCTTTCTCCGCCATCCCATGGTTACTCAGGCTGTCACTCAATTTTTTACCCCTCTCTTTGCACATCAATCTGCTTTCCACATCTTATACCTCGTTCACATTACCTTCTCGTTCATGTTTCTCCACGGTTTCAGGGAACCCTCTCAGGCTGCGCATTCAAAACCTGCTCATCCTCCTCCCTCCCATCACTATAGCCCTCCACCACATCCCCATTCCCACTCCTAACACTTTTATCCGCCTCCCATCTCTTCCTCCTCACATAAGCCTGCCGTCCAAACAAGCCCAGACAAAGCGGACTCGGCGCCACCAACACCGCCAGCACAGCCTGAAAGATCAACGCACGCTTCATATTCTTCGGCGGGTCGGCACGCTCACTGTCCTTCAAGGCATCCATAATCACGATGAATATCCCGCCGAGTAACTGTCCACCGCACCAGCACAGACTACTTCCCAACTCTGGACCCATCGGATAATGCATCTCGACCAGGAACTCCAACGCCACAGGGACTAGCCCGAAACTCGCGGCGCCGAGGAGCGCACAGATGACGAATACGAACGCGAGGCTCTTCGTCTGCGGTGCCCAGATGAAGATCAAATAGCAGATCGCCAACAACGGGACCGCAATCTTGATGTACGTCAGGTAGAATTTATACTTGTCGATGATGGGGCTTGAGACGGCGGCGCAGACTAAGCCCACGACGATCAATACCGCGCCAGCAATACCGGCATTGTCCTCACTGAATCCATAGGGCTCGAGGATCTGATTTAACAGCGAGGAGAAGGCGTTGAAGAAGCCGACGTACAGCATGAACGGCAGGCCCAAGAGGTAGAATTCCGGCGAGCGGGAGAGAATCCGGAAGTCCTTGCGCAGGGAGTTTCGGTCCATGTGGTCTGCGACTGAGCCCGCTGACGGTGGGGTAGGTGGCTTTGCTGGGATAAAGAACGACGGTATCGTGGCCACGGAGGAGATGATGCTGATGTACAGGATCATGTTGGGAATGTCGGAGGGCTTGTCTGCCCAGAAGGGGGAGATCAGCTGGCCGAGGGCCGCGCCGAAGGGGTTGGACAACGACGTTACGGCCGTGGCGGTGGTGCGACCGGCTGCGCTGAACCAGAGATTCGAATAAGAGGTTGGTGAAGAGAGGACGAAGGGCTGAGCGAAGCCGATAATCAGCTGACCCACCATCACGCCCGCAAAGTTGTTGGCACGCGTTGCGCCATATTTCACCCAGTTGCCGACCAGCAGCAGGGAAGCGGCGATGATGATGGCGGTCCTAGGGCCGTATTTGTGCAGGACGTAGAAGGTAGGTGGAGTCGTGACGCAGAAGGCGAAGAGAAATGCCGTCGAGACCCAGTTGATGTTCGTTTCCGAGGTGTTGAAGTACTGCGCTGAAGTCTTTGACACGGGCGCGAAGGCGATCCAATCCCAGGAGACGACGATGTTGAGCAGGCAGAGTTGCGCGAGGCCGAAGAAGCGGCGCTTGTATACCTTGTACTCGACTGGAGAGGACGTTGAGATTCGTGATATTGTTTGGGGTCGGGCGAGGGAGTTGTTGCTGATGGTGGTTGCTAATGGCGCGGAAGAGTCCATGGATGAGCTGACTTCGTGACGGACAGGTCCTCCATCGACAATTACCTTGTGGTCGGGTTTGCCCATTGTTGCGACTTGTTGGTGTGAGACCTGTTGGATATCTTGGAGATTCGGCCTCGGCTGCTCACGCGCTGATTCCCCAGAAGGTGTGTCGCAATGGCGAGGCCGTTGTTGGCTGGCGGGCGGCGCTTATGCAAAAGTCCACGAATACCGCCAGTATCAACGAGGGTTCTGTCAGAACTGCATATCGAGGTGGCAGCTGCAATTGATGGCGAGAGACCATGAGAGGGGGAAGGTAACATTGCCATTGATCGGCGTCACAGATAACGTCGCAAGTTTGAGGCGGAAGCCAAGCCAGAACAAGATTAGGCTTAGGATGGCCTTGAATCCTTCTCGGCTCCCGGTAGATCATCGAACGGCCAAGAGCCGTGCCGGTAATCAAATATGTTTCTGGAAGATCGTTCTTGCTGTTTGAGGATGTGCCGTCGAGGCCGTATAGGAAAATGATTGAGGATGGGAAGCTTGTGTAACGGCACCCAAAAGTCTGAGGACTCCATCCACATGAATACTTAGACTTGGACATCGCCAGAGCTTGGGGGTTAAATTTGGTTCTCAACTCTGAGAGCACTCGCAGGGATCTGATACTTGGCTTTCATGACCAGGCTCGAGCTAGGATCGTGCCTCCCCAAGACGACGATGCTTCAACTGCATGTTGCGCACGAGTATGAATTTGCGTGCCTGCAACATTCGGTCATTCATTGCGAATTGACATAAAGTCGTCGTATGCATGAGTGAGCTGAGGAATGCCCTCTGACCATGGAGTGAAAGCTAAAGTAGAAGTGAGGTGAACGTGAAAAGCAATTCATGACCGGTGATCGGACTGCTTCAAGTTATTCTCAACCTCCCAGAGGTTTGTACTCTATTAAGGACTAGGTAGCTGGCAGTCCACGAAAACGGAACAGCAAGCCTGTCTGACTCACTACTCAAACGGTCCGAGGTAGCCAATTCATGAAGCTGCGACCTGCCATTGAGAGCTGAAGCCTCCCCGTGGAACAAGATACCACGCCAATTCGTGTTCTGTGAAGCCTGAGGGTTGATATGTTCTCTTTATTCTGTTCAATCTTGGTCGAAGCTTCGACCAAACTTCTTCCCGTTCTCTCCCCCGTTTGACTATGCGAAGCCTCGCAACAACATGTAAGCCACAGACCGCCCCTGACGCTCTTAAGGGCACATTCCAACTCGCCCGCTTCGTCAACAGAGCAGTTTGGCTCTCGGTTCTGAATCTCCGCGTGGCCCAAAGGCGATTGGCTCAAATTAGGCGATTTGGCTAGGCCTCATTGATGTTTGTCCTGCCCACAAGGCCCGGAGACCGGCCAGTGCCCAGGCAGTTGACAGGCTCTCCTCATGCATGCCCGCCTCTAGCGACTGGGTCCTTCCCGCATTACCAGTCCCAAAAGAGCCTCGACCACGCGCTTGATCAACCTCTTTGGCGACCCAATGCAGCTTCTTGATCACATCCCCCTGCTTCTCCTGACCCTGAAGAGGCTAACCAGGAAAGATTCTTGAGCGCGTATTCTGTACGAGTCGAACGGATCTTGCTTGAGTTGCTCTCAGCTTGCCTCTACTTGGAGTCCATCGTTCCTTCCAGCGTTCTGCCTTCCTCGTGTTCCTGCCTGTACCACACAGTAATACCAACTCTGATGATCCTACTACACCAATTATAGTTATACAACATGAGCAAGGCCGATCAGCACCATTCGCACTTATCTACCACTATTTCGTTGTAGCATCCGCAAATTGGAACGCATTGGATATCACGTCAAGGAGAAGCCCAAACATTGGGCCGGCCGAGTCGAGTGACAATGCAGTCTTTCAGAAACGGATTGAGACAGTCATCCGCCGACAGCGCAGACGACAACCGCAGCCGCTATGTTCCCAGTTCCGTGTACAGCGCCAACGGCCCGCCGGTCGAAGATTCGCCAGTCGTTGAGCAGTCAGCGTCTTTCATGTCGGGCGCGCTACGAGGACCGTTCGAGGAGCAGCAGACTCCTCGTCTCCCGCAAGTACGAGTAAGCGAATCTGAATTGTCCCGTACATGCCATTGCTGTGCTAATGTTGAATAGCAGACTCGAACTGTTCCACGAAATTCATCTCTCCTCAATATCAACGACCCAATCGCGATGCACTTGTTGGCAGAGACAGCTATCAGTGACAGCCAAGAGTTTGAAGTCTTGTCATTTGAGGAGTTGGAAAAACTAAAGAAGGAAAGAATATACTTGAAAGGGAAAGTTGACACCACGAGGAGGAAACTCGCCCTCGAAAGCAAAGTCCGTGATGCGGCTCAGTCCCTCAATCGGCTGTACTCGACGAAAGAATCCCCTAAAGAAGGCGGGTCGCCCAAAAGGACGAGGCGGAGTTTACTGGGGAGCAAGCGCGGCGAGAGTGAAGACGCGCTGCATCGGGCGGACGATGAGTATGCTGCCAGCATGAAGAGAGTGGAAGAACTGTCGCGAGAACTATTTCAAATGGAAAAGCGGCTGGAACACACGGAAAGGCGCATCCTGATGCACACCGCCGGCATCCTACAAATGACACACCGAGGCCTGAAAAAGAACATACGGAGGAATGAGCTCCCACGAAGTCCAGAGAGCATGACCAGTCAAGACGGCAGGGGCTCCGTGGATTTCGATGAGAGGAGCCTATATCAGGTCCCCGACTATGTCACAAATTCAGGGCAGGTTTCTCGCGGCATGAGTAAGAATCAGGCTGGAAAAATGGATCCCCGGGCAGCAAACGGAGTTGCAAACAAGTTACAAGAACTGAACCGACGCGTTCACTTAATGATAACGCAAGTCAGCATGCAGGAACATTTTGATCCTCCTCCACAGCCCACCGAGGGCCATTTGGCAGGTCGTATGGATGAACAGATCCAAGCATACCTTGGGTACATGTCGCAGGGACTGGACGCGATGGAAGCTGCTCAAGCTCGATCAAACGGTGCTATGCAGCAGTCAATCTACGACACAGAGGAGCAGCTCGAGGATGTGAACATTCGCTTACACGACATGTTACAAAGAACGAATTCTATCGGCCACAGCCCCGTTCTGCCGCAGGACGAACCTAGAGGGAAAGACCTGCAATCTCAGCTGGCATTTTCTTCTTCCGTCCTCGAACGACTCAACAAACGGGTTGAGACCCTCGTCGAACAAAAAGACATTCTTACACGCCAGATTCAGCAGCAAAGGGAACTCAACAGTAAGTCCGACGCAGAGCGGGACGCCAAAATCCACGAATTGACAGCCGATCTGGAGGAAGCGAAGCAGCTTCAAGCCATCGACGAGAAAGAAGCCCAACAGTCTCGGGATCAAATTAATATGCTGATTGAGCAATTGGATATTGCCAAGCAGCAAAGTGTTCTCCTAGGACAGGAACGCGGTGCTGGTGAAAGCAAGGCTGTTGAGCTGGAACGCAACGCACGCAAGGAGATGGAGACCAAATTCCTGACTGAGCTGCAGGCTAAACAAGACGATCATAGCCAGCTCGAGACAGAGATGCGGCAACTTCAAGCGGAATTGGCATCTAAGAGGACTGAGGTGGCTGGTCTTGCCGCAAGCCAAGCCTCCTCTGAAGCAGAACTCTTGAAGCTTCGTCAAGAGGTGGCAGCGCTCGAGTCCGAAGTCGCTCGAACACAAACAGAGCTGACCGTGGCCAAGGCCGAGTTGGATGCCGCGCACGGCACACGAGCTCAGCGTGCGGCGGACGTTGACAATGTCCAGCTGCAGAACAAGGTTACTGCGCTTCAACGAGAGTTGAAAGAAACCATTGAGGAGTATGAGGTCATGACGAAGCAGAGCATCGATGACGAGAAAGAGCGAGAGCGACTTGAAGAAAACGTTGACGCTATCCAACGACGATGCGAAGAGCTTGAAAACCAACTGAACGAAGAAAGGGTCAAGTCTCTTGGTTCCAGAGTCTCATCGCCTACAGAGACGACTTCTACGATGGTTTTGAGAAACGAGTTCAGAAAGATGATGCGCGACACTAGGGCTGAGAACCTGAAAGTACTCAAGGTAATCGTGGCAAACAAACATGGATTGCAATCGTTCTGACGTACTTGATAGTCCGAACAGGAAGAACGCCGTCGACTCGAAGGCATCATCAAGAGTCTGAAGAAGGATGGGCGAAACTCAGCAGCTCAATCTCAGAAATCGGTCTCCACCATACCAAACGAACCAGTACCCGCTGGCTAAATATGTTCACGACTGGTAATGAATTTAGGCGGTAAACAAAACACGGAGTGGGCAGGTTTGACAACAGAAAAGGAGGCTTCCTAGCGGCGCCGGTAATGCTAATTGTACATTGCATAGCGAGATTTGGTGTCTGTACCAACAGTAAATTGGGCATTAAAAAAAGGTGTACCTTTGTATTTCGATGAAGCGGTCTACGCAGTTGGACAATCAGTGTCTCTGCACACCAAGCTCTGGAACACAATTAGCGGTCTTGGATTCGCTTATACTCGATGACAGCTGGGTGAAGGTGGGAAAGAGCATTCAGCAAATGTGAAGTCTTCCATCGCCACTACCTGTTACCCTCGTTTGACACCACAGCTCCTTTCCCCAGCATCGTTCCTTCCTCTTCTCAACGTACAGGTAAGTTTTATTTCCTGATGTCGCTCTCGAAGTGGACGCCGAACTCAACGCACACTCTGTGCCTGTTTACGGCTCTCTTACTATCCGCATTCTTTTGGATTCCTGTCGATGTCCAATGGTATCCACATCGCCCTTATATCTGCGCCTAGAGCAGTAGCCACTCACTTATGATACACATTCATTCGGCGGCCACTCATGACGGCCGCATCTATACGCTCTCATGTCGGTCATCGAGAGTCAGACCTACCGCCGCTACTCACTTTCGCTCAACGACCTCGACCACATTCTTAGCAAACAGCCAAGCACAAGACCTCACTCTCCACATCCATCCTCATCCGATCTCAGCTTTGACAGTAGCTGGATTCCCGCTCAACCGCTGGTGCCCGTCCAGCCACCCCCCGTACGGGTCAAGACGCCGCCTGGCCTCCCTTCCTTTGGCTCCAAGCAGGCCACACAACTGCGACTCCAGCAACAATCGTCGAGCAGAACCGGTTCGAGGATTCGCAGCTGGCTAAGCTCACATGACGAAAGCGATGAACGCACTGCCGTCATTGGAAGCACAGGCGCCATGACCTCGACTCAGACATCACCTATTACATCTCCGCCGTCGTTACATCCGAGCGTACCCAACGGCACCACTGATTCCCGAGAACTCCTCAGACGAACACTGGCCGCGATAGGCATGTCTCGAATGCTGGACCCCGATCCCGTCGACCGAACGTCCTCCTCGCCGTTGCAAAACGTTGCAGAAGTACAGGCGTCCTCTTCGAACTCGAAACTGAACCTTCCTCC
The DNA here is from genome assembly GCA_030247875.1 of Cladophialophora chaetospira. NCBI lineage: Eukaryota > Fungi > Ascomycota > Eurotiomycetes > Chaetothyriales > Herpotrichiellaceae > Cladophialophora > Cladophialophora chaetospira. The sequence goes on from JAPDRK010000003.1 coordinate 56,304, forward strand.
TTGGGTGTACATGAGCAATATTTCTGGACCGCTGGCTCGAGCTGATGACGGTAAGTTCCATATCTCTCTCAAAGCCTGTTCCGTCAACAGTGGAATATACTAACCGACGTCGCCAGGCACCTATATGAGAGGCAGCTTTGGGCCTCGATCCAGCGGCCACGGTATTGGAGCGAGAGGCGTTAATAGCCTGCCACTAGCGAGAGTGGCGAAGAGGGCAGCAGCACCGGCTCCAACCCCCGCGACGTTGGAGAGTCTGAGGAGGACGGACGCGACTACCGGACAGAGAAGTGTTGCTGCCATCGGCCCTGCTGAGGAGGTGAGGCCCGAATCCGAGGAGAAAAGGAGGAGTAAGTGTGATATCTGTTGCGAGAAGTGTTGTGTGTGGTTTTGCGGTATTCCACCAACCTGACCGCCGTGGCGCGCACCTGCTGTTCATGATAGGGATTGGACACGGATATATATTCATAGTAACAGGGATTATGATGACGACTGGTCACCAGCGTGTGCCTTCGAAGAACCATCCATGCTGTACCCGGACTTTTAACAACGCTTGAACGCTCGACAACATCACAGATAATTCTCCCGCCGTCACCTCATCTCGACCAACTCATCTCTCCCTAGCATGCCTGCCATGGGATCATCAGCAGCCAGTCGATTTCGCTTATACGACTCCAGCTCCTCCTCCGAGATGCCCGACTGTAACTCCTGGAGTGTGCGCTTCTTCGTCTGTGCTTTCGTCTTTTCCACACTCGTGTCCACCTCGTCGGTATCCTTCCGTTCATTGACGTCCTCTGCATCCTGCTGTAATCTTAGTCGAGCTTTCTCGTCTCCAACCACTGCTTCCGTTCTGATGGCGTGCTTGTTCTCAACCACTTTCTCGTCACCCTCACCATTCTCAATCCCCAGCAAAGCTTGTCCCGTCCTTAGACCCTCACTCTCCTCCCACGCCCGCCGCCCTTCTTCACCCGTACAGTAACTATTCTTCACCGTCGAGTGACAACACGCATACCCCCAGGTGAAATCCCTCCACCAGGATCCCCACACCGACGAGTGATTGTTCGTCAACACATCTTCCTGGTACTTGCTCCGCGCGACTGTCTTCTCCGCGCCCTTGATCTGTCCTTGCTCGTCGTATTCGACGTACCGCTCGCTCGCAGATACATTGGCCGTCTTGGGTTTCTTGCTCGCCGGGAGGGCCGCGTCGCCGTATTTCTCGAGCAGAGCCTGTCTGCTTGCGGTCTTCTTGGCTTCCGCTTCTTGGATTTGTTTCTTGCGTAGGATTTCGCCTTCCGTGGGGTTTGCTTGGAGGTGCAATTTTTTCGCGCCGGCCATGTTGGCGTTCTCTTGGGTTTCCCAGGCGTATTTTTGGGCGGCTTCGAAGGCGGCGGCGTCGTCGAGGGTCGCGGCGGGCCGGGTGAAGCCGTCGCTTACATCGACGTCGGAAACGTTGGGTGGGAGGTCGGTTTTGTCCATGCTTCGGGTTTTGGGGTCGTAGCGGGCGGATTCGAGGTCGAGGTTCTTTAGATAGGCGGCTGTGTCTTCGCGGAGGCGGAGTTGGCGGGTCGAGGTGGGTTGGGAGCGGCCCATGTCTGTTTCTTCGGCGATGCGGGCGTCGTCGAGGTCGGCCCCGTCCTTTGTAGTGTTTCCTGTGGCCTTTTTGAGGGATTCGAGCTCTTCATATTCTTTGACCACGGCGCTGTATTCGCGGCTGTCGTAGCCGTTCCAGCGGTCTCGCTTCGCATCCCACCCTAACGACACGTCCTCGACGATCTCATCTGCCTGGATGTCTCTCCCCGTCCACTTCGCACCCGCTTTTCTCGGCCGCGAGAGACATTCCTTTGTCTTGTGTGTCATGGCGCCGCAATTCTCGCAGGCACCTTTGCGGAATTTCGTGGCCGCAGGGCCGAGCTTTTTGCCGCGGTCGTACCATTTTGCTTTGTCGAGGGTGTCCTTTGGTGCGGATTGGAGACGTTGATGTTCGAGGTAGTCGGTGTCGCTTGTGTGGGTGCCTTCGGCCCAAAAGGGTCGTTTCGAAATGAAGCTGGGGATATATTCGTTGCGGGTTGTATCGGTCCCTGCACCGGGGACGGCGGGGGTGGGGGGCTTTTTGTTAGTGGACATGATACGTAGCAGACAGTTGATCCTTAGTGCAAGGGATAAGTGTCAAGCCGTCAAAGTGTTACCGGGGTCAGGTACTACAGAGTCGTGTAGGTTGAGCTTGAGGTGAAATCGAAGTCAAGTTGCACTTGCGGCGAAAAGTGACCAAGGCTGAAATGCAGCCTCGGAGCTCGGCGCATGTGCACGCATCAACACCCCTCCATTGTAAACACATTCACTTTGCTGCTCACCCAATTTGGCCAATTGGATAGCAGAGAGTATTCACAGCGAGCATATTTGCCTTATGAGAGCAATTTGTGTTTCTCCATGATATCAAATGCGCCGCATACACAGCAAGGCGCCGCCATGATGATACGGACGCGTCGTCTACCTCATCACACCCAAGATGGACACCTTTCGAGTCCGCATGAACTGCGTGGACCACTACCAAGCTATCCCCATCGATGAGTTCGACCCGCCAGTGCCACTCGGTGCCGCGACCGAGACTGCAAAAGAACGACCACGTGTGTCGGTCATTCGCGTGTTTGGCGCAACTCCGACCGGACAGAAGGTGTTGATGCACATCCATGGCGCCTTCCAATATACATACATCGAGTACAGCGGCAGCCTAGTCCCGGAGGATGTCGCAGTCGCGATCCGTACTCTGCAGCTCTCAATCGATCATGCCCTGGCCGTCAGCTATCGGAAGAACATCTACGAGGGAAAGCACCGATATGTCGCTCACATCTCGTTGGTCAAGGGCGTTCCTTTTTACGGCTACCATGTCGGATACAAATTCTATCTCAAGATCTATCTGCTCAACCCTTTGCATATGACGAGATTGGCTGATCTTCTGCGAGAAGGAGCGGTCATGAAGAGAGTGCTGCAACCCTATGAAAGCCACATGCAGTATCTTGCCCAATGGATGTGCGACTACAATCTCTACGGTTGCGCCTACATCGATTGCGAAACGGTCAAATTTCGTGCACCTATTCCGAGCTATGCTGAATTGACCAATCCATTGCATCAATGGCATGATCGGTCCATCCCCGTTGAAGATATTTCAGACGATGGCCTACTTTCAAAGCAGAGCCATTGTGCGCTCGAAGTGGACGTCCATATCAAGCATATTTTGAATCGGAACGGCATCGAAGAGCGACCACTTCACTATGACTTCATTGAGCGTTTGCATCCCATTCCCGCCGACGCCAAGCTTGTACAGAGTATGGCTGGGTTATGGAAAGATGAGACTCGACGGAGGAAGATTAGGATGGGGCTCAAAGACCCAAAAAGCAGTCCTTTCCCTCCCGAGGTCCTCATTACGATGTCGGCGGATCCCAGGAACACATCTGCTGGGGGATGGATTCACGAAGAGGAATTCCGAGAAAAGGTGGCACAGGTCGCGACAGAGGAACACATTAACAGCAACGGGCAGAAAGTCTCCTTCGACACATTTGTAAAGCCTGTTTCTCTTGAAGGCACCATCCGGACAGCATTGGAAAGCGTCGATGATTTATACCCCGAGCGGATGCGACTGTTGCAACCAGCACTGAACGGTGACCTGAGTGGTGATTGTCATGCCCAAGACAATCCAGGTCGAATAGTGGTCGACCAGTCTCGTGCTGAGAACATTGCGGGTGAGTCAGAACGCAGTGCAGGAGAAGAACAGAACGCGAACGAAGGAGCTTCCGGTCAGTCGAAGGCAAGGAACGGAGGGAGTAGCGAGCTTGATGGATTGTCGGATCGCCAGGTCTCCACCCCGATCAGCTCGGCCGAGTTTGCGAAGTACGGGATCCGTCCTGCTGGCGATATGGGCCATCTCGAAGAGGACGCTTTTGAGGTGCCAGAAGAATATCTGCACGACTATGTTCCCGCCGACGCGAAGACCCCCAATGGTACCAAGAGAGCAAGATTTGCGAACACTCCGTCATTCAAGCCGAGAAAGAGGCGGAAGCACCTGGTTGACGAGGACAATGCGTTGCCCGACGTTGATTTCTCTGGATCAGATGCGGATCCCGACTTTTCCACCGACTTTGACGACGTCACCTTCGCAGCAGAACTGACCAAGGAAGAGTTACAGAATATTCCGCTCCCACCAGAGGTTGCTGGCGGACTAACATCGCAATCCAAGCCCAAGGACGCATTTGCAGATGCCCTCACCTCCGCCAATCTCTCACAGCGTTCGACTTTGTCGTTTCCGTCCGTCAAAAACCCCAACGACCCGGCCACAATCCTTCGCCTCAGTCAGAAAAGTGCTACTTCTCAGAATGCGTCGGAGTCATCTGCAACCAAAGCTTCAAAATCTCCCACCGCGTTTAAGACACCTGCGAAATCTATGGCGACGGCATTCGAGACGCCTGCGCCACCTACCACGGGCCGTAGTTTCCGGTCGTCAGGTCTTCTTGAGTTTGGCCTCAAAGGTCTGAAAAAGCCAAGTGATGGCAAAACGTTAGATTTGTACCAGCCTTGCCCGCCCAGCTTCCAGGAGGTCGAGTCGACCATGTGGCAGCAAGGCTTACCGGATGTCATTTATCAGGAAGCATATTACAGCAACGAGGACGATGTACCAGACCAGGCTAGAGAGTATGCAGGCCGCGAGTTCAAACTGGAAAGCGCTACAGTACCGTACCTGCCAGATTTCGATGCTACTGGTACAAATTTGGCGACATTTGGCAGGAAGCCTCCCGTGCTGATTGACTATGCAGCCGAGCAAATTCGAGACAATCAACAGCGGAAACGTTGCACAATCTCCCACTGGGTGATAGCCGATGCTCCACCACGAAAAGCCGATGTACTCGCCTGGCTGAAAGAGGAGGCGGCTTCCGAGATAATTGCCCTGCGCAAGCCAGCAGGTCAAAAGAAGAAACTCTCACAAATCGATGGTCCGACACAGAAGAGCAAGCATGGCTTCAAATACTCGCAGAAGCAAGCCAGTACCAGTGTCCAACATGAAACACAGTATATGAGTGTCATGAGCTTGGAGGTCCATGTCAATACTCGTGGCTCTCTTGCACCCAACCCTGATGAAGACGCCATTGCTTGCATATTCTGGTGTGTGCAAAGCGACGACGAGGACTTTGAGACCAATGGCAGTAAGGAGGGCATACAGGTCGGCATCTTGGCAGTAGCTGATGAGCAGCACGCAGCTAAGAAGATTGGTCGTGATACTCGCTATGAAGTGGAAGAGGAAGCGACCGAACTTGATGTTCTCACGAGGATGGTGGACATCGTGCGACGGTACGATCCTGACATCTTGACGGGATACGAAGTACACAATACCTCATGGGGGTACCTAATCGAAAGAGCTCGAGTAAAGTATGATCTCAACTATTGCGACGAACTATCTAGGATGAAGTCCCTCTCCCATGGCAGATTTGGTAAGGAAGACGACCGGTGGGGATTCAACCATACCTCGACGATCCGTGTCACTGGCCGACACACGATCAACATCTGGAGAGCAATGCGTGGCGAATTGAACTTGCTTGGCTACACCATGGAAAACGTGGTCTACCACCTACTGCACCAGAGAATACCTCACTACAGTTTCTCGGATTTGACAAAGTGGTACAAGAGCAAGAACCCTCGCGACCAGTCGAAAGTCATCGAGTACTTAAGTTCGAGGGTACAACTTGATATCGAGATTCTGGATGCGAATGAACTTGTGCCGAGAACGAGCGAACAAGCTCGTTTGCTGGGAGTAGACTGGTTCTCCGTCATATCCCGAGGTTCCCAATTCAAGGTTGAGTCTTTGATGTTCCGCATTGCAAAGCCGGAAAACTTCATTCTGGTCTCGCCCAGCCGCAGACAAGTCGGAGGTCAAAATGCCCTGGAATGCTTGCCGCTTGTGATGGAGCCACAGAGCGATTTCTACACGAGCCCGCTCTTGGTGTTGGACTTCCAGAGTCTGTACCCCAGCGTCATGATTGCGTACAACTACTGTTATTCGACTTTCCTCGGCCGGGTGGTCAATTGGCGAGGCACGAACAAGATGGGCTTCTCAGACTACCGGCGAGAGGCGAGGCTGGTCGAGCTACTGAAAGACTACATCAACATTGCCCCAAACGGGATAATGTACACCAAGCCCACGATCCGAAAATCTCTGCTGGCCAAGATGTTGAGCGAGATACTTGAGACTAGAGTCATGGTCAAGAGTGGCATGAAAGTTGACAAGGACGACAAGACGTTGCAGCGATTGCTCAACAATCGACAGTTGGCTCTCAAGCTTATCGCCAACGTGACTTACGGATACACTTCAGCTTCGTTCTCGGGACGGATGCCGTGCTCGGAGATTGCGGACAGTATTGTGCAAACCGGACGAGAGACGCTCGAGAAGGCCATTGCTCTGATACATTCGGTCGAGCGGTGGGGCGCCGAAGTTGTGTATGGCGATACAGACAGTCTCTTTGTATATCTCAAGGGTCGCACGCGAGATCAAGCTTTTGACATTGGTGAGGAAATTGCGGATACGATCACGAAAATGAACCCTCGGCCGGTCAAGTTGAAGTTTGAGAAGGTCTACCATCCTTGCGTCCTACTCGCCAAGAAACGATACGTGGGCTTCAAATACGAGAGCCGAAAACAAACTGTACCCGACTTTGATGCCAAAGGCATTGAGACGGTGCGTCGAGATGGTACCCCAGCCGAGCAGAAGATTGAGGAGACTGCGCTGAAAGTGCTATTTCGCACTTCAGATTTGAGCCAGGTTAAGTCCTTCTTTCAGGCCCAATGTGCCAAGATCATGCGAGGTCAAGTCTCGATCCAAGACTTCTGCTTCGCCCGAGAAGTCAAGCTTGGGACCTACAGCGACAAGGGCCCGCCTCCACCTGGTGCGTTGATCAGCGCTCGAAAAATGCTCGAAGATCCAAGACTCGAGCCTCAGTATGGAGAAAGAGTACCATACGTGGTTGTTACAGGCGGCCCTGGTGCTCGACTGATTGATCGTTGTGTGGCACCTGATGTTCTTCTCAACGATGCGTACTCGGAGCTGGATGCAGAGTACTATATCTCAAAGAACATCATCCCACCGCTTGAGCGTATCTTCAATCTGGTTGGAGCCAATGTCCGACAATGGTACGACGAAATGCCAAAGTACCAACGTATCAGACGGGTAGAAGCGGGAATTGTTGTCGATGGCAAAGAAGCGGGCATATCGAAGAAAACACTGGAATCGTACATGAAGTCGTCAACATGCCTGGTCTGCCGCGAACCACTGGATACAGAAGCCCCACTGTGCAATAGCTGCTATCAACAGTCTGCACAGAGTATCCTTGAACTGCGATCCAGGCTCATGAAAGCAGAGAGGAAAGCTGCACAGCTGGCTAAGGTGTGCCGATCATGTGAAGGCTTTAGTTGGAATGAGGCAATTCGCTGTGACAGCAAGGATTGCCCAGTATTCTACTCAAGAAGGAGGCAGAGAGCTGCGCTTGGAAATGATGAGGCTGTGATTTTGCCAGTGTTGAAGATGTTAGAGGGAGAGGGTGCAGAGGCAATGGATTGGTGAGGGAATCTTGCATGACTTGGAATAACGCGGGCTGGAGGTTGGGACTGCATAGGTTGGAAACGGATTGTTTATTGCATGAGATACCCAGGACGACGCGTTTTGATCAGAACAAGAACATCACGAATATATGTACAAAGTGAACTCTCAAGTGAACCGTGCTGCATGAATAGGCAGAATTGGAGAGCCTCATGCCCGCCGCATGTTGTCCATACGTCATTCCATTCGTTCGTATTGATGAGCCTCCGCATCCAAACCTGCCACCTGCCACCTTTACATAGGATGTTACGCCGCAACTTCAAGCCATATACTCACTGTAAAATTATCTCGAGAGTGACTGATGATTCCCCAGGAACACTCACACTCACTATGACCAGGATTTGACTCTGCGCACAAGCTGTGCCACTCCAATGCCGCCCTAGCCAATGGGTCCGATACAATGGTTCCTCTTCGTCTATGTCTTCGGTGGTCTCACCTTCGTCCCTCTCCTGATTGCCCTCCTGTTGTTACATGCCTACTACACGCTCCCTCGATCTCAAGACGCAAGCGAGAGCACAAAGGTCAACGATGACCCCGCGCAGCTGGTCCGAGCCGAAGATGAAAAGGCCGCTTTCAAGACTGCGACCGACACTCTAGCCGAGCAGTTTCATCGCAAGCATGACACAGACGTGGCTGCAGGCTACTTTGCAGTATGCCGAGAGTACATACCTGGCGGCGTTGCCAGCAAGCCACCCGAGAAACTCACTTCCTCTGGCGAGGTGGTTTCGCAAGAGTCCCCGAGTGTCTACCAGAGCATGTACAGAAGCATATTCGATCGGTCGCAGAAACCTACAATCGAACCGAACAAGGATATTGCGGGCAAGAATACCAAGAAAACGAACAACGTATTCTATGTGGTGCTCAGGTACGTGTAAAGTGAGGCAGGAAGAAATTGCTAGGCTGATGACTATTCCCGCAGACACGGACACCTCATGCTCTACGACGATATACAGCAACTAGAAGTCCGCTATGTCATCTCACTCGAATATCACGACGTCGATATCTACGCTGGCGGAGATGTGGTACCAGAGGGCGAATTATGGATCAAGCGCAACGCCATTCGACTCAGCCGGAAGAAGACGCAGGTTGGGGACAAGGCGGTTTCGTTACCATTCTTCCTCTTCGGACAGAGTCTGTCGGAGAAGGAGGACTTCTACTATGCTATACTCAAGAACCAAGAGAAAAGTATCACCGAAGACCCACCAGTGCCGCAGACGTTCGATGTCAATCACGCCGTGCTGCTCGTGCAAAAGCTACACTCTTCCGAGGAGCACCTGCAAACAAGATGGCTCAATGCCATGATTGGTCGTCTGTTCCTCGCGTTGTACAAGACTCCCGAGATGGAGGGGTACATCCGCGAGAAGCTGACGAAGAAGATTTCGCGCGTCAAAAAGCCTACCTTTATCACCAAACTTGCCTTGCGGAAAATCGACCTGGGTACAGGTGCACCTTTCATTACGAACCCGAGGTTAAAAGATCTGACAGTCAATGGCGATTGTATGATCGAAGCCGATGTCAACTACACCGGAGGCCTGCGCATCGAGATTGCAGCGACTGCACGCGTAGACTTGGGTACTCGCTTCAAGGCTCGGGAGGTGGACATGGTCTTGGCTGTCTCCGTCAAGAAAATGCAGGGACATGCCTTGATCAGATGCAAACCACCGCCCAGTAACAGGCTGTGGTTTACCTTCGAGAAGATGCCACAGCTCGACCTGAACATTGAACCCATTGTAAGCTCACGGCAGATCACGTACACATTTGTTCTCAGAACGATCGAAAGCAGGATCCGAGAAGTGGTCGCTGAGAGCATTGTGATGCCATTCTGGGATGACGTGCCCTTCTTCGACACCAGGCAACAGAAGTATCGTGGTGGGATTTGGAAGAGGGAGGCTCAGGAAACTACAACGGAGATTCCTAACGAAGACTCCGAGGATACAGCAGAAGCGGACAGCTCAGGAACAGCCACGCCAGCAGAGCTTCCGAAGGATGAAAGATTCATGAGTACGCCAGTCTTGGCCGACAATAGCAGCTTAGGTGCGACCAAGGCTGCGAAGAGGTCTATGGCTTCCTTGAACGACATCTGGGGTAAGAAGAAGGTCGAGCCAGTGGAAAAGCCCGACTCTTCCACACCCCGACTAATGCGGGCGCCCTCGTTCGCAAACGCTGCAGACCCTACTATCACTCCAAATCATGCCGATGCCAAGACTCCCACACGAGGATCAGAGACCAGCGCTCATAGAGAAAGCGTCGCTACTATTTTGAAAGATATCTCGACTCGGTCAGGCTCCGGCAACCAGTCAGGTTCGGATTCGCCAGCCGGGTCACCTCCCACAGAGTCAGCTATCGCCCTCGCTATGAAAGGTCGAACCTCAAGCAATGCGTCAGGAGTTTCGGAGGACGGCGAACGAAGCATCGAGGTGAAACCCAGGTCGTCCTCTCTTCCACGCACATCAACGAATACCAGTCGCACTTCACTCCGGTCGACAGATACACCCGAAGCAGAGGACAGCAGACCAGTCACAGCCGAGGATGGGAAGGAGCCTCCCAAGAAGTTCGCTTTTAATGCAAAATCGTTGACGAGCGGAGATCGAAAACAGGCTCTTGCGTCTGTCAATGCCGCTGCAGCTGCTGCCCAGAAATGGGGCTGGGGAGTGCTTGCCCGGAATAAGCAGCGTGAAGCCCAAGCGGCTGCCACGAAGGCGTCGAATGAAGCTTCAAGCGGACCTCCTACACCCCGAGAACCGATGGGTCGCGGACGGCCACTACCACCGCCGGGCATACCACTTCCACCCCCAGAGAGGAAGAACACTAACTCATTTCTCGCTCCAAAGAGGAAACCAGTACCTCCGCCTTTACTACCGAAACGACCAGAGACCGATGGACTCAATGGGCCCACTTCAGCTCGGTCGTCGCCAAAGCCGCCGCTTCCTGACCGGCGGAAGAGACAGAGCTCGACGTTAGCGGACGAAGAAGCTGAAAACGAAGTGCTGGTGGTCGAAGCTCCTACTGAATCTGCGCCGACGAGTCCTGCACATGATGAGCATCACGATGAATTTTTCGGGCATGGTGAGTCCCCGCAAACTATGGAGGAGGAACTTGAGGCGCCACCCTTGCCAGAAGGAGATAACGAAGCCGTTGAGCCGGCTGCCGCATTGACAGAAGCACCTGTGAAGCCGCCGTTACCTGCTCGTAGTGAGGAAGCAGACAGTCCTACAGACGGAGAAGAAGATATGGAAGCTCATACAAGGCCGCCGTTACCTCAACGGACAAGTAGTGAGCTTTCCCCGCCTCTGCCGCACGAAGGAGAAGAGATTCACCGGCAGGAAATTGGGATGTATACATGACATGAATACCTAATCATGCATTGCTGGCGCGGGTACCCTTGTCCGGGCGTCCTTTGGAGCCTTTTTCGAGTTCGCGACACCAAGGTGCATCACCAGGTGTTACACGAGATTTTCATACCCAAAGTAATGCACAATCACTGCGAATTAGTAGACCAGTTTGACTACTTTAATCTTAACAGCGTCGTGGCATAGATAATTGATAGCGGCACGGCGCGGATGGTGCTGCCAAGGTCTGTGCTGCGTGGACGAACGGGGCTGAAGCGCCTGCATGCGCGTTCACCTCTAACAAGCTTTGGCTGTTCATTAAATATTGGGGAAGTCTTGGGCGTTACGGGGATGAGAATTATAAGCTGCGCTGTGCCTTGTCATCTTGTATCCACCTCGTCCCCATTCACGTTGCGCCTTCCTCGAAACTCGTCTGCCTGAGTGACATAACAATTGGTGTGACAGGCCTGAGTGAGCCAGGAGCTCCACCCATTCCCCATATACATTAGTTCCGATCCGTCAGACTGGCGTTCTTCGTACCATCCACATACTCGAGCGATTCGGTGGGGAGAAGGCGTTCAGGTGCGAGAGGTGCCATCTACAGCGGCTTTGGGCAGACGCAACACGCAGACGACCATCCTCAATCTCCTGGCAGTAGCAGCATGGCATACCCTGCGCTCGCGACCGGCACCGGTCGCAACATCAACATAGCGAAGACTGAGTCGGAACTGACCATCAACATCCGCAAGGCTACCAGTATCGAAGAGACAGCGCCCAAGAGAAAACACGTCAGATCATGTATTGTCTATACCTGGGACCACCGCTCCTCGCTGTCCTTCTGGGCGGGTATGAAGGGTAAGCTTGACATCGCAGCAACCAGCTGGCCGGAGCTGACACACGAATAGTGCAGCCTGTCATGGCGGACGAGGTCCAGACATTCAAAGCCCTGATAACCATACACAAGGTACTCCAAGAAGGTCATCCGGTCACGGTCAAAGAGGCGCAACAAAATGTCAATTGGATCGAGAGCCTGGCAAGAGGTGTCATGGGAGAAGGACTGCGAGGATACGGTCCCCTCATTCGAGAATACGTCTTCTTCCTGCTCGCCAAACTGGGCTTCCACCGCAACCATCCAGAATTCAACGGCCTGTTCGAGTACGAGGAGTACATCAGCTTGAAGTCCATCAACGACCCTAATGAGGGATATGAGACGATATCCGACCTGATGACCCTGCAAGACCAGATCGACACCTTCCAGAAACTCATCTTCTCTCACTTCCGCGGCGGTGCGAACAACGAATGCAGGATTGCCGCTTTGGTACCATTGGTGCAGGAGAGTTATGGAATCTACAAGTTCATTACTAGCATGCTCAGAGCCATGCACACCACCACTGGCGACGACGACGCGCTGGAACCACTGCGTACCAGGTATGACGGGCAGCACTATCGTCTCGTAAAGTTCTATTATGAGTGCTCGAACCTACGATACCTCACTTCCCTCATCACCGTGCCGAAGCTCCCTCAAGATCCTCCGAACCTGCTCGCCGAAGACGACGAGAAGCCCGCACTACCGAGACGACCAGCCAAAGAAATCGAGAAGCCTCCCTCTCCTGTCGCGAAGAACGGAACACCCGACAATCAGAAGGACATTGAGGATTTCTGGACAAGAGAGGCTGCGAGACAACAAGAAGAATATGAGGCCGAACAACGACGGTTGCAGCAACAGTGGGAAGATCAACAGAGACAACAAATGCTGGCACAGCAAGATGCCCAGCGCCAGTTTGAGGAGCAGCAGAGACTACAAGCTGAGCAACAACGCCTTGCCCAAGAACAGCTCTTGCGAGACCAATACGCGGCTCAGACACAAGGCCGACTGGCTGAGCTGGAGCGGGAGAATCTCAATGCCCGGGCACAGTACGAACGCGATCAGTTGATGTTGCAGCAATACGACCAGAGAATGAAAGCTCTCGAAGAACAGCTACAACAGCTAAACAACAACTACCAACTACAAACCCAGTCCAAAGATGATCAGATTTCCTCTTTGCAAGAACAAGTCAACACATGGCGTTCCAAGTATGAGGCCTTGGCGAAGTTGTATTCTCAATTACGACAGGAGCATCTTGATCTCCTCCAGACCACCAAGTCCCTCAAATTGAAGGCTGCTTCTGCTCAAGAGGCAATTGAACGCAGAGAACGACTTGAACGGGAGATGAAGACCAAGAATCTCGAATTGGCCGACATGATCAGAGAGCGTGATCGGGCTTTGCATGAAAAGGACCGCTCTCAGGGCTCGAACCGAGAGGAACTCGAGAAGCTCAAGCGCGAATTGAGACTTGCTCTCGAGCGAGCTGAAGATGCAGACAGGGCGAAGGGATCAGAAATCTCGTCCCTGTTGGCCAAGTACAACCGCGAAATGGCCGATCTCGAGGAAGCTGTGCGCAGCAAGACGAGACAGCTCGACGATATCCGATCCAAGGCTGGTGAGCGCAACTTTGACCACGAAGCTGCTCTGAAGGAGAAAGATGACGAGATCGAGATCTACAAGTCCGGCATGGAACAGGCCCTGGAAGAACTTGAAGAGCTAAAATTGGGCCATGGCGAGTCGGACGGCGCCCTCGACAATGCCATTGACGAAGTCATCAATACGAACGTCAATAAAATCAACGACATCATTGACTCGGTGCTGCAAAGTGGTGTGCAGAGAGTGGATGACGCTATGTACGAGCTGGACTCTCCCATGCAAGCGGGCAACCAGAATGCTACGGCGCCTTATGTCCTATCCCAGGTCGAGAAGGCCTCCGCCAGTGCCACCGAGTTCTCGACTGCCTTCAACAACTTTGTTGCAGATGGGCCTGGCAGTGACCACGCAGACATCATCAGGACGGTATCTGTTTTTGCTGCCTCGATTTCCGACGTGCTCTCGAATACCAAGGGTCTGACTCGTTTCGCAACGGAGGAGAAGAAGGGTGACGAATTGACCAACGCCGCTCGCCAGTCGGCCCTTTCCACCATTCAATTCTTCCGTAACTTGCAATCGTTCCGCCTTGAAGGACTTGGACCCATGCAGAAGTCTGATGTTGTGATCAATAGTAACCATGATGTCCTCATGAAGCTCCAAAAGCTCTCCAAGCTCGCAGATGCATTCGCGCCAAAGGGAAGCAAGCTGAGCCAGACCGGGGATTTGGGCGAAACTGTCGACAACGAGTTGACTAAGGCTGCCAATGCCATCGAAGCGGCGGTCCAACGTCTCGCGAAGATGAAGAACAAGCCTCGAGATGGCTATTCAACCTACGAGTTGAAGGTTAACGACACGATTCTTGAAGCCGCTCTTGCGATTACGAATGCCATTGCCCAACTCATCAAGGCGGCGACCGACTCGCAGAACGAGATCGTGCGAGAAGGACGAGGATCTTCCTCAAGGACTGCGTTCTACAAGAAGAACAACCGCTGGACCGAGGGTCTGATCTCCGCTGCAAAGGCCGTTGCAACCTCGACCAATACACTCATCGAGACCGCCGACGGAGTAATTTCCGGAAGAAACTCGCCCGAGCAACTCATCGTGGCTTCCAACGATGTGGCTGCCTCCACAGCACAACTTGTCGCAGCATCTCGCGTGAAAGCGTCCTTCATGTCCAAGACACAGGATCGTCTCGAGCAAGCTTCTCGCGCTGTTGGGTCCGCGTGCAGAAGCTTGGTGCGTCAAGTGCAGGATCTCATTCGCCAGAAGGCGCGTGATGATGGTGATAGGGAGGATTATACTTCGTTGAGTGGGCATGAGTTCAAGGTGAGGGAGATGGAGCAGCAGGTATGTTTGACGCTTTTGACTTGTCATGAGGATGAGGCTGACACGTTTTATAGGTCGAGATTCTTCAGCTTAGGAATGCGCTTGAGGCTGCGCAGGGTCGGTTGACGGAGATGCGCAAATTGTCATACAGGGAGGATTAAACCTGGGTGTGGGTGCGATGGTGTGGGCGGCCTCCATGGGTCCGTCCCTTGTCTTTCGAGTAGTTCGTTGGCTGCGGGACGATGAGCTTGTTAGTAGCTGGTGCTGTCGGAGTAGTCGAAGCTGTGGATTGATCGACACATTCAGCGACGCTCTGTGCGGGTGGAATGGTGGGTATAGGTACAAAAATCAACAAGGTTGCAGTGATCAACTCGGGGGCGAGCAATGCTCTTAACATGTTCGTTGTACTATTCCGTTCAGGCACGGCACCGCGATTGTATCGACGTGCACTGGTATCGGGGCTCTCAGATGCCTCTTACTTACTGTGTTGTAGTCATGTTCTCGGAAGGAAAAACTGATTGACGGAGGGAGTAAGTAGCTTCCCGTATTCCAACCCTTCACCAGAAATTGAGGCGGAAGGTGCATCAGCTGCTCCTGCATCTTCTGGAGGACTCCTTCCACGAGCGGAAAACGCTGCGCTTCTGTCCTTGGCCGTCAAGTACCTTCACAGGCGCACAACGACATCAGTGCCGTAGACGTATGTTCTGTTTAGGCTTCGTCGGAGTTTGTTCGTGGGAAATGCGCACAGTAGGCAGTCTTGATTCAATGTAAGGACGATTCCGGGCCCAAGGCAGTGGTAGGATGGGTAGCGTTATTTGAAGACTGCTTGCTGAGTAAATGGAGATTCACCTGCCGTAGAGACGTCTTGAAAACTCGCGGGTGTAGCAGGCCGGACTTTTAATTGAAAGCACACGTCACGTCTTCGACCACTACTTACTTACAAAGACTGCGCTCGTCGTTCCTCGCTGATGCTCGAAACGTATTCTCACGCTCGATTTCTTGAGGGACCGTACGGCCACTGCATGCGATAATGGCTTGGTACCTCCTGCCAGACGATGGTGAGTCGTTCCTGCACAACTCCTCCGAACGGCTTGGCCTCTCTTGCCCAACCAAGCCACTGGTATCGACGCTGACATGCCATCATAGTCCTAAGACCGCTCCATCTCCTTCTCCTCCAAAACTACGGGCATGCTATCTTCCAGGAGATCTTCGGTTTCATGTTCTTCTTCGTCGCAGTCGCCGAGGGACTCTTTCTCGCTGCGTACTGGACGATTGAAGAGTTCTTGCTGGATGGATTGGATTGGTGGGAGGAGAAACTGCTGTACTTGGCGTGGTGGATACTTCTCAAGACTTGGAAGTTGCGCGATCGATAGCCCTTCAGTGGATGGGGGGTGAAAACGGACAGGGCGGAGGATAGCGTGCGCGACAATATTTGCATCCGCTAACAGATGGAAATGTCCAACGCTGAACCTTGAGCGCTGGATTTCCTTTATACCGCGGCTGTCCGGAATGCTGTCTGGAGGAGATGGCGTTCAACACGTGAGGTCCGTCTTCAAGATCTTACCTTGTGCATTGCAGTGTCTGATGCTTCTCAGGTGGTACTGGCGGACAGTACCGTGGGACAGGAGAAGGTTGGATGGGCTGGTTCGTGCGTCGCCGTGCCGATGTGCGCGCCCCGTTCCGACTCCGAGTGAGGACTTTTACCCCGTTTGCCTTGTTGCTGTGGCGGCAAAGCGTTGATCAAACAGAAATCTTTTCCTCCTTCAACATCGCAGCACTTCGTCCAGACAAACCGCTTCTGTCGCCATTGCATCAACACCCTGCATCAAGAGCACACATACGAAACAATAAACCGATCAACGCTGGCCGCTTCCTGCCCTCCCCTAACATGTTCGCCCTCGACCACAAAACCCTCCTTTGCCTCGCCCTCTTCATTGGACTGTTTGCCGTATGGGCGGCCGTCGGTACCAATTTCGAAGATTGTAAGTCAAGTGGTGTACCTGCTGTTCTCGAACCATACTGATCAGTGGTATCTCAGTTACTACTCTCGTCTTCAACGGGCTGGTCTACCTGAGTACCGGGATATACTTCTCCATGGTTGAAGCATTTGGCTGGGTGTGGATACGTGCCATATGGGGAATGGAAAGGATGAGGGCGGGTTAGAAACGTTACATCACAGCATGGAGCGATCATAGCACGAAAGGACGAGCAGTTAGCAGATCGCAACAGAAGCCGTTAGACACGGCGGGCGCCTCGTTACCATCAAGCATGCTCCTAGCACTCTCAAACGGCCTGTCTTTTGCTCTTACCTTGCGACCAGCTCGCACAGTCACATCTGGTGTTTGAAGCCTGATAGCATAGAACGAATGGAGGCGACGTGCTCCCGTGCCAGCCTGAGTTCGGATTCGGAGATCCTAAAGGGGACTCGAAATATGAACCTCTTTTCGGGATGATATCTTGTTCCTTACCGATCGCCGTAACGTACCAATATAGCATTCTCTTTGGGCCACAAGAGCCGATCTGTTACTCTCAGGCCAGCCTCGTTGTTGTGGCCATCCCAACAAGAACACGCTTTCGATGTGACTTCAGCTCCTTATTATACGTCGCGCGTCGTGGTGGCTTTGGGAGAGGGAACGAGGCTGCAAGCATCTCTCACAGAGCGGCTTGGCAGGAGCGGACGGAGAAGAGGGAGTATATTGGAGGTCTGCAAAGTGAAGGGTCAAGGATCGGGCGCGTGATCGAAGGAACAGGAGTAGGTGATCTTCAAAATGCTGGGCTGTTGAAGATGTCCCTGGTATCAGCGTCGCAATCTGCACGCCCGGCTCAGGAACGGGTCACGTCTCGACCACACGACCTGAAGGGTCATGCGTTCTCCTCAATCCTGGCATGTTGACGACGCTAGCTCCCCTGTTGATATTCTGGATAAGGTAAATCTAGTGATAGAGCGCAGGATATAAGAAATCAGCTAAGGGTGCCCGATCGAGTGAGTTCGGATGTGTGCACAGACTTTTGGAGAGCTCAAAGCCGACTGGGACTGCTGCTAGTACAAAGACTAGTCCTTGGCACCGCTGGCTCGTCATTGCATTCAAGAGCGTTGGCATTGCAAAGGTTTCATCAGCCAGGGTTGTTCCTCAATGCAGACCGTCGACTTTTTCAAAAAACGTGAATGTTTTCTCTGTCCTGAGAAGGGCAGTCTGCGATGCCGAACCCCGTGGCAACGTGGACTGTTTTTGGTTTCCTTGTCTCCCCTGCCTGTCTGCGAAATGCCATCACCAAATTAACTAGCCATGACTGTCTTCAAGGTGCAACAGAGTGGCGAGCTGTCGCGATGGTTTAGCAATAGAACAGCATCTGGGGAAAGGAGAAAATGAAATTGGTAAGGGCAAATCAAGGTGAGACATCATGACAAACTCCCCAGAGACTGATGCAGCATTCTTTGTCCAAAGACGCACAGACAGCCTGTCATGCCAGCTGCGGCAAGACTTGTTGAGCGCAGCATGACGACTTTCGCTTTCGGTCAACTCTCCTGGGGCTTCAGTATCTCAGCCTGCGCCGACGACATGATTGTGCTGCATCTTGATGCCAGCATCTGAAGCAAGATATCACAGAATAGAAACTTTCCCTTGTTCCGGCACAGGAGAAGTACGCAGTCCAAAGGGCCTGAATCTGAGCATCCAGCTTGGATAATCAGACAGTAAAGGAGCTTCCTGGCAGCGAGGTAAGCGGGCTACCTGGACGACAAAGGTCTCCATCGTTCTTACCAGGAAAAAGCTAGGAGCTGCGTCCCCACAAAGCAGAGGCCGCGGCCCATACCCTTGCACGAGTCGAGAGCCGATGCATCGAGCTTGGAAACATCCACAACCATTCCATTAACTCATCAAGCTGTACACACCGCCCGGGACCGCCCACTCGCACCTCCCACCGGCTGCTTCGTCCATCCTCAGACCGAAAGGATCTCAGGACCGCTAAGTAACGAGCCTCGAAACAGTGCTTGCCCACCAGACTTCATGCCGCCACTGGCAGTTATCAAGGAAGAGCTTGTCTTAACCAGCGAGTGAAGCCGCTCGAGAATTGTGCGTACACCTGCTTCAAGCAGATCTTGAAGATTTCAAATTCCGAGGTCTGGAATGAGCACACACCGGGCCCGCTGAAATCTGCCAGCAGAGGCTTGACTTTGCTGTATCAATGTTCTCTCCCTACTCTGTGGAGGAGGAGTTTGCAGGATTCTTCGCAAAATTCTGCTTGATGCTGGTGTGCTACAGGAGATGTCGAACGACGACAGCGAGATCTACTTCACTTCATCCGGCTTCTGTTCAGCGCTGGGTAAAGTGAATATCTTGTCACCAGACCTTATTCATTGAGTTGTTAGAATAAGGTCCCGTTATTGAGAGGGCAAATTTTCTTCAGCGGTGCGGCAGTATTCAGGACAAGTGACGAGGCCATTCCCAGCCGTCTCTTTCATCTGTCCATAAGTTCATCCTTACTCACCAACTTCTTCGTTTCCTCTTACCACCCACTCAACCTCTCTTCCGACCAGCACCGGCCTCTCCAACAGCAAAGCTTTTGAAACGAAATATCCTCAGTCTCACAGTAAGCTCACATGCTAATTCTTTGTGCCATGCTAATGTCAAAAAAGAGCTTCATCAAGATGGACAGCGTTTCCGCTTTTCTTGCCGGTGGCACAGACTCACTTCCAGTTGGCTTGCCGAAAGCACAAATCGACCTCATCTGGCTCATGGGCGTCGCCTCCTTTCCCTCAAGCAAAAATGAGCTAGTCATTCCCCAATTCGTGGGAGTCAAGCTCAGCTCAAAGAACATTGACGATCTCAAGTGTCGATTCAGGTGAGTCTCATAGCATTTATTGGGGAACTTGGACTAACCGTAGCAGTGTTCACTTCGACAATGCGCCAGCAATGGAGGTTTTTGATCCTGCTGCTAAGGTCTTGCGCATCCGCCGAGCTCCTGAGCTCCCGGTCTTTGCGGGCGATTCAGCCTATGTGAGCAGCTCAGAATCACGCTGTGCCACTCCTCAGTCCATCACTTCTGCCTCAAGCCCTGCTGAAGATGTTACCACCATGCAATCTTCTGCTTCCGCTGGGACTGCAGCTGGCAAGAAACTCCAATTGCCCAGCAAGAAGGCCAAGGTCTCCCGCCCTCCGAATGCTTTCATCCTGTATCGCACTTACTACCATCCCATCCTTCTCAAGTCACGACCAGATCTGATGAACAATGACATTTCTGTCATGCTCGGCAAGCAGTGGAAGGCTGAGTCAAACAAAGTCAAGGATGAGTGGAAAGCGAAGGCAGAAAGAGTCAAGAAGCAACATGCTCTCGAGAACCCTGGGTATCAATACGCTCCTCGCAAACCATCTGAGAAGAAACGTCGCATGACCGCGCGAAAGTTAGCCAAGCTTCATGCCGACCAAGCTGCAGAGCCAAACTCGGACATTGAGATGACAGATGTGGCTGAGCTCACCAATGCCGCTCCTACGACTCTCATGGCAAAGCGCCCGCACGAAGTTGCTTTGTTCTTTGAGAACGACGAAGAGATTTCTATCGACACCTGTCTGGCCAATGAACGAGTTTCCTCTTATCCAAGTCGATTCCAAAAGAATCGCAGCACTGATGAGATGTCAATTGTCTTCCCGGCTGGTCGCGACGATATCGAGCAAGACTACAACATCAAATCAGCCCGCTACGAGCCGCGCGACCCATCTGAGCGCATCAACCTCAGCAGAGCCACCTACAGCGATGTCCGTGCTCAACCCGACTTGTCCACCATTGCAGGTGACCAGTTCATGGACACTATGATCGACTGGGATGCTATCGAGGCAGACGCCCAGATCGTCCACAACACCGTGAATGAGAACACCATCGAGTCCCTCAAGTTCGACAACGTCGCCGAGCGTGCTCAATTCCAGGCTGAAATGAATCGAGTCCTCGCCATGTTCGACTAGCAGCGCACGCCCGACTAAACGCAGTCAGTGCCCTCGCGCAGTCGGAATTTTTACAGCGCAGGCTGTCAGTGCTTGACTGTCTTGCCACCACTGCCGAAAACCGCAGCGCAGATGTTCCTTCCCTCTTCTTGTTCGGCATTACCACTTGACCAACCAACCAAGTGTCAATGCCACCACAGTTGACCATCAATGTTCAGCTTCACCAGAAAATCAACAACACCTCACCAAAAACACTCGGAAAACCCAGCACAACAACCCAAAAACATTGTTTCTTACATTTCCTTTCTCATGTCAGCAATGCAGGCAAGGAAGCCGCCTGCGGCAAATTGGACACCGAGCTTCAGAGTGTCTCATGGCATGGACACCACACAGAACTTGCGCTTGGAATCCTACACGGCGGCGACCAGGAAAGCAAGGAGTTCAGGAAATCATACATGGCATGGCAGGAAAGCATGGAATTCAGGCATGGCATGCCATGGCAAAGAGCTTCAAAGCAGAGCAGAGATACCCCTTCCCTTTCTTTCATGCAAGTCAGCACAGCAAGCAAGCACAGAATACTGAGCACGGCACCACTCCAGCATCTAACCTGCTCACCCCAGAGCAGCAAGGCACAACAGCACAGTCTCGCCAGATTGAAGAGCAGAAACAAGGAGAGGAAATCAGATAGATATTCCGTGCAGCTCAGCTCAGCTCAGAGAAAGCGTGTCATTCAGTCATTCAGTCTAGTTCTAGTTTATTGAGTCTACAGTAATCACAATGAAAAAAGAATGAGAAAATCCAGCTTCTTCTTGTGTTCAGCGTCGTGGTCGTGCTTGTTCCTGGAGAGGGTGCCCATGGCATCGGCCAGATCCGCAGCCCTTCGAGCTTCCCTCCAGAGTTTCGACTCAGAAATGCAAATGTGTGTGTCTCATATCTCTTGGCAGTCCTTGGTGAGACCTTCAGTGAAATGGGGTGGCTGGGCTAGGGTGGACTTGATCACCGACTGCCGCAGCCTGGGTTTCGAGGTGGCTGGGCAGTACTGCCTGATGTAACTCATTTGGGTCCAGATGGAACATACGTGGTGTGGTGTGAGAGTGAAGTACGGAGCGGGCAGTGGCGGGACGGGAAGGACTAGCAGGAATAGATGGAGAAAATGAGAGTGTGAGACTTGTGTCTTGGTAGTATAGGTTGAGTTCGCTTTCGTTCTCAGCCTAAAGGGTTTGAGCGTGGCTGCCACTGCTCTGCGAAGATGAAGGCTTCTGTAGCTACCGTGTCAGTGAGCCCTTCTCTGTGTCTCCCGACGCTTTGTAAATCGAAAATGGATCGCCGCGAGATCGTGTATCCGCGACCGGCGCCGCCAGCTCAACATCAATGCAGCTGCATGGCCTTTCTCGGGTGTCAGGTTGCTGGAGGAGTCACTGGCGGCCAGCCCGTCTGTGAATATTGGCAGCGTCGCTTGTTCGAATGGCCGGCCCGCAAGCCTGGCTTGTAGAAAGTAGAGTGATAGATGTTGCCTCTCAGCTTCAACCAGGTTCAGGAGCGGCATGTGTGGCCCAGTCGCTTGCCCATATGAAGGTATTGCACCTCCATTGTGACCCTTTCTCTTGCTTCCCACTAGGACCCAATGGCCGCGCACACATCCAGAAGGAACGCCCACAGTTGGCCCCCGGTTTCTTTGTTAGCATCGTCTTGCACGGTTCGCTATGTTCACACCTTGGGGCCACAGGTCTGGAGAACAGTTTGCCCCAGGTCTTCTTTGTGTCGAACGTGGCGGCCTCTTCTTCCGGGGAAAGGACCTTGGCTGGTGAGATTGTCGTGGCAGCTGCTGTGTTCTCGGCGCTGACCTCGACCGCTGCCTCCTCTTGGATTACTTCCGCAGGCGATGTCTCGACCTTCGCAGCTACCACGGGCGGCGACTTCATCGTGAAGAAACCTTTCAGACTCTTTTGGCCCTTACTTAGACCATTTGGCGTTGTCGGTGCGGCCGATTTGCTCTTTTTGGATGCTGGAGCCGTTTCGGCAGGCTTTGCAGGACGTTTTCCAGTGGTGGGTTTTGTTGATATGGTGGAGGTATTGGAGACTGTCCTCGAGAGCGGTGCTTCAACCGGTGCAGTCTTCTGTCCTTGAGATAGAAGTGGAGGTGAAATTGTAGGAATGGAGGAAGAGTCCTCACCGGCGCCGTTGGCCTCGGGATCAAAGACACTGCTCTTGGCTAGGGGCAGTGACGGAGTTCGAGCAAACATGTCTCGTATGCTTCGTCGCTTGTCGAATTCTTGTATCAGCTTGCCAGACATGGGCAGCAGGCATTTCGTGGTCCAGTCCTGTTTTCGAACGCCATCCACGAACATATTCGGAGGATTGACCATATCCAAGATGTGTCTCTCAGCGCCGTCCACAACCACGGTATCCTTCAGCACCGCGTAGACTGGACAATGATCAGAACCCATCAGCCCTTCTTGAATGTTTGAGTCACTGAACCACTCCTTCATGTCATGACTGCAGACGACATAGTCAATCCTTGCCCCATAATTGCCCGGCCGCGCATTGACTTTCGTCTCCCAGCAGGTGTACATGCCCCGACGACCCTCGTGGAAGGAACGGCAGATATCCCACAAGACAGGTGTTTCTCTTCCCTCGTCTCTTTGACCGTGTACTTTACCGCCCACGAGCAGCTGATTGAACATCCTTCGCGCTGGTGTCGAGATCCACTCGATAGCGTCTACGTTGTTCTTCCGCATGCTCTCCTCAGCTGCGGCAGTGTCAATCTCTTCCCGGGAGATGTTGAAGTCGCCTGTCCAGACCACCCTCTTGCCCAACCTCACTAGATTGCGTATCCTTGCATCAAGAACACGCAGGAAACTTGTGCGATAGTGAGTTCGTGTCTCATCGCGTTCGGCCGGGCAGTAGGTGCCAATGAGGACAAAGGCAGGGAATTCGAGGATGACACATCGTCCCTCTGCGTCGAGGGTGGCCGGGTCGAAGTCGGCTTCAGAAAGTTGTTCCGCATTGGGGTATCCTCCAATCTGTTCCTCTTCTGGCAGATCTCGAAAACTGGTCGCCGAGTTTGGAGGTGTCAAGACGCCGGTTATACCTTCTTCAGCTCTGATGGGGGCGCATGTCGCGTTGCGTGTATAAATGACGACGCCGGAATAACCTGCGAGAGATCAGACGGGAAAAGTAGCGGAATGTCTGCCAACATACCTTTCTTATGCTTGGGTAAACTCCAGTAGTTGTCCCATCCTGGCACGAGCACCATGTCATCTCGCAGGTCTTTCCTCTGAATCTTTGTTTCCTGAAAGACGACGACGTCCGCCTCGAGCAGGTCAAACATGCCCTCAAACGTTCTTTTGTCTCTCCATGGCTGGTACCCGAAAGGGTTTCGGATGCCGTTGACATTCCAGGTTGTGATGCGGATCCCCATGTTCTTTTTGGTAGGCGTCGCCGCCTCATCATCATCGAGGGGGAGGCCGAGCGAGGGTGGGAGGGAAAGGAGCAAGGTGATTACGATGTAAAGCAATTGTGAGGAAGGTGCGCATCGCACGTTGATTTCAAGAACGCCGCCGCACCCCCAATAATGCGCAAGGCTCGCGCAGTCAATTGGAGTAAATAATGTCGTAATTGGTTGCAGCCCGAAGGAGCGGTTCAAGGCCGTTAAAACAATGCCTGGAACGCGGAGAGGTGAGCAAAGTCGCGACTTCGGTACGTGTTCACTGACGTAATTGTGGCAGGCACCCACCCAGTTTCACCTCGATCCTCACCCGTCGTCAGAGAAAGTGCTTTTCACTTGTTACACCCATTGCAAGGGAGAAGAGCGGAGAGTCAAACTTTTTCAGCGAATAACTTTGTGTAATCCTTCTCCAAGCAAAGCTGCTTTTCCATTGAATTCATTTATGTATTCGAGTCGGCTCGAGCGCGTCACCAGATCATCAACTTGCCCCGCCACAGTCGAGTGGCTGTGCGATTTCATGTCTTGAATCTCCGGCATCAGTTGTTAGGTTCGTTTGCAAGGAGTCAGGACTGTCCAATACTACGAGTTCGATAGCGTCGCTGCGCCATATGTCCCTCTCATCCAGATAGCACTCAAGATCTACCCGGCCTGGGTGACGGCCACAATCGCTCAAGATGTTGGAAGGTCTCGTCGCCAACCTGCTTAACCGCTTTCTGGGCATGTACGTCAAGAACTTTGATCCGAAGCAACTCAATGTCGGCATCTGGTCCGGAGACGTCAAGCTCCGCAATCTCGAATTGAGAAGAGAGGCGCTCGATCAACTACATTTACCGATCAATGTAGTCGAAGGTCGGTTAGGGGAGCTGACACTTTCAATACCGTGGTCGAACTTGAGGGGCAAACCGGTAAAAGTCAACATCGAGGATGTGTTTCTACTTGCTGCACCCAAGGAGGAAGACGACTACGATGCGGAAGAAGAGGAGAAGCGCGCCGCGGCTGTCAAGCTGGAGAAGCTGGAAAGTGCTGAATTGTTGAAGGAACAAAATACTGAGGCTATGAGTGCCGAGGAACAACAGAAGAATCAGAGCTTCACCTCAAGCTTTGTGACCGCCATCGTTGACAATCTGCAAGTCAGCATCAAGAATGTCCACGTGCGATATGAGGACTCAGTAGCAACTTCCGGTCACCCCTTCGCCGTCGGGCTAACTCTCAAGGAGATGAGTGCGGTTTCCACCGACGCTGACTGGCAACCCACATTCATCCAATCTACTTCCGGTACAACCCACAAGCTGGCTGTGCTCAACTCGCTGGCATTGTACTGGAACAGTGATGCAGAACTGTTTGGCACAGGCAAAGGCGGCGATGTTGGTGCTGAAGCCCAAGAGATAGACAAAGAGGACCTCATACGCCGTTTCAGAGAAGGCATAGAAGATACGTCTAACCACCAGTATCTTCTCAAGCCGGTCAGTGGGCGCGCGGGAATCGAGTTGGACAAGTCAGGTAAAACGGACAGACCGAAGACCAAGGCACGTCTGCTATTCCAAGAGCTTGGCTTCATCATCGACGAGGATCAATATCGGGACGCCCTTCTGCTGGTGGACCTTATGCACTACTTCGTTCGACACCACGAGTACAAGAAAGATGCGCCAAAGGAGACGCACAAGGAGAATCCTCGAGCTTGGATCAAATTTGCTGGCACAGCAGTGCTTGACAAAATCCACGACCGCAATCGAAAATGGACATGGGATTACTTCAAAGAGCGCGCGGACACCCGTCGCAAATATATCGAGCTTTTCAAGAAAAAGAAGAAGGAGCAAAAGTTCACCGAGGCAGAAACCAAAGACATGGAGAAACTAGAGCACGACTTGAGCTACGAAGACCTGCGCTTCTGGCGGTCTCTTGCTCGTAGTCAACTGCGGAAAGAGAATGTTGGCGTCAAGAAACCTGCTCAGAAGCAAACTTGGTCATCTTGGGTATGGGGCTCCAAAACAGAAGAGAAGAAAGAAGACGAAGACGCCGGCATGACTGAGCAGCAACGCAAGGAGTTGTACCAAGCGATTGACTGGGACGAGAAAAAAGCTATTGCCGATGCCGTGGATCTTCCTCGTGAGACTATCAAACTGCAGGTGGATTCGAGTCTCAGAACAGGCAGCTTTACGCTCAAACGAGATCCGCATGGCCAAGCAAACGAAATCCTGAAGCTCGTCTTTGACAACTTCAATCTCAAGGCGCTTCAACGCCCGGATTCATTCCTGGCAGATGTGGCACTTGGTGGCTTCCGTGTGTACGATGGCACTACGGAAGGCACGCTATTTCCACAGATTGTCAAAGTCAAAGGCGTTGAGGACCAATCCAGCGAAGCTGTCAAGGATACCGGTGACGACAAGTTAGACAGCGATGAGGAGGGAGAAGATGAATCCAAGAAAAAGGCAGAGGAAGACGACAGCTTGTTCCATCTCGTTTTCGAGAACAACCCACTTGATGGAACTGCGGATACGAAAGTCGATCTCAAACTCAAGAGCCTTGAATTCATCCACAACCCCAAGTTCGTGGTGGAAGTCGCGAGGTTTTTCAAGCCCCCAGAACGACAGATGGAGTCGATCGGCGCCTTGCTCGAAACCGCAGGTGCAAGTATTGAAGAAATCCGCCAGCAAACACGTGCTGGTCTCGAATTTGCGCTCGAGGAGCACAAGACCATCAATGCCAACCTGGATATTCGTGCCCCAATCTTCATCATTCCAGAAAGTATTACAGAAGAAAGCTCATTGTGTATGATACTCGATGCCGGTCACGTTAGCCTTAACAGTGAGCTTGTGGACAAAGCTACCATGAACGACATACATGCAAAACGGAAGCAGCAATATACCGACGAAGACTACGAACAGCTCTCGGCACTGATGTATGACAAGTTTCATTTGAAGCTCGAATCCACGCAGGTTCTGATAGGACCGGGCATCGAGGCAACAAGGGCTCAATTAGAAGCCGAGGAGGATCCGCAAAATATGCACATAATTGATCGCATCAATATGGCCTTCCTCTTGGAGAACTCGATTATTCCAAAAGCTCCGGACGTTACGAAGATCCGTATTTCCGGGTCCTTGCCTGTTCTTCATGCCTCTATCTCGGACAAGAAATACAAAAACCTGATGAGGTTGATAGATGTCGCCGTCCCCAAGTTCGACTCTGCGGATTCGACAACGAATGGGAAAGCCGTTGAACCTCAACCTCAGCAGGCCATCGAAGACGTGCCGAAGTCGAAGAGGAAGTCTGTACAGCTGCTCGAAGCCAAAGATCTGCCAATTCTCGATCATGAATCAGACGCAGAGGACGATACTCCTGAGAAGTCTGACCAGGCTGAAACTCCTGCCAACCTCCATCAGCGCAACTTCGAGATCAAATTCACGGTTGAGAAGTTGCAGGCTTCATTGTACAAAGCTGATCCAGAGGGCAAGAAGCCCGATAAACTATTGGTGGAGCTGGTCGCGGAGCATTTCTACTTTGATTTCTATCTCCGTCCTTACGATATGGTCGCAGAAGTGCTCCTTCGTTCGCTGAGCGTCGACGATCACATCGAAGAAGAGCCGTTACCGGAATTCAAGCAAATAATCTCGTCTAAAGGGTTCAAAGCTGATGACGGCAAAGACCTGCTCAATGTCAAATTCGTCAAGGTCAACCCAAGTTCACCCGAGTTCAAGACCACCTACGAGGGTATTGCGACGAATCTCGATGTGTCTGTGTCAACGATCAATGTCATAGTCACCAGGCGGACGCTGCTGACACTTTTGGATTTTGTTCTTACCACATTTGCGAGTCCAGACGGCCGACAAACCAGCCAGGCAGAGCAAAGCAAGGACGACTTGCAAGCAGTTCAAGAAATTCCTACACAAAATGCTCAGCCGGACAAGATCAGGATCAAGGCGGAGCTGACTGGCATAGCACTGGTTCTTAACAATGATGGTGTACGACTTGCTACACTGTCTTTAAATTCCGGAGACGTTGGTATCTTTCTCGACGCAGGTACGATGCAGATCAAGGCCAGATTGGGCAGTTTGTCGTTGGTTGACGACATTAATCAAGGGGCGCCAGAAGACTCCCCTCTCCGCCGGCTCATAGCCATCGAAGGAGATGACTTGGCAGATTTCAAGTATCAAACGTTTGATTCATCTCGAAAGGACTATCCTGGCTACGATTCGGGCATCTACCTACGATCAGGCTCCATCAAACTCAATTTTATGGAGGAACCATTCCGCAAGATCATGGAATTTGGCGTCAAATTCGGAAAGATGCAAGCCATCTTCAACGCAGCCCGGCAAGCTGCAGCAGACCAAGCTCAGCAAGTGCAGCAAAATGCCCAGAAGATGCATTTTGACATCGTCATGAAGACTCCAATTGTCGTCTTCCCAGGATCCATGGTTGACGAGAGACCGCGGGACCTCCTGACCGCCTACCTTGGAGAAATCTATGCAAGTAACAAGTTTGTAAGAGTGCAGGGTCAAAAGGGTGGACCTATGGTCAACAAGCTCACTGCTGGCATTCGACACATTCGCTTGACTAGCGAGTTTCACTATGAGAACGGAGACTCCCAAGAGCTGGAGATGATTGACAAGGTTGATCTTGATTTCAAGATACGATACCTTGAGCATCAGTCCGGACTGGAGAGACCCGATCTTGAGATCGAAGGGTCTATGTCACCAATCAACCTCAGAGTATCACAGACACAGTTCAAGTTTCTCATGGAGCTTTCGAAGACCATCCCAGCAGCTTTTGCAATGGAAGACGAAAGCGAGGAGGATATTGCCGAGGAACTGCCAGCGTCTACAACGGAAAAGGCGAAGGCATCCGACCCTGACACAACTCAGCCGCAAGAAGCTTCAAAGCCTACTTATCAAGGTCCTGAGCTCGGCACTGGCGAGGAGGCTTGGACGAAGTTGAACCTCGTGTTCAAAGCACCGATGGTCAGCTTGGAACTCATCCTTGCAGAAGAGGATCAGCCTATCGAGAGTCTGGAAGCAGCCAGTGTTTCCAAGTTTGCCATCAACGAGACCAACGTCAAATTGAGAATGATCAGTGACGGGGCAATGGAAGCAGAGCTGCTTGTCCAATCCTTCACGATCCGCGACAGTCGTGCGAAGGAAACCAACAAATTCCGCAAGATCATGTCCTTGATCAACAACGACGTACAGCAACAATTCATGGCTAGTGTCTCGATCTCCGGCGGAGAGGACCGGCACATGATTGTCATGCTCACTATTGACAGTCCTCGGATCATCGTCGCTCTAGACTATGTCTTCGCCCTTCAAGCTTTCGCAAACACGGCATTACAATCCAAGGACGCCCCGCCTATTAGCGAGATCGAGGAACTTGCGGAGAGCGACGGGGAAGAGGCACAGGATGAAACAGATGATTCCGCCACAGTGGCTGATTCGGACACCAAATCAGCGATGTCAGTGTCATTCCGTGTTAATGTCGTGGATGCTCAGATCATTCTCATTGCAAACCCCACCATATCAAACACCGAGGCTATTGTACTGGGAACCAAAGAAGTCCTTGTGTCTCAACAAAATGCAACAACCTTGCAAATCACGAAGGTCGGAATGTTTCTGTGTCGTATGGATAAATTCGAGACCAGTCGTCTCCGAATCCTCGACGACTTCAGCGTCCAGATGTCCATGGACAGTCGAAGTCAAGGAAAAGACTCGTCCTTGACATCGATTCATGTTGGCGTTGAACCTCTCGTGCTTCGTCTGTCTTTGCGTGATATTTTACTCGCGATGCAAATCGTCAGCAAAGCTTCCTCTACCATGCCTCAATCGAAAATGCAACAAGACACCGAACCGAAGAAACTCAAGGAAGTCAAAGCATCATCTAAAGCACCTTCCACAAAGCGCAAGTCAGTAGCAGGAAAATCCACAATCGGGCGACGATCCAGTCGATCGAAGTCGATATCGAAATCTGGGCAGCAGCAGCAACCAAAAAGACAATCAGTCGTCCTGAGTCGAGAAGAGATGGTTGCACAGATCGATGGCATCCGGGTCATCCTGATTGGAGACATGCACGAACTTCCAATGCTAGACTGGAGTGTCAAGAAATTCGATGTTGATGTCCGTGATTGGTCTGCCAGCCTTACTGCAGATACAAAGATTGACACTTTCATCAACGTCTACAACTTCTCGAAATCAGCATGGGAGCCCTTGATCGAGCCCTGGAGCTTAGGTTTCCATATGTCGAAGCAGCTTCAACCTGAAGTTCTGTCGATGGAATTATATTCCCACAAGAACATGGAGTTGACTTTCACAACGGCTACGATAGCACTTGCGTCCAAGTCTTTCAATTTCCTATCGACTGACGAAGATATCCTCTCCAAGCCGCGGATAGCAGATGCACCATACCGAATACGCAACTATACCGGGTTCGACCTTAGTGTTTGGGCCGATGAAAAGAGTGACAGCGCAGCTGCAGCTAAGCTCACAGACGGCGAAGAATATGCTTGGCGCTTTCAAGACACCACTTCAATGCGTGAGAGTCTGTCGCCTGAAGGCAATGCCGGCCTTGTCGGTGTCAAGCTGGAGGGTAGCGGGTTCGATAGTGTCACACGCATTCCTGTGATTCGTGAAGGTGAAACGTTGTACAACTTGAAACCTAAAAAGGATGGCATTCAGCATCGGATGCTTGTTGAAGTGAAGCTTGGACCTGACAATGTCAAGTACATCACTTTCCGATCTCCACTCCTGGTTGAGAACAAGACTCAGATTCCCATTGAGGTTGGCGTCTACAGTCCGGAAGAAGGCCATCTCCTCAAGATCGAAAAGGTTCCGCCCGGTGAAGCTAAGCCTGCCCCTGTAGGCGCAGCTTTCGTTCACTCACTGGTCCTGCGGCCCGATCAAGGCTTTGGCTACGGATGGTCAAACGAGCGACTGTTCTGGAAAGACCTCCTCAAGAGATCAACCAGAGCAATTACCTGTGAGTCGGAGGGCAAAGAGCAATCGCCCGCTTTCTTTTTCCAGATGCATGCGTCGTACGATGAGAAAGATCCCATCACGAAGATCTACCCTTACATGAGAATTCAGATCTCAGCTCCGGTCGAGGTTCAGAATCTGCTGCCGTACGACTTCAAATACCGCATCTATGACAAAAACACAAAGAAAGATTGGACGAATTTCCTTCGAAAAGGAGGCGTGAGCCCGGTTCATGTTGTTGAGCTATCTCACCTACTCTTGTTGAGCGTTGATGTCGAGGACGCACCTTTCAAACAGAGCGACTTTGCCATCATCAACAGTAACACTCAAGAGGACTTTCGTCGAGAGAAGGTGCTTCAACTCAAAGACGACAGAGGTGCTCAGCTCAGACTCAAGCTTCATTACACGAACATCAAAGATAGCGGAGGCGCGTTCAGAGTGTCTATCTTTAGTCCCTATGTGCTCTTGAACAAGACAGGGCTCGACATGAGCATTCAGAGCAAGGCGTTCTTCGGCTCGTCTTCAAAGTCGTCGTCGCCGCATGCTGCGCGATCGAGCTCTGGAGAAGGCAAGGCTTTGCCAATGCTGTACTCCTACGGGACCGATGATCGCAAGAATCGCTCCCTCTTGAAGATTGGAGATTCGACGTGGAGCAAGCCCCAGAGTCTTGACGCAATCGGGAGTTCCTATGAGGTTGTCCTGCCTGCTGCCTCTGGCAAGTCCGAGCTGCATGCCGGTGTTTCTGTGGCGGAGGGTGAAGGAAAGTACAGCTTGACCAAGGTTGTCACAATTGCTCCGCGTTTCGTACTCAAGAACAAGATTGGGGAGGACATTGAGCTCCGCGAACCTGGGTCGTCTGAGGTCTTGAAAATGAAGAACAACGACCTGCTCCCGGTTTACTCCGTGCGTCAGTCACCGGAAAAGCAACTATGCATCTGCTTCCCAGGCGTCAAGAATCAGTGGTCATCACCCTTCAATATGGCAAATGTCGGTATGACCCATGTCAAGCTTGCCAAGCAGGGTCAAAGACAGAAGCTCATCCGTGTTGAGGTCATTCTGGAGGACGCAACTCTCTTCCTGCACTTGAGTATCGAGACAAAGCACTGGCCGTTTTCTATGAGAAACGAAAGTGATACCGAGTTCTTGTTCTTCCAGGCAAATCCCAATATCGGAGAAGATGAGGAAGAGGATAAAGGAAGTGGCTGGAAGCCAATAAGATACCGCCTTCCTCCCCGGAGCATTATGCCT
This sequence comes from Cladophialophora chaetospira, assembly GCA_030247875.1. Classification (NCBI taxonomy): domain Eukaryota; kingdom Fungi; phylum Ascomycota; class Eurotiomycetes; order Chaetothyriales; family Herpotrichiellaceae; genus Cladophialophora; species Cladophialophora chaetospira. The sequence goes on from JAPDRK010000003.1 coordinate 88,638, forward strand.
TACGCCTGGGACTATCCAGCATCCAAGAATAAGGAACTCGTTCTCACAGCCAGAGGCAAGGAAAGATATGTCAAGCTGGCAGAAATCGGAAACCTCATACCCATCAAGCTACCGCCTGACGACAATGGCGGGCCGATGAAAGTGATCGATGTCAATATTATCGCTGATGGACCCACGCAGACGTTGGTATTGTCCGCCTTCAAACAGTCAAAGTCCTTGTACAGACAGAAAACCGGTCTCACCACCGCATCGCAGACAAGTCTCAACCAGGGTTTCGAAGTCAAGCAGATCGAATCCGAGGTCAACTTCAAGGCCGAGCTTCGCCTTGCCGGCATCGGAATCTCCCTCGTCAACAGCAAGCTCAAGGAGCTCATGTATATCACGTTCCGCGAAATGGACCTCAAGTACGGTGACTCGAAATTGTACCAGACAGTGAACTTTACCGTCAAATGGATCCAAATCGACAACCAGCTATACGGTGGCATCTTCCCCATACTATTGTATCCGAGCGTTGTGCCAAAGACCGGCAAGGAGATGGAGGCCCATCCTATTTTCCACACCATGGTGACTCGCGTCAAGGATGACTCGTATGGTGTTCTGTACATCAAGTACGCCACACTTCTCCTGCAGCAAATCACGGTGGAATTGGACGAAGACTTTATATTCGCAATGCTCGACTTTGTGAAGGTCCCGGGCGCCTCGTGGTCCGAAGAAAAGGAGGGCACACTGTGCGACGAAAATCTCGACGTTCCAGAGCCAACTCGGGAAGAGCAAGGGCAGGATGTCTACTTTGAGCTTTTGCACCTGCAACCAATTCAGCTGGATCTCTCCTTCGTCAGGACCGAGCGCATCAACGCCGAGGATAATTTCGTCAACAGTCCGCTAATGTTCTTAGTGAATGTCATGACTATGTCAATTGGCAACGTCAACGACGCTCCCATCAGATTCAATGCATTAATGCTGGAGAACGCAAGAATATCTATTCCGGCTCTGATCACGAATATCCAGAACCACTACACCCAGGAAGCGCTTCGGCAGGTGCACATCATTCTAGGATCAGCAGACTTCCTCGGTAATCCTGTCGGGTTGTTCAATAACATCAGTTCTGGCGTTGCAGACATTTTCTACGAACCATACCAGGGTCTGGTGATGACCGATCGTCCGCAAGAGCTCGGGATTGGCATTGCTAAAGGAGCTAGTAGCTTCGTGAAGAAATCTGTTTTTGGCTTCAGCGACAGCATGGCCAAAGTCAGCGGCTCTATTTCGAAAGGACTTGCAGCTGCCACCATGGACAAAGAATTCCAGGACCAGCGACGCATGGCGAAGAATCGCAATCGACCGAAGCATGCACTGTATGGCGTCACTGCTGGAGGTAACGCTTTTGCTGCAAGTATGGCAAGCGGCATTGGCGGTTTAGCCCGTCATCCGCTCGAAGGTGCAGAGAAGGAAGGTGCGCTAGGTTTCGTCAAAGGAGTCGGCAAAGGCTTTTTGGGCTTGGCGACGAAGCCGGCGATTGGTGCTTTCGATCTCGCCTCCAATGTTGCGGAAGGTGTACGCAACACTACGATCGTCTTCGACTCCGAAGGCCTAGACCGAGTACGGCTGTCTCGCTTCATCGGCATGGATGGAATCGTGCGACCCTACTCCCAGCGCGAGGCGCTCGGACAGTTCTGGCTCAAGACCTGCAACGATGGGCAATTCTTCAATGAAGAGTACATCGCACACCTTGAGCTCGAAGGTAGAGACTTGATGGTGCTCATCACGTACGACCGCGTCCTCATGATCCGGACCAAGAAGCTGCGCATGGAGTGGGACGTCAAGCTGACAGACGTCCAAACCATCAGCAAAGAGCGGACGGGTATGAGCATTGGACTGAAAGGAGGGGCCAATGGTCCTTTCATCCCGGTTGCCGATGAGGGGAGCAGAAATTGGCTGTACAAGCAGATTGCTATTGGTGAGTTCTGCCCCGGATGTGGTGTTTGTGATGGAAAAGATGCTAACATTATGTGCAGCCGTGAACGCATTCAACGACAAGTACAACGCAAAGGGATGAGAGATAACGATCTGAGCGTGATCTTCTGCAACGATGTATAGATATGTCATGAGCCATGCTTCTCGTCCGCGCCACCGTTTTTCGGGTGGAGAAAGCGTTCGCTTACCTTATCATCTTCCGACTTCAGAGAGACGATGTGTTGTCATCAGCGTGTTGTGTTCATTGTATGAGTATGATAATGTCCATGAGATGTATGAGCTTTCGAATCCCTTTGTGCGTCAATGTGAAGCATTTTGAGATAAGTCTCGACACATGCACATCTTTGCCCTTCAAGCCATATTCACGAAATGCGATAAGTGAATTTTTTTCTCGCTGCCGCTGCCACACGTGACATAAGGACAGTCGCTGCTCAGCCTTGACTGCGCTGAGTTTCTGGACTTCGCGATCTTCTTCTTGATGTCTTGTTATCTTTATGACAGAGCAAGTTCACTGTCCAAGGTGTCCTCCGCTGTGTCAAGGCAAGTCAGTCAAAGCCTCGTCCCCCTTCTCACTTGACACGGACAATTCATGAGCAACAGATGTCTCACCAGAACGCTCCCACAGAAACTTCTTCCGCAACTGCTTCCGAAATAGCGTCTGCCACTCAAGTCACCCGCTCGGTCCAACAAACCACCGCAACCACCAAATCTCCCAGCTTCATCGATTACTGCCGAGCCGAAACTGCTGCTTCTGCCATGGCTGGCGCTCGCAGTAACGCCGGTACCCAGGTTCGCTCAGCCCTCCCGCTTCACTCTGCTGAGAACCCCAACTTGACAATGATCAATGCGCAGCAGCTCTGCGATCTGCGGTTCGAGGCCGTATCGACCGCCCGGGACAATTCCGAAATCGCGCACGAGAACCACGTTCTTCGAGGACAACTTCGCGAAGCCCGAACTGTGGGCAGGGCGTACTATGACGCAGCGCAGGACTTTGCGGCGTTGGAGCGGGATTGGATTGCTGAGAGGCGGAGTTTGTTGGCTCGCTTGGACCGTTACGGAGCTTTAACCGAGGACGAGGAGGTCGAGCTGTTCGCTGGTGCCGCTTCGACGAGACAGGAGCATGATCAGGCGGTCGCGGCTGCTGAGGCGCAGGGTCTCATGGTACGGACGCCGGAATATGTCGCTGCGCATGGAGTTGGGTTGACAGCCGCGGCCGTGGTTGCTGGTGTACTTGTGAATGCTGTCGCAGCCGGTGGTAATAGTGTCAACGGACGTACTGCTGGCTTTGCTGGTGCTGGTAACAGCGTCATTAACGATACCGGTGCTAGAGCTTGTGTCAATGGTGATTGTGAGGTCAGAAGAGAGGAGAATGCGAGGCTGCAACTGGATTGAGGATATGGAGAGAAAATAGGAACGCTGTTCTTTTGAGCTGGATGAAGGTGGTGCAAGCACGGCATTCAGGTGTTGTCTCTAAGCGGCTCTTGCTGTCGTGATGACACTGCGTGCCGAAGGCAGAGTCTGGTCAGGGGTATCACGTGCCAGATTGGTCAACTCGATAGAGATACTCGGCGACGTTGAACCATCCCTCGTATTCGATTTCTTCTTTTGTGTCGTCGACATCATAGTGGTAATGTCCACCTTTACTCGTCTCCTTGAAACCATTTGTGTCGCCGCCGCCACCTTTCACGGTGAAGCAGTGCGTATGCTCCATTCTCAGGTCAAGGCCACCATCATCTCCGGAATGGAAGACGCTCAGACAAACCAGCGGCCCGTCTTCGTTATTGCTAAAGTCCATTTTGAAATAGCGCAACCACTTTCCGACATCTTCCCTCGACTTGAATGGTTCTTTTGGAAAATCTGGCATGACATGTAGATTCGCTGTTCCTTTCTTGATCAGAAATACGCCTCCGATCGACACCAATTTGTCTCCGAAAGACGCCTTCAATGCCTCCTGAATGGTCTCTGTGAAGTTGAGATGGCCGGTGCGGGACTTTGCGGTGACATGGAGACATGGACCGGGCTTGCCGTCCGAGCAGAACAAATTGCACATGAAGGCAAAGTCTGTGCTCTTGTTCGGGATCTGGGCACAGCATACCGAATCATCTGGTTTGATCTTCGCGTAGTATGTCCGGTTTCTCTCGTTGCGTGAGCCTTCCCCATCCACAGCTGCACCATACGCGAAGTTGGGCATCAGCTCGGAGTTCTGACCAAGGACGTGGAAGGGGCCCGCTCCAGCTCCAAGTATGAATCCTGTATCGGTGGACATTTCAGCCTGAGCTGATATGGAAAGCAACTCGTACTTCTTCGTGAAGTTGGGCAGAGGGCTCAGGTTGGGAGGTCCACCGATGTCGACGATGCGAGGATTTCCAGTCAGACCGGGTCCGGCCAGGTGATAGGGAGGAAGGGTCAAGTCAGGTGGGGTAGACACGGTGCATGCTGAACTGGCGAAGTTCGTCGATAGGCCTGACTGTATGCTTTCGGCGAGCGCACCGAGTGATGGTGGTGAAAGGGAGATCTTCTTTACTGGAAATGCATCAGAAGGCATGTTGAAGTGGATGTTGGCGTAGCCCAATCCGGAAATCTAATGCTGGATTGGGTACTCCCTGGTTCGCTTTTTCTGGGTAAGCTTGGTATATCTGGCCGAGCTGGAAAGGCGAGTTGGAAGCTCCGTTTCTTCGAGTGGGTCCCTGAACGCAAACGGAAGGCGGTAATTTCTGTCCGTTTCGCTGTGGACTCGCGAAGCAAGTGTTGGCATGCACAGATGCTTGACGGACAGGAGCGATGGGCGTCGTTCCTCTGGATAAAAGTACTTTCAAGACGCTGAAAATCAGCCTCATTGGACTTCTCTGGCTCTTCTTGGAATGATCAGCACTAGACGGTCAACATTCTCTGGATGAAGTTCGAGCAAGCTTAAATATGTTCACTGTAACGAGGAGAACGTGAGGAACATACAGGACTGATGTGACTGACGAACGCAAAATCGTCCCTCGGTCCATCTCGGAACCGCACCGTAAGCTCGGAGTTAGCGGAGCCACGATTTTCCGGTCCCGACACCAAGCCGACTCCAACTCAAGTGCATCTGCCAGCTCATCGACGTCGTCTCACCCACATGTCGCGGTGAAAAGGTTTGCTGAATACAGTATCGCCCTTCCCCATAAGCCCAGAGCCGACCCTGCTCTATTCGTTGGCCTGTGTAAGCGGCATGTATACAAGTGGAAACAAAAATGATGATCTCTCCCATTCCTCACTCCTCAACAGGGCTTTCGGGACAAGGGACCCTTCTAGCTGCATTGCCATGCATGCAACTACAGTCAGAACATCTGCCCTGGAGATCCTGATGCTGCTCGGATCACCGTTAGTAAAAACCACTGGAGACACGTTACACAGCACGCAGCCATAGACAGATCCGGCTAGATTGCCCGACGGCATTGCGACCCCTTGCATACTGGTCACTGTCGGTACTATCGAACCGCATGTTCTTCAAGAATTACGGTGCATGCCGTGCTTATAACCTGCATTGGTGAGTCTTCTTTGCCGACTACTAATAGGATGGCGGTTGCACATTTAGTCTGTAATCATTCCGAAATTGTCTTCTCGTCTCTTACTCCTTCCGTCCTGATATACGCCATCTGTTGCAAAATGGGCCTTCTCGATTTTTCATTACCCGAATCAGCGACCCGTGCTTCTATCCCATTGCTCTGTTTAGCACTGTGGACATGCTACAGCATCGGCAAGGTCATCTATCGGCTTTATCTCAGCCCAGTCGCCCACTTCCCCGGGCCAAGACTTGCGGCCGTAACATACTGGTAAGCAAGAATGATTTTTTACACACTCATCAAGATTCGAAGTGGAAGGGCGTCTCACGTGCAAAAATGTGATTGGGCTCGATAGAACCTTTCTCCGGCCTCAATGACGGGTTCATTTGGCAGGAGCAGACTTGCCAATCACGAATACCTTGGCTAAAACAGCCCCTTTCAGGTACGAGTTCTACTACGACGTTGTCCTCGGCGGCCAATACACTTTCCACATCATCGAGCTCCACAAGAAGTATGGGCCAGTCGTGCGCATCAATCCCCGAGAATTGCATTTCTACCCACCCGAGTTCTATGAGGAAATCTACACGGGCCCAACTCGACCACGCAACCGATGGGAGCGCTATACCAAAGGTTTCGGCATGCCCGGCGCGGGCGCGTCCACCAATCCCCATGATCTGCACAGAGCGAGGCGCGCGGCTTTGAGTCCGTACTTCAGCATGCAGAGCGTTAGAAAACTGCAGAGTGTGATCGAGGAGAAAGCGAACCTGGTCATGAAGAGATTGAAAGGGTTTGGACAGGAGGAAGGCGCCAAGGAGAAGAAGCCTCTGGGACTGGAGCCTGTCTTTGCGGCGTACGCTTATGGTAAGCTCGACCCGCTACGTTGCTCAGCGGATGGTGCTAACATTGGTTCAGACGTCGTCACGCAGTACTCGTTTGCTCGAAGCGCCGGACACCTCGAAGCAGAGGACTTTGATCCCTGGATGATCAAGGCAGCTGTCGGTACTGGCGCGTTTGGACAGATCGCAAAGCAAATGTATTGGCTTTTTTGGCTCTTACTGAATACTCCCGAATGGATTGTAAAGCAGCTGGATGTGAACGGTGAATTTCTTCATGTCCTTTCTTAATGATTTCGGGTTAGCTGACACAGACCCAGCAAGCAGATTTTGGCAATTCAAGCGAGTGAGTTGCAGCAGCCTGGGAGGCAAGCAATACCGCAAGTCGCTGATGACTGATTTCTCCTTAGGACATCGCCACACAAATCGAAGAGATCCGTGACGGCGTCAACACATCCCACGAGAAAGCAGCTCACACCACCATTTTCCATGATATGCTCAACAGCTCACTACCCGAAGCGGAAAAGCGCACGTCACGTCTCAAAGACGAAGGAGCGACCGTGGTGAGCGCCGGCACCGTGACCACTGCATGGGCCTTGCCCGTCACGGTTTACTACCTTCTCACCAATCCGGCAATCCTCCAGAAGCTCAAGGAAGAACTCAACGAAGCGATACCCGATCCATCAAAAGTGGTACCTCTGGTCGAGCTGGAACGACTTCCTTACCTCACAGGTGTGATCCAAGAAGGGCTAAGATTGAGCTATGGCATCGTCTCGCGACTGGAACGGATCGCACCGTACGAGACCCTCGTCTTCACTGACCCATCTACGAACAAAGCTTGGACAATCCCACCCGGCACACCTGTCTCGATGACCGCCTACATGATCCACCGTAACCCGAAGATCTTCCCTTCTCCGCACACCTTCCAGCCTGAGAGGTGGATTGAAAACCCCCGGCTAGACAAATACCTCGTCTCTTTCTCCAAAGGCGCGATGCAATGTCTGGGTATCAATCTTGCATATGCAGAATTGTACCTGATGTTGGCGAAGCTGTTCCGAGTGTACGGGAGTAAAGAGGTCAAGATGGATGGGGACGTTGGACGGCTGGAGCTTTATGACACGATTTTCGAGAGGGATGTTGATGTGAGTGAGGATAGGTTCATTCCGTTGACGAGGAAGGACTCCACGGGCATCCAGGTGTCAATTGAGCTTTATTAGATGGCCCGGAGTGCCAGACAATGGCAGATGTTCTCATGGATCGGTCGTCCTTCCCAGGTAGTTTCAGCAACGATGGAGCTGTACTAAAAGTATTGGATGCCACCTACTTGCCGATATTCTCATCGATTGGTTGTCCTCCTCGGATAATTCCAATTGTAGTCGGTTTGACAGTGAGGACCCTGGAAGGAGTTAGTGTCCGGCAACAATCACATCATCCAGACACACCTATTCATTGGCGTCGAGGTCCTCAGTCGATGCCACCGAGCAATTGACATGATGCAGCAATTTGCAGTCACTCCCGTTTCCGATGGTGCTCCATACCCATTATTCCTGATGGCGGCTTCTCGACCTTCTCAAGTTTCGAGATGAATACCATGACCGGAATGGTAGTGACTGTCGCGATATAAGATGCTGCGGCAAACGTGGTCTCCCAGGAAGGAAAGACGACTTTGAGCCCCACAAGCACAACAACCGCGATGGCCGTGGTGGTCAACAGCAATGCAGCCCAAGTCCTGGTGAATTGGACTTCTTCTCGAATGAAACACGTACGCAAAGCAAACTCGAGCTTGAACTTTTGCGTCAGAAATCCAACAGAGTATGCCATGGGCGCGGAACCTCCTACGCTTGCTGTGTCTGGATTGTTGATTGAGCGTATGAATCCCTCTCTCAGCTGCAACAACTCGCCGGCACGCAGTGGTTCCGCCGCTTCTGCCATCGTCCAGTCGTATCCGGCTTCACCCTGACGGTCTAGCTCCTCAAGCGACAGGCTCGACTTCTTGAGAAGAATACGACAATTTCCAGCCGGGTTGATAGACAACAGCTGAGCCTGTCAGATGCAGTCAGTCAATGTTTGCAGAACAGTGTATTCACAGACTTACTCGCTGGAAGCTCACTCCGCAAATACGGTGAAATGGGCTGTACCTCTTCCACTGACCCGACCTTCGCAACCACTGATCGCGAATGAGGTGCCACATCTCTACCGTAGTGAAGCTATTTCTGTTGGGAATGGGTACCGCCACCGCTGAGGCTAACTCCTCAATGTCGCTGTCATCTTGCCAACACAAACATAGAAATCCTCGGCAGTCGAAGGATTTGCCGTTCTTCTTCACTTCATTGACAGCTGCCACCCGCTCAGAGAAATAGTTTCGCCACATCAGGTTAATCTCCTCCGGACTGCGCCTTGAATGGATCTCGATGTGATGTTTGGCGATTTGGTTCGTTCTTCTCCGCTCAGAATTAGGCTGGATGCTTGATGTTGGGTCAGCACTGGTAGAAGCAGCTGAAGTGACGTCGGCCTCGATTGCTGCTCCAGGCCAGAAGCGTATGGGTCTTTGTAGAGTCTTCTTCGGTGTGGCCACCGGTGCATTGGCACCAAGCTCAATATCTTCGAGCATTTTGTAAGCAGGACTGTGGGCGGAGCCTTATCAGAATTGCGGAGTTTTAAGAGAACAGGACGTGGGATCAAGTTAGGTTCGATATGTTTCTGGGTAGAGTCAGCGGTTCTTCAAGCTTCGAGAATGTCAGTTCGTAGGTAGGTTCAGCAGTCTGGAAGTACAGTGGCATGAGAAGACGGAGAATGGATGCAGAGGGCAAGAGGAAAGGCGCGGAACTCGAGCAGCATGTCGATTCAGCCTTACTGCAGCCTCACTGCGGCCTCACTGCAGCTCAGCCACCAGGATATCGCTAGAAACCTGCAGGACCGGACCAATGATGCCCTGCAGCGCAATGCAGGCAGGATCGGATCCCAGTACGACTGCTTTTCGACTTGATTGTTAGTCAGATCAATGAGCCTGAGTGGCTGGATAACCAGCAAGTAGTAGGGAAAGAACCGAGAACACCGCGGGCGGTTCCTCCCAAACGTCTAGAAGAGCATGAAATGAAGGCGATGGGTACGGGAAAAGCATGCCAGTCTTGAAAAGTGCTACGTTTGTGAAGTGAGTGTTGCTGAAGAATGTAGTGATGAGGGCAGGTGCCAGCCGACGCGTCGCGAAATGAAACTGCAATCGCGGTCGCGAGTCCTTTGGAGATGGCAGGCTAGTGGTCTTCCTCCACTTCGGGCACTGACAACCAGCTGCCACGTACATTACAGGAACGCGGGAATTTAGATTTTGTTAGGGTGAAGTAAGTTATTTTAATTATGTTGATTAAACCTTTAACTATAGGTCCTGTTATTCTAGAGGTCCTTGTAGCCTACTTAAGGAGAGTACGAATTTTCTCAAGGCTGAAAAGGTTAAGGCGGTAAAGGCCACGAAAAGTTAAGCTTTAACTAGTTACTAAGTAACTAGCCCTAACTTTTTCGTGGTTACATAAAGTAGAAGTAGTACTTTATCCCTTTACCTTTAAATCCTTTTCAGATTGTGCAAATTTGTACCGATCTGTAGGCTTACAGGCCCCTAACTAGGAGACCCATAGTTAAAGATTTGATGGTCGATGGGACTCGGATGGAAGGCAAGAGGGGATTTAAATAGGAAAATCCCACCACGCAAGTTGGAAGCAACAAAGCTGTCTCTTCTTTGTCGCATATGCGTTTGTCCTGCCTCTCCTTTGTGCCTGCCACAAAGCTGACATTGTCTTAGAAGAGTGAGCCCCCAAGTAGGTCGTTTGGTTTTTGTCAGGACTCGACCAAGAACAATATGCTCTTGGTCGATGGCAGGTTGTTGTGCCTTGAACCACATTGACGAATAATGTCGCTCTTGCCATCGGTTCGACTACTATGCAAACATTCGAAGCGCTTAACACCCCTCGCTTGCCAAATGAGTTGATCATTCCAACCACTACAACAACAAGACTGAGAAGCTATCAGTCCGAATACCTCTAGAAAGATGGATCTTCAACCCGGCGATTTGACGCCTCAGCAACTCAACGACCGATTCCTCCCTTTGCGACATGAGGAACCAAGTCGTTGGGCTTTCTGGTTCAAAGCCGAACTGATGCCCGCGAACATTGCGGCCGATACAGCAGAACCCAGAGACTCAGTAACGCCAGACGAGATTGAGAGCGACTTCCAAGATGTGCAGACCCTGACGGACGCACTGGTAGAGCTCAATCACTCAATCTTTCTCATCGCCTCCGACGATGAAGCCACACTCAAGAACTGCGAAACTCTCAATTTGGTGATGCGAAACCTGGACAAACTCTTCCACGTTCCTCGCTTCAATCCGAACGACAGACTAAACCTCAATCATCTCGCCGAAGCCCATGAAATGCTTCTTCTCGTCAAGCAATTTCCGAAGAGACCGAAATCGGTAGCGGTAACCCTTATGACGGGATCAAAGCCTCGCAGTCCAGGTTTGAACGAGCCCGGTATCGCAGCGTCTTCCACTCCTCTGTTGCCACCTTGCATTCAGGAGAAATTCGTCAAGATTTCACTCTGCCTCGCTTCGAGGTCGAAGTGGAAACCTTACCCCGGGTGCTTCAACTCATTGCTACTTGTAAGTACGACACAACAGACGAAGACTGTCTCATCTGCCATGAGGGCTTGGAAGACAAACCTGCTGCGGCGATCACTTTCAGATGTTGTAAACAGATATTCCACATGGATTGTATGCTTGAATGGGTTTTCAGCAAGATGCGTGATGGCGGCCGCATTTGCTGTCCGTACTGTCGAGACCGTAGTGTGAGCGACGCTCGCTACCTGAGGTACCTCTTGGAACTCAAGGTCCAGCAAATACAAGTGCTGTGAAGGTAAGTAATCAATGATAATACGGGTGAGTGAAAAACACAAATTCTGCAGTATAACTCGCACGACCGCTTAAGTTGTTCCTTCCCGGAGAACCAGCTTGCCTAGATGCCCCCCTCCCCCTCCCCACAACAAGTGCCTTCCCATTCTCGAATCAACTTGTATGCTCTTTCCTGAACCGACCGCGGGCTCATCTTGCTTTGCCATACGCCTTCCCGATCAATTGAGGTACTTGTTGAACCATTCTGCCGCATGTTTCGCAGCATCGTGATAGTTCTGCATATCTTCCTCTCTAGCTTTGACGCAGAACCCATGCGTGGCATCCTTATAAACCCGGAACTCATAGACGTAGCCGTTCTCACCGTCACCTTTACTGCCCACACTCTCGCGCAACTGAGCCTCTGTCTTCGCTGCGACTTCGGCGTTGAATTGGAAGTCCTTCTCCGCGATAGCACTCGCGTAGGGTGTCTTGAAGGCCTTGATGCTGTCGGCGACGATAGTGGGTTCCTTAATGATGTAAGAAGGGTGGCCGTTGAATTGTGCGTCGATGAGTCTTTCGTTCCCGCCCTCGGTGGTCGTCTCGGCGCAGAGTTTGGTGGCTGGCCAGGCGCCCCAGCAGAATCCGCAGACGCCGAGTTTCCCGCCCGGAGGGAGAGATGCGCGCACGTCGCGAGCATACTTTAGAATGGTGGAGTATTGATTCTTGGGGTGGCCCCAGATCATGAACGGGATTGCATTGGGGAGTAGGGTCAAGATTGTCCATGCTTTGGGAAGGGCATTGGTGATGGTTAGTCCACCCTCCATGATGTACTCGACACCGTGCAGCACGGAGGCGGGCATGCCGCCATTGAGGACCACGTCGGGGAATAAGACTCGACAGCCGGTAGCGGAGGCGTATTTGTCGGCTAAGATCTTGTTATTGACCAGTTTGAGCGAGAAGGCATCGGGAAGGTAGATGATGGTGGACTGTGAGCGAGAGGAATCGCTTCCACCTGCTACGTAGGTTTTGATACCGTGAACGGTTTCGATCTTGCCGGTTGGTTCGGCATGGGTGTGAATGGAGCCGCGGAAGCAGTCTGGACATGACATTGTGCCGATGTGGTTATGGAATAGATTGCGTCGGTGGTGGTTGTGTTAATTCTTTATCAACCGAGTTGTCTCGCGACGAGAAAGTTGTCGTCTCAAGTAGTGAATGTGACCGGGCCGGGAACGGAGCTCAAAGGTTGACTCTTGGTCCGTTGTTGCGCAGGTCAGTGACTCATATATACTGGTTTCAGCTATTGTCTCGCGAGAGGATCTTCAAGCCGGCGTCGAGAACGTGTAAGAGAAGCTTTGACAGACTTGCGAATGCTCAACATGACTCCATCCGGGCACATGCAAGAGGCTTGTAATTACCTGCCGTCCGCGTCATGAACAGCGATTATTGGGCAGGAGCCTGTTCTATATGCAAGGCAGCGATGGCGATACCGTGCTTTCCCCCGAAGACCCCTCCTTGAGTTGCACCTTCCCTCTCTGGGTCGGAGATCGTCTCTTTCGGGGCCCTCACCGCTATCAAGTTCCAACTACCGTATATTGAATACGAGCGAACAATTGAAAGAGAAATGCCAACACCCCCGAATGTTTTTCAGGTGAAGTTTGGTGGGCTACCAAGCAGCTGGAGTGATCCTCAGCTGCGATAGCTCATCTATGGCAGAATGTCCTGGAGGAGCATCAGAACAAGTCCTGTGAGATGCCTGGGGCACACCTGAAGTCCGCCTCCAACCACGAGTTATGCTAGAAGTGGTCGATCGCTTACCTAACTCGCCTAGAGCACGAGAGACGTTACGCCGACGCCGACCCGGAAGCCCAAGAGCTTGAGGCCGAGATTTCCTACCTCCGCTGCCATGGTTTCGGGGTAACATTTGACCAGACTCAATCAAGAAGCCCATTCGATACCTGGATCTACAGCAAAAGGGTCGTCAGATACGTGGAATAACACTTTGAAAGAGCGGGCTCAGATCGCTGCCTACGCCAGTTGAACCGACGTTCAAGGGGAGAGAAAGAAGCGTAACAAATTTTCCTAGCAATTGCCAATCCGGGTCGCGCGTGTTGGATATATGAATAACACAGAAGTCGCACAGTTTACCAATCATGCTACTCACGCTACTATCTCTCTAAACTGAATTCCTACCCAAATTTGTTCAATCAACATTAAACACAACCGTTTCACAACTTTTACACGCGCTCAGATTCTATCCTATCTGCCTGTGTTCTTCAATGGTTGTCACACGCGGACCAGGAGTTCGGGCATTCCGGTTCATTCCGGTTGTTTCCCAGCGCACCAGCCTCCAGCCGCACAGCACTTGAAGATCGAGTTTTCAGTAGCAAAAGACCCCTTTAAGTCCGATGCAAATTGAGTTCTCATTCCCAGAGCAGAGGGACGCAATGAGGACAGGTTCGACATCATTGGACCAAAGTGAGGTAGAGGTGAAGGCCTGGCTGTGCTCGCCCTGGCAGCCGTTGTCGAATGAGACGAGAACCCACTCCGACCGGTTTTGTGGAACGCAATCAGCCACCGCCGCAGAAGACATGCGAATCCGACAATGTAAGCCATCTTTGCCCAAGCAAACCCCATCCCCAATTGCAAGTTGCCCTCCAGATGACTTTGATCGGCAGTTTCGCGCTTTTGGCCTCGACAATGCGAACAACGTCGTCTTGCTCGTATCCGTGTCTAACAGGTTCAGTAGGTGCTAGGAGGCTGATAGAGTAGCAGCATAGCGTGCCTTCCTTATAAAGGCTGAAGGCTGAACTTTAGCTGCCAATTCGAAGCTGTGTAGCAGGCACTTCTGACGAAGGCCGCCAGACATTCGACGGCAGAGGCCACAACCTTCTATCGCACGTGGTGGCGCAGCCCAGTGACAGTCTCGTCAGTCTTAGCCAGGTCCGCTGTTGCTGTACGCGAACCGCGGAATGACTAATACCACCGAGCCACCCGCGGAGAACCGAATACAGTCCAGCTGAGCACCAATACTCTTCACTTTCGACCGCGGGCTGGTATGAATTAGTGAGAAGCCAGCAAACCCAGAATCGGCAGGCCGAGTGCCATCAGCTTTCTCGGCTTGATTGGTCTCCGAGAACTGTCGTATAACACTAGCCCCTCATTGTCGCATAAATATGCTTCTGAGGGACGCCATGAGCCATACTCCCGTTGGTAAGCTGAATATTATACTGCAAACCATCCGTAAGCATGGAAACTGTCCTAGTAGTCGGTGCGACCGGCAACATCGGCGTGTCGACCGTGATGGCTGTTTTGCGTTCGGGACGTCATGTTCTTGCCGTCGTGAGGAACCAAGACTCGGCCCAAAAGCTCTTCCAGCATGTGGGAACGCAAGAAGGAATTTCGACGGTTGAAGCAGACATTCTGTCGGAAGAGGGTATCCAGGGTGTCGTCAAGAAGGTGGAAGGGGGCCACCTGCCGGCCTTTCAACATGTCTTTGGGGCTGGTTTGTGATCTTTGAACTTCCTCGCATTGGTCACATTTTGGCTAATGCGAGATCAGCGGGAGGCGCGTATGGGACTACCCGCTTGCAAGACCTAAGCACCCAGGAACTGCACGAAGCTATGCTTGTCAATTTCGAATCGAACTTTTGTAAGAGCTCCCACAAACCGTGCCAGGGGATGAACACTGAGCAAATTCAGATGCCTACCGAGCGACAATACCGTACCTGCTGAGACAAAACGACCCCAGAAGCACATGGACGTTGTGTACTGGCTCGCAAGGCGACATTGGAGTTTATGCGGCACCTGCGCTGACTCAGGGACCACTGTTCTCGATGGCCAATGTTGCGTGTCGGGAAAATGCCAAAACAAATGTCCGCTTCAACGAGATTTACCTTGCCTGTCGGGTTGAAGTCGACTATGTCGCGATCAAGACTGGCTCGATGAAAGCGTCTGACTTCTCGAGGGTATATGAGAGGATTCTCTCCAGGCCGGAGATCAGAGGATGCCGTGTTAGCGTTCATGGACCGCAGGATTTAGATGATCTGAAGTACAAGAAAAAGCTCGAGGTGTGATCTTCATAGTAGTGACCTTGGTTCCGCAGATGGTGCAGTTGAACTGGTGAAATATTCAAGCTTCTGCATATTGATGGCTTTACAGTCGACTCCGAGGCGAAAGTTGTGGAGTCCGGAATAGAGGAGGACCTGGGAACAGGAACTCTCGCTGCTGGAGAAGAGTGTAGCGTGTCGGAAGGCCTCAGTTCCATTAATCATTCTTCAAAGAAGCTTCTGGGCAGAGATTGAGGCAGGCCTATGTTCAGAAGCTGGCGGGCCCTGGGAGAACATCAGAGGTAAATATCTTTGCAGGAGCTCGCTCTGGTGCCCAAGCGAGCCAAGCCTGTGGATAAGCATAGCTGCCCGAGGCAGTCAAAAGCAAATGCCACATGTCAGACCCTCTTAACAGCCCCAGATTGGGGGAGCGAACGCGCTACTTGTACAAGTAGGTGGTGAGGTGGTTTTACATCATGTCCTCCACAGTGGTGTGGCACGGCGTCCACCAAGGAATGAAAGATGATGGCCATCGAAGATGATGCCAATTCTTCACCACAATACAAGTAATTGCCGATCTGATGGGCAGACCATGTCGACAAGGGTAGCTGGTTATCTTTGCTTATCTCTGAAGGTCGCTTCTTGGAAAAGCGATCGCGCGGTGGCGGTGACTGGCTGACAGTGGCTGTTGCTTTTGGTGGCCGTGAGTCCCTGACCTTGTTTGTGCTGGTCGACATTTTATGCTTGTGACGTCGAGTGGCTGCACGGAGCTGCCTCCGAGCCCTGGACTGCCTGCGCTCCACACCTACACTCGAGCACCTCCACAATTTCCATTTACAATCTTGCAACAACTTGACTTCCAACAAGGCACTACTGTTACAATCATCTTTTTGTTGTAGGCGTCCTCCGCCATCCCATCCCGCCTCGAACTTCTCGGCGTTTTCTGTTTCAGAGACGTGATCATTTCCTTGTCCTAAAGTTCCCGACAAATTGTGAAACTTCGCAGCTTGGGACTGGCGAACTCCTGGTTATCACCGCTGCTATGGCAGTTGCTGAGAATGGAGGCCTCGTCGAGGCTAAAGATAGGCCTAATGGCCAAGCCAACGGTCATGTCAATGGACATGCCATAAGTCCACCTGTTCGGCGGACGGGCACCCGCCAGCGTCAACGGAGCTGGACCTCGTGGACCTTCAATAATGTTGCCAGGTACGGCCAAAACTGGCGATTATGGCGACCACTCTACTAACTTTGCTACAGGCTTACCGTGTGGTATTCCCTCTTCACGATCCTGCTCCGATGCCCTTCCTCGCCTACTGCACTATCGGATGCATCTCCCTCCATCTGCAAACCATACCTCTCTACAAAAGAATACATTCAACCACATGTACAGCCATACTACGATGAATATGCAGCTCCCTACGTTGCTAAAGCCGAGCCGTACGCACACCTGCTCAATAGTCGACTGGTTCGCCCCGCCTCCAAGGTTGCTCAAGTCAACTACGCCAAATACGCAGCTCCCCAGATCGATGCAGCAAAGGCGTACTCCCAAACCCAGTGGGAAAAGCAAGTCCTCCCACAAGTTAACCTGGCGCGAGGAAATGCGGCGAAACTTTACGAGAAGAACTTGGCACCACACGTTGACCAAGTTACTGCACTGGTCGGCCCTTACTACACCTCCTCTCGAGAATCTGCCTATCATATGTATCAAGAGCGTCTGCTACCTGCTTTGGAATACTCCCGACCGCACGTAGGGAGAGCATATAATGCCTCGCAAGAGTTTGCATCGAAGACGGCATATCCCTTCTTGCGGCACGCTTGGGGAGACATTGTCATTTTCGTTGATGGCACTTTCCTGCCTTTCGTCAAGGGCCTCTACATCGACAATGTGCGACCTCAGCTGGTTATGATCAACGAGAGAATTGCAAAGTATCGAGAGAGTCGACACATTAAGGCCGCCATGGACGAAGTTGACAACGCCCAGTCCACTTTCAGTTCTTCCGCTACTCCAAGCTCTACCGCCGGCTCGATTGACGACATTTACGCGTTGTTCGAATCAGATGACGACTCAGAGACTGCCACCGCTACATCTGCTGAAGAACCACAATCGACCGTCAAAGAACGCGTCCAGCCACCGGCGGAGACTGCTACAGAAGAACAAATCGCAGAGGACCTCAGGACTTGGCAGAAGAAATTCGCAGTCGCGGCTGACAAAGGCAGTGATGACCTCCGAGAACGAGTCACATCTATTGTGAGCAGTCTGGTTAAGAGCGATATCGAAGGCGTGGGTCGGCGGTTAGCCACGGCCTTGGACAGAAGTGCAGAGAACGAGCTGGAGAATGTGAAATCTAAGATCAAGTCTACAGTCAGCTCGGTTCCTGACGATGCAAGTGCAGAGCAGGTCAAGAAGGCTGCAGAAGATATTCTCGGCTCGATCAGATCTTCAGGTGCTGAGATCAAGGAACGTGCCAAAAACGTGCGGGATTGGTCTCAAAACTTTGAAAGGGGCCTCATCCAACGACTTGCTGCTGCCTCTGCCTCAACTCTTGAAGTCTTAGATGGCGTTAACGATGTTGGACTTCAAGAGGTTGGCATGCGATGGGCTTGGATGGACGGAATCACCTATAAACATTGGGCGAAGTTCCACGCGGTTCGCAAAGAGCTTGATGAATGGAAGAAGGAAGTCCAAGATGTCGCCATGAAAAGCCCGGAGGCGGAAGATGCAATTCTTACTGCCCGCCAGATCACCGAGGAGAGCATGGCAGTCACCGAGGACGCAGCCAAAGAACTCGCCCGCCTTAAGAGCGTCGCTCAATGGAAGCTGAAAGCTCGCGATGCCTCCGATGATTTTGAGTCTCGCAACGTGCCTGCCGAGGCTGCCTCTGCTGCTTCTAGCTTGGTTGCGGAGCTCCAAGGTGTCTCGACAGCTGGCGTGGACTCTGCAAGCTCTGCGCTCTCTCAAGCAACTGGCGCTGCCGCAGAGGCAGTCTCCTCCGCCTCATCTGCCGTCGTTGGCACGAGTACAGGAACTGTTGAGTCCGCATCGTCCAGGGCCAGTGAGCTGGCAGACGCAGCAGTGTCATCAGCCTCATCGGTCTATGACTCATCTGCGTCTGCGCCTGCCGAATCAGTGGCATCGAGCGTTGGTGTCGTCGCCGAAGACGCGTACGAATCTGTTTCCTCGATGGTTGTCGGAACAAGCACTGGTACCGCTGAGGCTATACTATCGGATGCCGTCGAGACCGCCTCAAGCTTGACCGATGATATTGCCAGCTCTGCTTCATCGGCTGCTGGAACGGCCACTACCCGAGCATCCAAGGTCTTTGCGGGTGCCATGGCAGCTGAAGTAACAGGATCTGCCCCTATCTTCGATGACCATTTCGACGAACGCGAAGACTCCTCCTTTTCAGAAAACTTACAGAGCGTGGTTAACGCAGCTGGTGACCGGTATGCAGATGTCACACGTGCTGTTTCTGAAGCCATCTATGGCACCACGCAAGGCACGGTCGAAAGTTTTTCATCTGTTGCAAACGACCAGTATTCCAGCGCCTTAGCTGCAGCATCCAGTGCATTGTACGGGGCACCAACGGGTACTGTAGAAGGCATTACAAATGCTGCGTCAGACAATTACAATCGAGCTGTAGCGGCTGCAAGCTCGGTCATCTTTGGAGCACCAACACCCGCCACTGATTCGTATCTGAAACAAGCCAGCTCATTCTACAGCGATGCCATCAGTCGAGCTCAAGAAAATTACGATGCTGCAAAGTCGGTCGCCTCCAAGCAAATTTCGGGCACTCCCAAGCCGATTCATGAGCAGATGTTCTCTTCGATCGAGTCTGCCTATTCTGGCGCTGTAGACGCAGCAAACAGCCGACTGGACTCTGCTCGAACTGCGGCATCTAGTGCGATCCCCACCACGAACCCATTCGAGTCGGTCTCTTCCTTGGCTTCCATCAGGCTACAAGAGGCAGTTGCTGCAGCATCTGCACAGTACTCAAGAGCGAAAGTCGCTGTTGGCGCCACTCCAGCTCCTGCTCACGAGAGATACCTTTCCGACGCGAAAAAGAATTACTATGCAGCAGTTGGCGTAGCCCATGAGCAGTACGACGACTTCGTCAAAGCGGCTTCCAGCGCAATCTATGGCACTCCCACCCCAGCGCTCAGCAGCTTGTCGAGCGCCGCGTCAGTTGGAATTTACGGCACACCTGTTCCAGCATATCAGAGCCTCGTCGAAGCAGCCGCCTCCCAATACTCCGCAGCTTCTTCCGCCGCTGCTGCCAGCCTCAGCGCGTTCAGCTCATCGTCAGGCACCACAGCTGAAAGCTTGTGGGATGGAGCACTAGCTGCGTATTCGAACGCCGTCGATGCTGCTTCGTCTTCCCTGTCCTCCGCATCATATGCTGCAAGCACTGCCGTCTATGGCACACCTGCGCCATATCACCAGAGTGCATTTGACGCCGCCTCATCACAGTATGATGCCGCTACTAAGGTCGCAGCGTCACAATACTCGGCACTCCTGGGGTCGGCGTCCTCCGTGGTAGGGTCCAAGGATTCTCCTGCCCAGGGTGTCCTCGATTCAATTTCGTCCCAATATGATTCTGCGGTCTCTGCTGCCTCGGCTTCTTTGTCTGCAGCTAGCTATGCTGCGAGCACTGCTGTATATGGAACTCCTGCTCCTTACTACCAAAGTGCATTGGATTCAGCTTCCTCTCACTATGACGCGGCCTCTTTAGCAGCTGCTGCTCAATATTCAGCGGCGCTACAGGCCGCATCGTCAGCATTGGGCAAAAAGGAAAAGACTCCCGCGCAGAGCGTGCTTGACTCGATCTCGTCGCAATACGACGCCGCCGTATCGGCAGCTTCTGTGTCACTTTCGTCAGCTAGCTATGCCGCCAGCACTGCTGTGTACGGCGCACCCACTGGCTCTATCGAATCTATCTCCAGTGTGGCTTCTCAAAATTGGGAGGCTCTTGTCTCTAAAGCAAGTGAACAGGTCTACGGAACCACAAAGCCTTTCTACGATGATTATGCCAGCAAGGCCGGAGAATACTCTGCTCAGGTCACCGATTACGCAGGCGACCAATATATCGCCATTCAAGCTTTTGTCTCCGAGCTGGTTGTCGGCAAGGAACCTGATTTTACAGAATCCGTCATGAACCGCCTGAGCTCGGCCTATTACACAGGATATTACGGCTCCGCTACGAGCCTTGCAAACGAGGCGTACGGATCCGCATCATCGGTTGCTTCGTCCCTCTCGTCCGTCGCATCATCGTACTTCAGTCCACCAACACAGGCCGCTTCTATCCTAGACTCTGTTACAGAACAGCTCAACGCCGCTGTTGAAGCAGCGAGTGCGCAGGTTTACGGTACCGAGAAGGGCACAGTCGAGCAAGCTACATCCGCAGTGGCAGATAGCTATTCCTCCGTCAGCGCGCAAGTCAGTGCAGCGTACTATGGCACGCCAGTCGGCTACGCGGAGGGAGCTTCATCCTCTTTTGCCGACCTGGCTAAGAGTGCACAAGATGCCTTAAGTGTTGCTGTTTATGGCACCCAAACCCCGACAGCTGAGTCTGTCACGAGTGCCGCGGCGGATACGTACGCATCCGCTTCCTCCATCGTATCGGAGAACGCAGCTGCAGCCGCCGCCTACGTCAGCGATACTGTCGATGCCGTACGAGCCAAGGCATCCGAGGCTATCTACGGACCCGAGCAAAGTTATTTGGACGGAGTCAACTTACAAATTGTCGAGGCTGTGGAAAGCGCCCGGAGCAGGATTGCCGCCATGGCAAGTGATGTCGGTGAAGGCGCGAGTGGTGCCGCAAGCGCTGTCAGCGATACTGTCGCCAGCGCCGCAAGTGCAGTGAGTGAATCTGTGAGCAGTGCCACAGGTTACATCAAAGACGAGTTGTGAAGAGGAAAATCAAGTCAAAGACGGTCGACGAGGAATTGAAGATTGTACGAAGCAAGGAGGCGATATGAAGTGATGCTGATGCTCAAAATGCTTCTGGGACCCGCGCCACTGGGATCAACACTCCGATCCCGCTAATATGTACCTGGTTTTGTCGGCGGCGAGGCTCAGGTTTATGAATTGCTTGTGGCTTAGCTTGGCTTGTCGGCGTCCGCGTTTCTATGATACCATAGTTTGTTCCGAAGTACATGCACAACACCTCTATGCTCTGTCAATCGTTTGCTACCTAAATTGTCGTCTAGGTCACTGCGCTCGAACACTGTCGCAAGGATCTCCTTTGTTCTCACTTAAGCTATGCAGCTGGCGAAGCTCTGACTTTTGATTGGTACTCGTCTGTACTGCAGATGACGATGAGGCCCCATCCGAGCTCCCAGTCTCATCACCAAACAACGAAGCAGGATGAATCGTCTCAAACCGACACGGATCACGGTTCAGCAATATAGCGACGAAACATGACTTCAACGAACATGGCGGAGTTCCTTTACAAGGAACGTCTTAAGGTCAAGGAAGTCCGTCTGACCAAGGCAATAACAGGAAGGTGACACGTCTGAGGAGTATTTTCAACGAGTTCGCAAAGCCCAATCCAGCACGGTCTTCCAGTTCCGTCTATTACAACAATCTATTTTCGTGGTCTCTTCAGTCTCGAAAATCTGATTCTGGGCTGTGGCGCTCTGCTCTGCTTCATGGTTTCCTTACCGCCCTGTTCAGTCCAAAGCTTGCCAGTGCTCATGCTGGTCCTATGTAAGCATGGTTTTCCCCGGAAGATCACGCGGGGAAAGCGAACTTCTGCGCAGTGTAGCGATTTGCCTTTCTTTGTAGAATTTGTGCTTGATAAGGACATTCGCCAGAATGTTCATCATTGTTCAATGTCTCTCGATATGTCCTACCAAGTGAGATCTCAAGGCTTGCCAAGCTGTGTTGACCATAGAAATGTTCAGGAGGGAACGAACCATCATATGAGGTTTCCGCGAAGAATCGGCTGTGAGCAAGGCGACGACGAGTGCAGGTTGGTATCGCACATTTTATACACTATGGGATATATAGATCTGCGTGTAGATGAAGCATGCCGTAATGATTACATACATGCTCTGGAGAAATCAACAGCAGTTGCAGGTGGAAAATCGTCCAACTTATACGTTGTGGGTTAGATAGATCCGCGAGTGGATAAAGGCAGAGCCAATGGCGTGTTAGCAACGAAGCCGAAGTTTCTCCCAGGCCCAGTATAGGAAGCAGTATATTGGGAAGGGGGCGCGACTGGACTTGATCAAAATCTCAGCGAATTAGACTAAGAGTCTTGCAGCACTATATGTATAGCTTCAGTCATACAGAGTCACCGAGTAACGAATGCTTTTGGGCCGGGTTGCTTCAGGAAGGGGGAGCTGCACGCAGAAGTGGTCTCCACTGCGACGACTCCCCTATTACCTGCAAGAGGTAGAACTCGTGAATGCTAAAGTTTTCGGAGCACGGTCCAAGCTGAAATAATTGGTGCGATATGTGTGCTCCCGTTACGGGTAGATATAGATCTGATTAGTCGCTTACTCGCATCACTAAGACAGGCAGGGAGAAAGCGGTCCTGCTTTTCCCTAACATCAGAAATTTTCTCCTCTAATCGCTGGACTTGAATTGGACGCTAGACGGACATCCTCCTCTTCATTTTGAGCTTGTCCAGATTCGACACGGGAGTACCTGAAAGCCTTGGGTGAGGGAAGCGACATGCACAGGCAACCCTTCGATATCCTGAAATTCATTGTCTTGTGGGCACTAAGTGACTAGGCGGCGAATGTACGTCGAGGAAAGGGCGTTTTTCTCAACTCGAAACGGACCATCGACAACCCTCTGTGTTAAAGAAACGGAGGAAGATTGATCGCAGGTCCCGCGATGAAGTGGGAGAGATGGATGGTCCACTGGGTATAAAAGTCGCCCATGCTCTTCTGCAGAGGAACGCATTTACAAACAAGCACAATCAAACCACCTCAGACTAATACTCAATACTCATATCTCTATCGATCCTTTTCAGAAGACTCTTCAACATCATAAAAGATGCATTACAAAATCTTCCTTTCTATCCTCCCTCTATTGGGTCTTGTCTCCGCCATCCCAGTCGCTGTTCCGGACCCAGCACCCGCTGCACTTGATGCTCCAGTCCCAGTTGAATTGACCGATCTATTCGAGCGCGACCTCTCTAAACGCAGTGTGGTGTGCTCTGGTTGGTGCGAATATGGTTCGGTGAGTGTTCAATTTCCTTTGTTCTCAGATCTATCTTCTTTGTCTTGAGGACTTGAAGATTGTGTGTGCTTCCCAACCTATTCTGACTCGTCACGACGTAACACAGTGCTACTGGACATGCCTAAACAAGTGCGGTCTGGGTCCTGGTGCTTGCAAGTAAAGAGCTTGAGGCAGGAATGATCCAAGTGTCCCATCGGTCATGTTTTCAGGAAGGGCATTCGAAACCAAGGTATGTGTGAGGGAGAAAGAGAGAGAGAAAAAGAGAGAAGGGAGGGAGGGAGAAGCATGAATGCTCAAACTTATTCCTCAAGAGATGACAGGGTTCTGGCTATGTGTGGTTTTGAGGAAAAACTTGCATAGGCCTTGAAAACATGTAGTCTGATTGCCAGTTCATAGTGCTTCTATTTCCTCAAAGCGTCCTCTCACCCCGTCTCGAGGTCATTTAAGTTCTGGTTCACTGTGCCAGCTCATGGTTTCCTTGCCATCCTACCAAGTCTAGAGCCACCAAAGACACCCCGCTTAGCCGGTGAGGTGTAAGTAGAGCTACACTCATTCGAGTCGAGACAGATCGGCTGGTTGTAATAGGCATCGCAGAACTGATCGTCTGGACAGTCCGCGTCGGTGGCACATGCCTGGCCACTTCCTTCGATTTGGGTGCACCGGCCGGAGCCGTCGGTATCGGGGTCGCAGACACAATTAGAAGAGCACCCGCCACCTCCGAGACTGCTGCCATCGGCCGCTGCTGGATCGCATTGTACACCATGTGTTGCGGCAGGTGGAGGTGTTGCGGTAGTGGTGGTGGTGGTTGTCTGTTGATGATTAGTCTATAGAAAGTGTGGGCAAGAATCATGTTCTTACTGTTGTCGTAGTAGTAGTTGTTGTCGTTGTCTGCCGAGGGTTAGCTTATTAGACGGGAGAGACAGAGCGCATTGCTTACTGTTGTCGTAGTAGTCGTGGTAGTCGTAGGCGTCGTGGTAGTGGTTGTAGTAGTGGTGGGCGTAGTGGTAGTAGTAGTCGTCGTGGTAGTGGTGGGCGTAGTGGTAGTAGTTGTAGTCGGCGTCTGTTGGCACGGTCAGCTTCGGCGCATCACTTGCATAAAGGGACCCCTGAATGTTGGGAACTTACTGTGGTCGTCGTTGTTGTGCTTGGTGGTTTGGTCGTCGTCGTAGTGGTTGTCGTGGTGGTAGTTGTCTGTGACTTGTCAGTTGGGGACCTTTTATTACTCAGGTATACATACCGTTGTTGTGGTTGGTGGCTTAGTCGAACATTGCGTTGGAGTTTCGATACATGAGCACAGGGTGGAAATGACGTTTGCAGGCTGCTGCTGGCATTTGGACCACGCCGAAGATGTAGGATTAACACTTGAGGTCGTCGTGCTTGAAGGCTTGGTCGTTGTTGTGCTTGAAGGTTTGGTCGTGGTTGTGCTTGAAGGCTTCGTTGTTGTTGTGCTTGGAGGCTTGGTTGTCGTCGTGCTTGGAGCTTTGGTTGTCGTTGCACTTGGCTTAGTTGTAGGGTTGGTTGCCTTCGTCGTGGTTGTCGTGGTAGTGGTGGCGGCTCGCTTGGTCAATACTGTCACGCATTTGACGGGAAAGTAGGCGGTGCAGAATGCTTGGGCTGGAGCAAAGTTTATTAGGTAAGGCACCAATCTATATCGTCGTTAGTTCTCCAACCTCTCGGCGGGAAGACTGGAGAATGGAAAAGACCTGTTACCCGCCAAATCTTTTGGGGGAAACTTACTCTCCGTAAATTCCTCCATTGCACACGCCTCCCGCTCGTTCCTCCAGGGGTACGGCTGAAGCTGGCGTAGAGTGCGGCAGCAGGACCAGCCCAAGGAGGACAATTGATCTCAGCATATTATCACACCGTAGGTGATACATGTTGCCTCAAGAGAAAAGGGACGAATCAACAGCCGGTCAAGTGAACCTCCGAGAAAGTCGATGAGAAAGAAGAGGGCATGCCACATCTCGTTTCCCTTATACCCTTCGATATAAGCCATGACCCTTCTTCCTCTCGTGCACTCTTAGTAACGCCTTCCATGGGCCCAGATCTGTCGCTCAGACAGCCACAGGCAGAGACAGCCTCGAGGAAGTGTTGCAAAAGCTTGTCCATCCCACTTGAGCTCAGCTGGCATGTTGGTAAGGTTCCGAATCCTGGTTGAAGAGCCGGACGGAGAGTTGTGGAGCATTCTGGCCTAGAGTGAATTAACATTTTTGGACCATCGCCTTCCGCTTTCGTCAACGATCGTTCGACGTGAGTGGTGGTGTGGCAAAATAGAGTCTGGACGGATGGTCTTTCAACGTTGACGGTCAACGGGCGTGTGCAGAGTCCTTCATTTTAAGCTTTTCAGCAGACGGAAAGACCGCCTGGGCTGGGCACCGTTGTGCCGTGCGGGGCCAACGGTACGGGGGAGTAGCTTCGCTTTGAGTCTAAAGCAAAACGCAGGTGCAGCCCGTCTCGGCAAGAGACTTCCACCATGTATAAGCTTGGCTTATGCAGGATTGCCTAAAATACTGGGATTGTATGTACCACTTCAGTTCTCGAGGGAAGGTTCGGGTTATGGTCGATACCAAATTTAAAAGAGCAGCCAGCATTCGATGAGCACGGGATTCATTTGATAGCGAGTTTGAACCCCTTGTCGATGTGACTCTGCCAAGAGCGATGAGATCGTCGCTTACGCTTAAATTAACTCTAAATTCGACTAACCATCTAACCGAGTCCATAGACTCACCATGTCTTTCAGCTGCAAAGCCCGATCTACTTCCTAGGCACACGAAAGGAGACGCTTTTCGCAATCGCATCCTCTAAGCGGCCAAGTCACTGCTTTAGCCTGCTCAGATAGTGAGCGCGGGCGAGTGTGAACGTGACAGGGGAGCTACTTTTAGCGAGCCGTGAAGAAGATCTTCAATATACATATCCTGGACGTTAAAATTGCAGAATTTCTGCTGTGGCTGGCTGAAGGTCTTTGGTGTGCAATCAGTTTCGGCGACACGCGACTGTGGCTGGCTGAGCATGTCCCGTCTCTATTCAGGTCTGAACGAAAATGCCCGCTTCTGGAATGGTTGTCGCCAATACAGGACATACAGTATTTTAACATCGCTCAGTCCAGCCGCCAATGCCCCTATAATCAACCATCAAGCAGGGCCTATAGCCGGGCTCTTACTATGATGGACGTTCCATTCGCGCATGGACGGTGATCTGTTCTCGCAATGGCCAGTCGTTGCATGGAGAGGAACGCCTCTGTATTCACTACGGCATAATTTTTGAAATTGGCTCTCGAAATGCCCTAATAACACTCCTGGCGCCTTCTCCGGCCAATTCGCCTGCGTATGGTCTCGAACTAGCGATTACCGAATAGAGCGTTTCGAGAGGTGAATCCAGGGACAAATCTTCGCTCATGCAAGAAGTGGGCAACAAAAGTGCCACTTTTCAGAACGGGCGTAAGGAGCCAAGGTGAGAGAGAAAACATACAATACTGCTCGAACTGGCCGTCAGCGGATGACAGGGGCAAGGTTAGCTACGGATTTGAGGGAGCACCTTCGTAGGGCATCAAATGTGTAAACTTCATTCCAAATTTATAGTTCCTCTCACTTGCCTCACCTGGTACTATGAGGCCAGGAAAGGTACGCTAAGGGCGTGCACGTCAATCGGCAAGTGTTCGACCACAAAAACAATTCAGCGTCTGCTCAGTCCCGTCTCTCACGCCTTGCTGTCAATCCTCTCCCTCGCCTCCCTCGCATACTCACTCGCAAAGCGACTCTTCTCCCTTAACTTCGGCCCTATATACGCCAACGCCAACGGCACCGGCGCGAGGACGAGCGCCAAACACCCAAACAGCGTCATGCTCCAGTGGACATGGATGTTCAAATACATAGGCCGTGAGACCATACTAATCCCCGCGCTAGCCGTGTACCGGAAGAAAGTGATGATGGCGAGTGCTGACCCAGCGTAGATGCCGTACACGTCGAGGATATAGTTATACACCGTGACGTAGATGCCGGCCCAGCAGATGCCGAACAGTGCCATGGCGCTTAGCGACGACCACGGCGAGATGGAGGCGTAATTCGTCCAAGCGAGCCAGAACAGCGAGATCGGCAATGCCGGAGCAACCGGCGCGGCGGACCACAGCCGATACTCAGGCGGCGGCAGATCGATACCCGCGACGTGCACGTCCTGCTCCTTCTCGTGCAGCGTCGGGCGAATTAAGGCAACCTTGCGCTTATAGAACAACCAGTAGAGCGGCGCGGAGGCGTACCACAGAAACACGCCCATGCAGATAGCTCCGAATGCGCTGCCGACCTGGCCTTTATTCCAGCCGTAGGTGACTCCAAAGACGAAGGAGAAGGACTGCACGAAGCCGTAGACAATGATATAGACGAGCACGAGCCACCTGTGGATCTCCATTAGCTTGTACCATTGTTGACGGAACAATAACAATGGCCCTGTTAAGAACGGAACAACCTTTCACAGAAGCAGGGACTTACACGCCGAGAAGTATGACGATGGGTTCGCGGGTGAACATGTGCGCGGCGCGCAGGAAGGCGGCGTGTAGCCGCGTGGCGAGCGTGGGCTGCTGTTCGAGGCGGGAAATGTGGTTTGAGTTCCCCGTGATGCGGCGCAGGTGCGTTGCCTTCCACTTCAGGAGGATGGGCGCGAATGTTTCGGGCAGGAATAGCAGCGTGACAAGCACGACGGCCCCGGAGATGATCAGGCTGATGTAATCTGCCCAGCGGAACGAGAGGGTTGTGGATTTGGCGATCCAGCCCGAAGCCACGGGGGCGAGCATCGTGCTGCTGAAGGACGCCATTGCCACGGTCGGCCAGGCGAGCGTGCGGTCGATCGGGTCGTACAGATCCGCGATACTCGCGGCGTGGATTGCCAGGATAATACTCCCGCCTGTCCCGGCGAAGAAGCGGGCGACGCAATACGTTGCGAAATTGGGTGCAGGAGCCGCGACGGCGAGCCAGATGACGTTCCAGATACGCGAGCCCACATAGATCGGATTCCGCCCAACTGTCTCGGAGATGGGTCCGGCGAACAGTGCCCCAACGGCAATGCCGAAGGTATACAGAGCAGCGCCCAGACACGCTGCCCATTTGGATTGGCCGAAATGCTCGACCGCCTTAGACGAGGTGCCTGCGTCGGCGGTGGCGGGCCAATCCACGGCAAAGCAATTGATCCAAATGATGATGAAGGCGGCGGTGCGGCGAGCGGTGGACCAATTTCGAGGCGCCAGGTGCTTGTCTGAGGCATCCCAGTCGACGAAAGGGTATGCGGCCACGGGCACTTGTTGCTGATTGTTGGGATCTTCACTCTGGGTGGGGGTGTTGGACTCCTGCTTCACTCCGTCGTTGAGGTCGTGCTCGGTGGCTGTCTTCGAGGTAGATGGCACGTCCCTACGCTGGTTGAGGCTTGCTGCCGCGGCGGAAACGTGGGCTCCAATGCGGCGGTATTGTCGGAAGGACTGCATGTTGGGCGATATCTGCGCGAGTCTCTTTATGGCTCTCTGACTGGGAATCGTCCCTCCCGTTTCGGGTCTTGCTGCAAAGCTTTCGCACTGAGATGAGTTTTCAGAGGCACCATATGCCTTTATACCGAGAGGCTTTCTCCTCTTTCGAGAAACGTTATTTTTGTCATCTCTTCCTTCTCCCTCCGGGGTATCGATCCCCGTGGGGTCAGAAAGAATGTTACGCAAGCAGGCGGCGTTGTTGCATTCCTGATATGTCGCCGGGTCCTACGGATGGCGGCCTAAGACTTTGTGCCCAGAACAAATCACACATAGTCAGCACATATCAGATCCACCAGATCTGAGCAGTTGAGACGTAAGCTAAATGTGTGTTAGTTGAGGCTAATCTTTCTACCGCAGCTGGCGATCCGCGAAAAAAGTCAGAGGCTTCATCATGGGGCGCAGGGAATGAAGAGTTGAGCGAGTTTGTGGAGACAGAGTGGAAGAAAGGGAGAAGGGTGTTCTTATCATAGTTTTTGATATAAACAAGCTCGGGAGAATTGCTAGGTCGCTTAATTGTAGCAGATACTAGCGAGAGATCCTAGTTCGCACATAGTTACATCTTGTTCTTGGCTACAGCCTTTTCGTTACGAGAAATGATGCTGGTGGCTGAACGCGACCACTAGCAATAATCTGAGCACCCACAGAGAGCCGCGGCGCTTTTGTTCACTTCCGTCAAACAATAATGAAGCTGCCAGCTGACCCATGTTGCTGGGAAAATTAGGCACATCTGAAAGAGAGGATTCGGCCTACTTCCGTGCTGACCACCATGTCTACTGCCTCCGGGCTGGCACGTTGAAGCCGAGGGCAATGCCCCTGATTAGAAACCAGACATGCAATGTCTTCATTGGCATAAAGTGATTTCGTTGGTGCTGGTCCGGAAACTTCAATGTCGCCTCGATCATTCGCTCCTTTCTCAATGCGGCCCAATTTGCGGCAAGGAAGACAAGATCGAAATATGTTCAGGTTCAGGATTTGCGAGCCTGTTCTGGCATCGAGGCCATTGCTACGCCATGCTATCCCCGATATGCACGCACGGCCTCGCCCTGACCTCTCCAACTCGATGGCTTCTCTATGGCCGTCTTGCCTCGATCCCTCAAGTCCTCATGCTCCGTAATGTACATAAGCTGTCCCACCCAAGCCCCAATGCTGCCGTGCCATGCAAATAAATGCTATGCCCTGCCCAATCGTAACGGGAGGCACAGTAAAAAGATATTCAAGGTCCGCGCCGCGCCATGCAAAGAAATCAAAACTGTGTTGTTGTAAAACCAAGATGCGTAGCTCGAGCTCGGAAAGCAAATTCGGTGCCCCAAGTCCCATACTCTGATTGGACACCGTGTTGTGTGAACGGTCTTCGCTGTGTCGCTGACCCAGTCTCCTTTTATTCCGTTCTGTGTGCCTCGGTCCCATTCATGCTTGACCGGTACCGAACAATCCGTGTCCTCTCTTCTCTCCTGCTCGGACTTTGGAACAAAGCGGTTGCTCCAAGATCTGTATCGGCCGTGTTGGTTCGTGTGATTGCAAAGGTCCAGAAAATGCGACATTCATCGGTTTACCGAAATTGGGAACCGGTCCACTTGGTTTTGAACCATCTTCACCGAGATTTTGTCCGACATGGGCGTCCGGGACAGATGAGATCACACCTTGTTCCTGCTTCAAGGGAATGTGTGTCACCAGAGTCGGACAGCCAAGAATGCGTGAACTCATCATTCCATGTCTTCATCCTCATCGAACTCGTCTTCGTCGTCGTCGAGACTTTCCATCGCGTCTTTGATGTACTGTGCAGCCTATCAAGACGTTCATTAGCTCCTGTTCTGCTTTCAAGATCCTCACACGAAAGACGGAAGTTACCTTCGGATCCAGATTCAACGCCATCGTAAACGCCTTGACTGCATTTCCCTTCTGCTTCAAGATCTTGTACAGCCTTCCCATTAAGAACCACACATTGGCCTCATCAGGCACAACATCTCGTAGGATCTCCAGCTCCGTAAGAGCTTCCTGCGGTCGGCCCAAGGACATCAGACATCGTGCTTTCTTGAACCTGCTCAGCGCGGATTGTGGCGCAAGACTGCACGCGCGGGTATACATCTGCAGAGCCTTATCGGCGTGTTTTTGCTTCTCGAGGACAAGGCCAATGCAGCATATCAATACCGCATTCGTTGGATTGATTTTCGCCGCGGTGCGATAATGTTGTTCCGCGATGTTCCACTTGCCCATTTTCTCGTAGACCTTGCCGAGGCCATACCAGGCGTTGTAGTGTCTTCCATCTGCGGCAATGGCCGAGCGATATGCTTCGAGGGCCTTTTCGAATTCCTCGTTGGCGATGTATTCATGGCCTTGGAGGGTAAACCCATACGCGAATTGTGAGTCGAGCTGTGTTGACCGCTTGAAGCATTTCAATGCTTGCTCATGCTCGCGTTGAAGTGAGAAGGAGTTTCCAATTGCACACCATGCCTGGGGCGACAGTCGGTCGATTTCTATCAGTTCGTGGGCCAGGTAAGCAAGTTCGATCTCGGACTTCAAGTGCCACAGCACGGTCGAGTATACTTCCATGTCCTCAAGCCGAGTAGGGGCAAGTTGACGGACGCGGATGAAGAACTTCTCAGCCTCGGCGTATTGGGCTTGTTCGTAATATGCCTTTGCGATTTGAGACAGGATGTAGGGTGTCTCGCGGTGATGTGAAGGAAGGGAGTTGTATATTTGGATAGCCGTCAGACAGTCATAATTAGTGAGGCTGAGTTGACCTGATCCGATCCTTCCAAACAGCTCGAGGAGTTGTTGTAGTGCCCCTATCTCCTGGTCGACTGCGGAAGTCACACGCGTCTTCGGGTTCGGTATGGGCGGTACAGGAGGAGGTAGGCTGGTGTTCATGGTTGATCTCTGCTCCTTGCCATCCACGTCCATCTGATCTGCAGACCCTGTCCTCGTTCTGTTGCCGCTGACTACGCGGCCCACAGTGGATGCGTTTGCCGTACGGCCTTTCATAACAGGAGCCTTTGCTTTCTTGATATCCCGTCCCTCTCGTAGCCCGAGGGTATTTGCCAAAGATGAAATCTTGCTCCCAGCTGTACTAGTCGCACTAGGAGGCCTTACCGTATTCAAAAGCCGGTTACTCCTTCTCGTCCCCTCAGCCATACTTGAGGGCGCAGCATGTGAGGTCGGCTGACCCGAGACCGTTCTCTTAGACGGTGCAGCAGGTGGAGGTTGTGGATGGTCTTGCAAGACAGTTGTGGTATCGTCAGAGACTCCTTTCGCTTTGGATCTCATCCTGGTAGATCCGGGTTTCCACCTAGGAGGCGGATCTGGTTGAGACTCCGTCGAGCTTTTCGTCTTCCGCATCGGTGCAGCTGGCGGTTCGTTTTGTTGATTGGTAGGAGCACCCTGGAGCACGCCTTCGTCGATTTCTGCTTCTGTTGAAGGTGTACCCATTCCCTCCTCGTCCAAGATGGTACTGATCGTATTGACACTCACTTTGCTTCCGTTGAGCTTCTCCCACAGCACATTGCTTTGTGGTTTGTTGGGTTTCTGCGTAGAGACGAATGGATCTGACGGAGGGTGACTCTTCTCCGTAGGTGCATTTTCGATCTTCGCACTCTGTTGCTGATTAAGATGCACAGCGGCTACCAGCTCCTCATTCAAATGGTAGATATTGGGCACTGCAACCTTCGCGCCCGCGTCGCAGAGACCGGTAAACGCATCCCACATGAGTGGATTCATCTTCAACGACGCAGCCCAACACTCGACCGCCTGATCGACATTCTTATGCGCTTTCCATAGCTTGCCCTTCAAACATAAGACAGCCGCTGCATCGGGCAGATGTTGCCGTCTCGACTCGTTGTGTTGACCCCACGAATTCCGGTTCTGCCAGAGGTGTTTACACTTTTCCAGCGCTGTCAATCCCTCAAGAAAGCGTCCGAGTTCGAGGGACGATTGGGCAAAGACGTAAGCACAACCCAGGTGATTGCCTTTCACAGCTGCTGCGCGCGAAGTATCCCAAGCGGCTTTCAGGAATCCAGACTGGTACTGGCAGTAAGCGAGGAGGTAAGCTGCCTCGGAGGACCGCGACTCGTAGGCGACAAGACGGGAGGCAAGGAAGAGGGCGTTCTTGAGGAGATTGTTGTCGAGGTGATAGTAGATTAACTGGCGTAGTTGCGAGGTAACGGGAGAATGTGGTGTTGGCGCCATGGTTGCAACGAGTGAAGCAGGTCGATCTCTAAGGAAGCGATATTAGGTGTATGAGGTTGAAGGGAAGTGCTGGCTCTTGGGTGTGGCAGATCATTAATTCATCCAGACTTGCTGCCTCAAAATAATGCGCCACTTCTACACAGAGGAGAGATTAACGCATCATAGGCAACTAGAATGTGCAGAAGAGCAGGAGCTCATCGTAAGTCATCAATGAGGTATAGGAAGGTGAGAATGTTGGTCGTATGGATAAAGTGGCGGGCGGTTACTCGTGCGGCAGCATTGATGTTGTTGTTGCTGTTTGCGTGATGCGCTGCACTTGCACTGCACTCGAGGCTGGCCGGCAAAACCGCGGCTGTGGCTGGAAACTCGTGGCGGGGAACAAGGCTGGCCCACCGATCTTTTAATTATTCCTCGACCAGGCATTCAACCTACTCCGTACCACTACAGTCGCCAACTCGGCGTGCCCCAATGGCTCAAGTCAGTCCCTTCCCTACTGTCCTCTTCTCACATCAATATTAACGTCCCCCAGAAAGCAGCCAAAACTTTGGCAACCCGTAACTCTGCGCGCCTGCGACAAACCCACCTGATCACTCTCGGAATCCACGTCCTGTTCCTCCTCCTCTCATTCACCCTTCGTCGCTCCCTCTCGTATACGCCTTACATCCTCCTCTCACTCCCCGCACTCCTTATAGAAGCATATCTCGACATCCTTGCCCGGCCAAGCTACCACCCAAATGGCGATCTAAGAAAGGCAGGCGAGGATCTCGAGGCGAAAGGTTTGACCGAGTTTATGTGGGACATTCTGTACTGGACGTGGATTAATTTGATCTTGGTGGTGATTCTTGGGAACCGGGGGTGGTGGCTATATCTTGTCGTGCCCGGATATGCTGTGTATTCGGCGGCCGGGGTATTCAGTGGGGTGAAGGGTATGATGGGCGGGTTGGCTGGTGGAGCAAGTGAGGGAGATGCGGCGGGGACAGGAACTACAAGTAAGAGGCAGAGTAAGATGGAGAAAAGGGGAGGGCAGAAGATGGTATATCGGTGACTTGACATAAAAGTGATATTTAAAGCATCTCAACCCATTTTCAACTTTGTGCCTCCCACTGACGCCCGATTTTCCAGCTGTTGTTACCGAATCCCATCCTTAGTCGTGCCGTCCAATCCTATCAGAGTCATACCTACAGCAAGGGACATATAGCATCTGCTCACTGTAGCTCAGATATCATCTCTCATCCCCGGACTTATCAAACCACCTCGCCAGCCCCACCCCATATAGATCCTTCCAACCCTCCTCTTCCTCCTCGACGTACTCGCCCACAAACTCCGCCGTCTCGTTCGCCCGTCTTCTCACCGCTGTGCCCGCCTCCTCAATCCGCTCACTCGCACGGCTCATCGCCAGGTTGAAATACTCGACACTGGAACGTGCCTTTTCAGCCAGACGCTTCGCAGAAGCTTGTCTGCGACGCTTATAACGTCCCAATATAATGCTGACGAGATAGTACACCCTCACAAGCGCGCGCTGGATGAATTGCTTGGCAAGCATGGTCATGCCGTGGGAGAAGAATGCTCGCAGGACCTCGACGTGTAGGCCTTCGTACAGCGCCAGCGGCCCCTCCGTTTGCGCGACCGTAAGCACCGTGCTGAAGATGGTAGCTCTCGCGGCCTTTTTCGTCTCCTTGCGGGAGAAATCTTGGCCGACCACTTTCTTCTCGTCTTCTTCTTCGTCGTGTGAGGACGTCCCGCCGGCTTGCAAGCGCGCTTTCGCCAGCGAAAATGGATACGTTATACTCGACGCGCACGCCTTGCTGATCGCGGAAAGCAAGAATGTCAAACTCGGTGGCGGATTCTGTCGCCTCTCCCGCCGTAGCACGATCTTCTTGAGCGTTTCGAACAGGAAGAATGTGACACTCGGGTTCAAGGTGAGGACCAGACTCGCCGAGTATCCGGACCAAAACCCCAAGGGTCCCTTCTCGTCCAGAACATCCCGCGCGATTTGTCTCGTTGAAGGTGTTGCCGACTGCCCATCTCCATTTCGTGTGTTCATCATCGCGGCGGCCTGCTTCCTCGTTACCACGTTGGCAATAGGGGTAGTCGCGAGCTTGGTCAAACTCCCCGCCAAAAATCCTACGGTTAGTTCCTCCAACGCCGGTAGACTCCCTTTCTTCCCTCCATTCAGTTTCGCATGCCTCGCGACCCGCCGATCGCGGAGAAAGCTGTAGATCAAGAAGAAAAAGAACGCGTCTGCGATGGTCTTGCCGGTATCTGTTAGAACTCCCGTATACAATCCGGCGATCCCGCCTTCCTTGGCGTATATCTTGCGCACGCCATCAACAAACCCCGTGTATTCGTCCTCGCTCGGCTTGGACTGATCTTTTCGCAACTGTCGCTGGATCTGTAGGCGTGTGATGATGAGGTCAATAGGGTAGAGTGCTGCATTAGAGATTGCGGAACCAAGCGAGCCGGACAGAGCATGGCCTAGGGCTTCGAGGAGGTGGGAGCGGCGGGAAGAAGGAGAAGAGGCTCGGGCATCGTTCTCTTGGATGAGGTGAAAGAGTTCGAACGCGTCCTGGTGGTATTTAGCCATCGCGAGCTCGGAGATGCACTCTGCTCTCGGAGGTTTGAGAGACCTACCAGTTGGCTATTGTATGGGAAATCCGACATGGTCACGACGTCGGTCTCGCCTGGGTCATGTCGACTAGCGTAAGATTGAACAAGAAGCAGAGGGACTGACTGGGTGATGTTCAAAAAGTGTTGAACATGCCCGGTGAGCGATGGTGCAATGATGCAGGTCGCTCGACTACCCCACACTTTCTGGTGGTACCAGTGACAGGGGTCCGGCACCGGCTCGCAGCATCCACTGCGGCATCCTCGTCTCATGGCTCTCTGGTCGGTATTCACATAGAGCAATTGTGACAGCTGAGGAATACTGGAATAATCCTGCCAAAGAACCTTAGCCAAACCGACGACAGCTAGGCGTCATTCATCTAAGACGCAAGTCTCTGGTCGCGGCCGACTTTCCTCCACCTCCGTGAACACACGTCTAGCAATAACAATTGCTTCATAAACCGTACGACCTAACAACAGCTTCCTATTGATAAAGTGCTCGAAATGACCCGGACGTTGCAGACGGCAGTCTCGACGACTCCCCTCTCTCCATCCCATCGATGGTTGTCTCGTCCTCCCTGCCCGCCATCAAAGGGATTTCAATCTCGCCATCAGCATTAGCAGTTCTCTTTCGTTCCTTCATGTTGCGCCGATGTTGCTCATAATTTTGGCTCTGCGTTGCTAGTGCCTGTTCCTGCTTACGCCTGGGCAAGGTATAGAATGCCTTTTGCTTCCTATATGCCGAGTACCACTTGATGTCCACGGACGGCGGGAAGAGACCCCATTCTGCCATCTTCCGCTCCTCTTGTGCGTCTAATTGCATAGCAGCATAAAGATCGACTTGATCAGTCGAGGCGAGAGTTAATTGGTCGAAAGTAGCCTGCAGTGCCGTGCCAATGGTTTCTTTTCGTCGAAAACGACTCCTCCCGAAACCACAGTTTGTCGCTATTGTTGCGCCCAGGAGGATGACAACGGTCCAGACCTGGATGATGAAACAAGAAGAGCCGATGCTCAACACATGCATGCCAAATGCAAGCCAGCCGATAGCTCTCATTAATGCATACATGGCCGGTTGGTTGATGGGCGGTGTTTGCGTCATGCAAGCTCTCCAGTGTAATGCTGGAACCTGTAAGTAAGCTCTTCTGCCGTCTTGGAAAACAAGCAAACATCGGCAGGTCCGAAGCAGCCTCAGTCGCGCAGGTACCTGGTCGTCGGTGCTCATATATTCGAGCTCGCGGTAGCCCTCGCTCAGTCGACTATTGCATAGCCGAACTTGAGCATCCAATCCGGATCGATTGGCATGTAGCAAGAAGACTCTGACAAGGACCGAGAGTAGTAATGCGACAGTATTCACCAAACCCCAATAATCTCGAACCCAAAGGGTAAAAACTACCGGAAGCGAGTATAAGCATAACACCAATCCAAAATTGTAGAGTGGATTTCCCCCTCGAAGGCGACCAGTAGGTTGCTGAGACTGGGGCGTGAACACTATATTTGTACCGGCTGGAGATATGTTCTGGATGAGGAGCCAGCGAGCAAACCATCCGGCGAACTGGGTGACGATAACGCCTTCGGTGACATTATACATGGTAATGCCATGATTGATCGGTAAGGTGAACTGATTAGTGGCAAAGACATAGGCGCCCATCAATGGCAGCCACTCAATCAGCCATCTATGAGACAGGGCACCAACAGTCGTATCAACCTGCGTCGCTCCCAGAAGCGTAACGATGCCTAGGGCATCTAATTGGAATGGCCTGAATAACCGGACTCGGTCCCAAGGTTCCAATGAAGCTTGTGTACTTGTAGTGTTTTCGAGCGTGGAGGAGATGATTCTCGAAGCAACAATGGTGACATTGTACAGCAACGAGTCCGAGATTGACAGGTTCGTAGCGTGGGTATCGTTTTGCATTTTTGCATTGGCTCAGTCACACATGTCTTATGATTTGAGATCTCCTACAGCTGAAGGAGTGTGCAGATATCAAATCTGGCCCCGCGATTAAGTAGCAAGGGCTCAAAACGCCCATGTCTGCCTTGAGCACGCTGCGCCACAAATTCCTGCGCATCGCGACAAACAGTTTGCCTTTCTAACCGGATAGCGGCTGGAACAGCCAGAGCCTCAACCTCACTGGGATGCTACATATGAGGTATGACAGCAAATGATTGGAACTTTCGAGACTGTACAATTGAAGTTCACTATACTGTAAGACCCTTGCTATCTGCCCTTGCTTTCAGGGTATAGTAGACACAAACAAACCAAGATAATCCCAGTCTCTGGATGACCAAATCTTCGCTCCAACAGCTCCGATCCTGCCGCTGTAGACACTGTTCACTCCCGCCGAGACCATCGTAATTCGTGGCTTCTCAGCTTAACGCCATTCTCTTCCCGTCATATCAACCGCTCTGCTGCGTCTGCTCTTCATCAGAGGCCTCTCTAAGCCCTCATTGAAGTCCGGCGCCGCAGTCCATTTTCCGCCGCTTGAAGTTCTCGAGCCAGTCTCTCATCAGCATCAATGTCGCTTTCTGCAGCCGAACTCGCTCTACTAATGGGTCGGGCAGGAGCTTCACCAGACGCACTACGTCTGCTGGCTAAGATCGCCTCTAGTTGATGTGTCGTCCCCGACGTGTTGCTCGACGACCGTTCGCTTTTGATGCTTGTGACAGCGGTTTGCGCACTTGCCGCGCTCGATGCTCGTCGATCGGTGGCTTGTGCTTTCGGAAACATCTTAGTCGGCGATCTCTTGTCTTCCGGTGTATACCTCTCAACGTGCTTGGGTTGTCGTGATGACTGCCTCGATCCAGGAGTCCATCCAAAGCCTCCCGAAAAGTCGCCATTGACAACCGACCCGTTGCGGATCGTAGAAGGTGTCGCGAGGTGGTCGTTCTGATTCACAGCCACCGAGTTCACGACTATTGTACTCGGATCGTGCTCGCTCTTGATCGCCGCATCCTGCAAGGCAGGATCAATCACGTTGATTTCCGAATCGATACCGTTCGTCATGGGAGCGTCTTCGTCAAACTGCTCGTCGAGCTCTACTCCGACCTCGTTGTTGAACGGACCCGGGGTGTGGAAATCTTCTTCACTAGCATCGTTAGTCGTTTGCCCATAGTCGCCATTGGTCAAAGCAGGATCGATCAAATCATCCAGGTTTTCGTCTCGTCTGCTTCCGTCACTCAGGCGGGCACGTTTCGCATTGGACGATCCGCGTGGTTTGGACGGTTCCGCGACTTTTGCTGGGTCAATGCGGCCATATTGATCATGTACACATCGTCGCTTCCACAAGTCAGCATCTTCAAACACAAGAGCGTCGTCGAGACCTACCTTGCTCTTCCGACAATCTTCACACGCTTTGCTCCGGCTCTTCTTTGACGATGACTGTGGATCGGATTGACTGGCTTCCGCGCTGACACCATCGGACGTCCTTGCTTCTGGGGACACAGCTTTAGCATTGGTACCGTTGGTGAAGGCGCCTGCACCGGACAGTGGATGGACATCGGTGTTTGAGAAACTCCTCGGTCGAATCTCTGGCGTTCGTCTAGGTGTCTCGCCGCCTGCCTTGTGCTTACACTTGATCCGCCGCTTGCGACATGGCTCACACGCAACTTTCAACCCATTCGCCTTGGGCTTGGCTGGAGGTGTCTCGGACTTGGCCAGGGGCTCCGGTTGGCTCAGTGCCAGAGCTTGCGCCCTTGCTTCCGCTTCTGCCTGTGCCTGTGCTTTCGCAGCGTTCCTCACGGAAGTGCGCTCGCCAGGCAGACGGAACGACTCAGGCTTTTTGAGCTTGTTATTTTCTGCTTCCAGTTCGCCATTCGAGTGAACCCATTCAGGTGCCGGTAGGTTGCCAACTTTCCATGCACACCAGATTGCAAACATCTTGACCAGCGTCAATGGCTCCCCATGACCCTTGGGTATCGATGCTTTCACGGCATCAATCTGCTTCTTGGTAACATCCGGAACAGGCAAGCCTGCATCTATCCGAGCCGTGCGGTACAAGTAATCTCTGAGCGAGGGCAATCCGTTGACTTCTGACTTGGAGTAGTATCGCTCGTTGTAGAACGGATCATCCGGCTCTGCGGGATTCTCAACATCGGCCTCCTCATACCAGATTGGATCGGCTCGTAGAAATACGTAGTCGGGATCGTCCTGGAAGTCGTCCAGAACTTCGTCTGGAACAGGATCTTCTTCCAGGTATTTGATGAGTGCGTACCACATGACCTTTTGGAAGAACGGATATCGAAATTTGGGAGCGACATGGGTCGCTTTTTCGATGTTGACAATTTTGAGCTGCATTTCATAGTCCTGGCGAGTCAGGAAATTGCCACCGATGACCAAGCTGTCTTCTGGTGTCCAAACGGAATGGATCCAGCCAGCCGGGATGAAGGCTGTGTCTCCTGCATGCAGGTCAACTCTTGTGCAGTTACCTGCACACAAGTCACCGAGCCAGGTTTCATTCTGAGTGTCAGAGTTGCACCATTCTTCGTACTTTTTAAGATATTTGTCTTCCGGCGGTATGAAAAAGAACGTCTTGGTACCCTTGAGAATGTGATAGTACACAGAAGAGCCGCCAAAGTCGATATGGAAGTCGGTAAAGCTGTCTGCAACAGACATCAAGCAGTAAAACGAAACCGGTCTCTTCTTCGTCCGCGTTTCGGCTTCAGCATCCCATACATCATCGTCCAGGTCCAGGTCCCGGACGACTTTCGGACGTCTGATTAGTCTGCCCATAGGGCTGTGTGAGACCTCGAGGCTGATGACATTGTGGATAGGCTTGTCCCCCGGTTGTTCGTAGTAGTCTGCCCATTTTTGCAATGTCCAATGACCTTTGGTCTCCTGAGATTTCACGTCAATCACCGGTACAGGCTCGTCAAGCCCATACATTTCGGCAACCCTGCGGACAGTCAGATTTCGCGGTATAACCATGTCCAACAGGTCTTGGTCACAATCGAACACCTCCTCTTCCTCCAATAGCAAGTCTGGCGCGTTGTCGGTGCCGGCTTCTTCTCCTTCACAGTCAATCAGTGTTGGTACTGTGGATTCTTCAGACGGAGGTTGTGATTCGGTGGTGGGAAGATCAGGTTTGACGCCGAAACGAGGGTTCCAAGCTGCTGGTACTACAAAGGGTCGCTTGATTCCGTCAAAGTTCTCCATAAACTCTCTCGTGAGCAGTTCTGGTCGCACACGAGCAAAATCATCAGACAATATAGTCAAAGTTCCCTCTTTTATCCGTTGAATATAGTGATGGGTGAACGTCTCCTCAGAAGATTTGACCAGGCCTTGATTGAGGCCTGCATAATCGATGGCCGTCCGCGGTCGGGATGATTTCCGTACATGTGTACTCGGACCATGTGTAGGCTCGCAGTCTTTACAGCTGTACTTGTCCACGCTTCTTGCCTCTGCCTTCGTCAGGCCGACACACTGTGCATGGAACCAGCGCTTGCAGAAGTTGCAACTGATCCAGAAAGTGGAGAAACTCCCTTCCTCATCCTCATTTTCTACTTGCATACGCAGACACTTCGCGCACGCCTCCGCTTGAGTTACGGGTTCGACGCGGCGTCGTTTCTTAGGTGGAGGATCTTTCGGGACAGCGACAGGCTGAATCGGTTCTTCGGATACAGGTGGGAGGATTTGGGCCGAGAGTTGAGC
Organism: Cladophialophora chaetospira; assembly: GCA_030247875.1. NCBI lineage: Eukaryota > Fungi > Ascomycota > Eurotiomycetes > Chaetothyriales > Herpotrichiellaceae > Cladophialophora > Cladophialophora chaetospira. Next base: position 130,026 of record JAPDRK010000003.1, read on the forward strand.
TTTCTCGTCCATTGGTGGTGCCAGAGCTGTTTCACGTTCGGGGACGGGTAGTTGTGGATGTGGTATTGACTCGCCAGCATCTGTCATGGTGATGTCCTCAGGACTGAATTGCGCTGCAGTCATATGTTGCTCTTCCAACTCTTGGTCAAGACTCGCCTGTCTTCGTTCGGATGGGCGTGTGGGCATATTCCATGACCCCGGGGCGGCAGAAGGGGAGGTAGGAGAGATGGATTGCTGGTGTTCAGGAAGTGTGTCAAGCTTGGGAGTGCTTCCAACCTTCTTGAAATTGACCTCGTTCGCGAGACTGAGCAACAGAAGAGCATCCTCATTCATGTCGCTTGTTGCGGTACTGCTGTACCCCCCACTAGTCCGAGGCCTCTCTGCGCGCGGCGACCATTCGAGGTTGGGTATTCGCTCGGACTTGATTCTTTTTGCAGGCGGACCGTTCGAATATTCGTTGTGGCTATAACGCCGAGAGGCATAGGATGTGGAAGGGCGGGCAGCAGTGTACGAGCTCGGTTTGGGAACAAAGAGTGGGCCGGGATTGGTCATTGCAGGACTGGTTGCAATTGCAGCGGTCGCCAGGTCGTCAATGGTAGAACCGGAGCGCGTGTGACCTTTTCCACGTACCCTCGATGAGTAGTCTTGCGAGCCGATTCCATAGCTGTCGTTATTTCTGTCTGCGCCTCCTCTTATCCGGCCCGCAACATGAGCGGAGCCGTCGTGGTCATAGTAAAGATGATTTGGTTGCACAACAGTTTCGTTGTTGCCAAGTTCTCCTACCTCGGAAAGTCCTAGGCCTCTGAGTGAGTAGCCATTGTCGGGAGAGGCGCGCAAGGGATGGGAGATATCGTAGATGGAGGTCTCGAATGTGGGATCAGGGGAGAGTCGCTCGATGTGGTCATCTGACGGGCGCAGAGGGCTTACACCTCGTGGCCTCGTCAGTTCCACGCTCCGACGCCAGATGGTCGACGTAGGCATCGCTGCCGTGGACAGGGAAAGTAGATCGCAATGGGAACAGGAGAGTTAGGTCGGTTGCGGAGGCGGGGTCGCAAGTCGAGCAGCGAGCAGCTCGGGCAATCGAGTGGAAAAGCGATGGCTACATTGGTGTGAGAGCTGCTAGGAGCTCCGCTAGGAGGCTGAAGGGAATGAACGGAGAAATGAATGTAGCGTGGTGGTGAACGAGGAGTGGTGGTGTTGAGGGTTGCGGTTCGGACTTGGTCGAGGTCGGCGGCGACTCTAGCGCGGCAATTTCCATATGCGCACCAACCTTCAACTTCACTCCAAATCTACCGCAGTTGCAACTCAGCTAGACACTTCCTTGACAGAACATTTAGCATATGCTCCCTGCAGTTTACCAGTCCTCAGTTTGGCAAATCTCCTTTCTTCATCGGGGATCCAACCTCTACCTGACTGCACCTTCACTCCTGCGCCCTCCGCATCGCAACCGAGCCTTGCCCGCAACCGAGCCTTGCCCGCAACCGTTGAACATAAGCCAGCGCAACATCTCTCTACCTTCCTCCGACTTCACGACAGGAGAACAGTCGTACTCCTGAATCACTTTCGCTTGACTGTCACCATGTCACGCTCCAACAAACTCGCCCCGGAAGCGAACCGCATCCTCTTCGTCAAGAATCTTGCCTATGACATCGATAGCCCTGCCCTCTTCGACCTCTTCGGCAAATTTGGTCCTATCCGCCAAATACGCGCCGGTTCTACGAATACTACAAAGGGTACAGCCTACGTTGTCTACGAGGATGTCCTGGATGCGAAGCAAGCCTGCGACAAGTTGAATGGCTTCAACTTCAGAAACAGATATTTGGTCGTGCTGTACCATCAAATCGAGAAAATGGCAAAGGTGGAGGCGAAAGAGGATATTGCTGCCAGGCAGGCTAACCTGGAAAGAATTAAGAAGGAGCATGGAATTGAATGAAAGCCTCCCAGGTCTGCAGTGAATTATATCAGAACCTGTCAGGCTTTGTCTTGGGTGCCCGAGCCGACGAAAACCACGAAGCCGGGTCGAGTCAAAATCACTATCAAGATGGAGTGCGGTAGCCTTCGCTTCAGATGAGAGCGGGGTGCACGCTGCGTGAGAAAGGGGGATGACAGAAATGCAGACAAGGAGGACGCCCCAGCGAACTGAAGTGCTGGATTGAGGTCGTGATATGCAGCTCGGAATATGCACTAAGGATGGATTAGAGATACCTCCCAGATTAGCTTGCGGGAGGGCATCCATGCCAACGCAGCCTACACATGCCTACCATCGTCCACTTTCTTGTACACCTTCCAGCCCTGCGTTTGTAGCAATTGTTCCTTCTCCAGGTTCTCCTCCTCCATCTTCTTCAGATGGTTGGCCACCCAATCACGCGCCTTCTCTTCGCTGCTACCGACTATTCTCGCTGCCAAGAGCGCTGCGTTGACGCTATTCCCGATGCCAACGGTGGCCACCGGAATACCACGGGGCATCTGTACGATCGCCATAAGACTGTCCAAACCATCCATTGAGCTGGCCTTGACCGGGACCCCAATTACAGGCACGGGGGTCTCCGAGGCCATCATGCCCGGGAGATGCGCCGCGCCACCTGCAGCGGCGATAATGGCTTTCAATCCCCTCCCGGCAGCCGCCCGGCCGAAGTCGAGCATGTATTGCGGCGTGCGGTGTGCTGAAGTAATATGGACTTCGTAGGGGATGTCCATCCTATCTAGGAGGGTGAGGCCAGGGCGGAGTGTGGCCAGATCAGTGTCGGACCCCATGCACACAGCAATGAGTGCCTGTGGTGAGGGAGCTGGATTCTTCTTGAGAAGTTCTGATTGCGTTGCGGCGATAGAGGCGGCTGACGAGGGGGACTGGTCGTTGCGGTGGGCTCTGACAGCATCGACCCATTGGATTAGCGGGTGCATCTTGATCTCACATTCTGATATGCTGGAGCCGGTGATTGTGATATGGCCCATCTTGCGTCCAGGGCGCCCGTCGCCTTTACCGTACAGGTGGACTTTTGCTCCGGGTACATCGAGCGCAGCCTGGGCAACAAGGAGATGCGAGTCCTTCTGTGGGCCTCCGAGGATGTTGAGCATCAAGGCTGCCTTGACTGTTAGGTCGGTTGCCCCCGGCGGGATCCGTGAGGCCAATCCTGGCAAGATTGCGCGGATTTGCGCTTCGTACTGAGACATATGACATGCTTCGATTGTATAATGGCCAGAGTTGTGTGGTCGAGGTGCGATCTCGTTGACGAGGAGGCTGTTATCTTCAAGGAGGAACAACTCAACCCCAAAGACGCCGGTGCCCAGAAAGCTAGACACAGCCTGCCGGGCCAGATCCTGTGCTGCCTTGGTGGTTTGTTTCGAGATCCCTCGTGGCGGAGCATAAACAAGCTTGCAGATGCTATCTTCGTGGATGGTCTCGACTGTAGGGTAGGCAAGGGTGTTCTTTTCCCAGGAGTCCTGGTCATCTTCTTGTGCAGTCTTAATGACCATGACAGCCAACTCCATCTTGAAGTTGGCCCACTTCTCAGCATATAATGGCCGGTCCTTGAGGGCTGCCAGAGCAGGTTCGATGTCCTTGACGGACTCCACGGGATAATTGCCCCTTCCATCGTAGGCCTCAGTCCGGGACTTTAGCATGAAAGGGAATTCGAGTTGATCCGCGATGTCTTTCAGACCTTGCGGGTGAGATGTGCCAACTGCAATGGCTTTGGCGGTAGGAATTCCATGTTTCGCGTAATGTTGCTTCTGAATGAATTTGTCTTGAATTGTCCTTACTGTCTTCCAACTGGGCTGAATCCTTGACCATTTGGTGCCGTCCACGTACGGCTTCTCCTCCTCCAGCTCCTCGAGAACTTTGGTGTCGACGTGCTCAATTTCGTAGGTGATAACGTCCACCTTCCCAGCAAGCTGCTTGACGTCGGATGACTTGGCGAACGATCCGGTGACGTGCTTTTCTGATGGGTTGATCTGCTTCGCTGGCGCGTTTTCGCTGTCAAGGACGGCCACCTGGATGCCAAGGTTATTTGCTGCTTCCACTAGCATACGGCCCAGCTGGCCACCACCTAGGACGCCGATAACATGGGAGTCCATCGTACGTATACAATCGACTGCTGATGGCTCGGGAGGCCGCCTCAATTGCAAGTTGACTGCTAAGGAGAGTGGCTGGCGACAGGGTTATTTGTTCCTGACTTTAAAAAAAAATGGTAGTGTGCAAGAGGCGCCTGATGGCTCCGGGGTCCTCCTCAACGCCAACAAAACGAACTGAAGTGAGGCTAAAGTGAGGTTGAAATGAGGGACAAATGAGTGATTTACTGTCAAGCTCTGCTGTGCCCGATGCCCTCTACCAAAACATCTGTGGTTCTCACCGTTCACTCGTCCACTTTTCTCTCATTTTTCATGAAGTCCACCGCTTCTGGTCAGAAGTTTGACGCATGGTCGATCTTCTCCGGAGATGGGCGTGCCTGCTATTTCGCGCAGTTGCCGCACTGTAGTCGCTACGTTAGAGCACACCGTTCCAGACGCGAGCTTTGGCCTAAGGCTCCCTCGGCTGTTGAGGCTGCCCGAATTATTTGAACGCGAGTCAGGATTCCCTTGTCCTCCGAAAGCAGGAAACCTCTGCCTGGTGCCGCATGCATTCCTGGGTTGTGCATCCGGGGAAAGATGAGTGACAGGTTACACAGGTGTATGACAAGTCACAGCGCCATCAACCCGCAACCGTCGCAAGTCGTACGGGGAAAATGGCGGCGAGGAGTTGGGGTGATACGAGGGCAGAGGCCTAAGGACTTTGAGACCCAACCGAGCCTTTCCATCACGACGGGGCGAGGGTTTGTTCGTCGGCAAACGACCTAGCCCTTGTAGTTGACTTTTGCTGGTCATCACTGCCTTATCGAAGCATATTCAATTATTGCCGTTCGTGTAGAGCTTGGTCAGTATGTTGGGCATCAACTCATGCACTCCTCATTTTCGCGACGCATGGCATAATCTATAAACGAGCTTTTTGTGTCGCAACTTGCCTGAGCAGAACGAGTCATCAGCGGGACGTGGATGGCTATAGCCGGTTCAGCCGCTGATCCCCCCGTCCACTTTTACGAGGCCCGATGCGGAGGCTTTGCGCGGGTGTCCCCATAGCTCTTCCGGGTGCAATCCACGTAACCAACGCCGGCGTTGGAAGGTTACTCCTCTGAAGCATCCGGATTTGGAGACAGGGGTTTGAGAACAATCGAAAACCTGAAATTGTCGGCTAAAGGCTTCGGTGACCTTCTCCTACGGAGATCGTGAGCGTGGGATGGAGCCTCTGTAAGCTTTCTAATTTCACAAGACCCAATAGCTTTGCGAGGCTCGATATGATGGTACCGCTATCTATCAAGGTGACAACTTGACGGGTATCAAAGTGTTGGGGTGGCTTGCCTTGATAGCTCGGTGGCACTGGGGGATGATAACCCACTTTCCCTGGCGAAATATGGGGGATTGATTCTCGATCCTTTTCAATCGATCGGGGGCGTGTCAATCCTCGCTCAAACCTGAATCGGCCAGTCATGATGCACAGACAGGGCGATCAATAGCCTCACAGATTCCAGCGATGCATACCACTGAGGCATGTCTCAAGCCAGAATGCCAAACGAGAAAATGCCAACGCAAAAAGTCAAAGGCCCCAGCGACAAGGGAGAGATGATTTGGTGATGACCAAGTGGCTTTGCATGCAAACGGGCTAGCCTTGGAACCGTCCCCATTTGCTCACCCTGGCGCGGCATGCACTCGTGGCGCTCCGGGGAATCGTCTGGCGTGTTGGGGGTTTTGCAAGGGCTGGTCCTGCCGGATTCGTTTGAAAGACGAATCCCACGTTGGCTTGACCGCTAGATTTTTTGAACGACATTTGCCAGGACTCCCACTCCGTTGGCGAAGGGGTATTTGACACCCAGGCTCCCTCGCAAATCCCGACTTCCTCGACTCCTGATCTCCTGCTTCCATGATCACCCTTCACGCCCGGACATAAGTAGTCCTATTTGCCCGCCTGTCGACAAGTTTCCTGTTTCATCGCAACGCATCCAAAGCATTGTACTTTGTACCTGCAGCAACTGCCGATCAGCCGGCAGCTAAGAGTCTCCGCCTCAACGTAAGTACACCCCAGCATTAGATTACCAGCTGGGATATTGATTATTCTTGCCAGTTCAAAAATCCCATACCATACGTTTCCCGAGCACTTTGCTCCCATTTGACAACATGCAACGCATCTCTTATCGCTCAACGGTGCTGGCCTCGGAGTCTTCAACCCGAGAAATCAACAAGGCCTTCGAAGCATCCCCACGGCCCAAGTTCGCATCTTCCTCTGAACGAAGACAGTATCCTGAACATCATCCTCCTCCGCCTCCACCATCACCAGTCCACTGGACTCGTGACAAGCAAAGCCGCTAAATCTCGAATTTCGGCATGGCGTTCTGGGTTGATTTAAATTCTATACTGCAATAGAGTCCGGTTTACGGCTGTTCTTCTGGGATGTTATTCTTACGGTCTGAGGATTTGCATTTTTGTGTGCTTTGGAGTTACATTGATGGCAACAACATATTGCAGATGATGATCGGGTTGTTTTTGTCACATAGTTTGGTCAGTCTCACATCGGGGCTGCTGGACTCGTCGGCTCTCTGAGGAGTCTCTATTAACCCGGGCCATTTTGACCACATTGAGAATAGAATTTTTGCAGTCTCGCGAGAGCCTCTGCGTCACCCAAAGACAATCTTGTTCTAGGCTTGAGCCTCACTGGACTCCGGCGTTCGATCCTGGTCAGCTGTGACCATCCCCTGGTTGAGGCTTGTCTGAACGACGTCTGCTTCTCTACGCTGTCGTTTGATCTCCTTGAGCTTCTCTAAGAATGAAATTTGCTTCTCTCTGGCCTGATCGCGGGGATCCTCAGCATCTTGACTCTCAACTGGCTGCTGATCGGCACTTTCACCGTTCAACCCCGATTCTTCGGCGCTCTTTTTAGTCATTTTAGCTCTATGACCGACGAGTTTGATCCGAGAAGTCCCAAACAGGTCATAATCGGCTGTGGAGCGTAACGTTTCGGCGTCGTCTGACATTCCAGGCTGAGTGAAGAACATGTTGGTGCCCACCATATCAGCCCACGTACAGCCAAATACTTGACCTTGATAGGAAACGATGGGGTTGACTGAAGACAAATCCAGGATTTGCACACGTGATGGGAAGTGTAAAGGTGCACCCTGGTCATTCTCTGTCATGCGGGCAGGCGTCTGTTGCGGTTCCTGCAGCCGAGTGGCATGCGCTGCGTCTGCGGGTTCATCTGCACTATCTAAACGGGCCTCTTCGTAGTCAGGTGTTCGGGTAGGAGAGCCATCGGCCTTTCTTTTGGCTGGAGTCAAAGGCTGTTTGGATTTTATTGGAGGATTGAGGGAGGAGAGGTCAATATCCACGAAGAAAACCTGTCCCAAAATGTAAGGAAAGATCGATTTGAGCCGGGGAAGGCGCGAGCGGATTGCGATTCGATTCAGATCCTACCTCTGTTTCATTGTCTTCGTATTCGTACTCATACTCGTCTCCAGGATCAGCCTCGGACATTTCCATCACGCCGGCAGGTCAAATCTGTGGATGAAATCATGAGTTTTGTTTTATCGAAGCTTGCTGTGCATTCCGTGGGATGAGGTTGCTGTGAGAGAGAGTTGTGAAGGTGATTTGTAAATCACGTGCCTCGACTTGCAGTGTTCAAATGACATGATTTCGAGGTTTGTGGTCACTTCACGGACGGCGGCCGCTAGGGGCGGCCGAGGCTCGATAATGCTCACACTTATCAGTTCCAAACAGCCTGTAGTTTGCATTAACGTGGCGTAGGCTGCGATCTTAATTGGTGGCACGACTTATCGAAAGTCGGTCTGGCCTCACTGGCAGTGAGCGCAGTCGGACGTAACAACAGTGAAAGGAAAAATCAAGATCAGCGCCCTGAGACCGTCCAGACCACATGGACTGTTTACTTGTAGCAGACGCTCTCGACTCAGATCAGGCTCTAGGCCAAAGCAGTACGTACAAATACTCGCTCAGTCTTGCCGGCCGGAGTAAGTTTCCAGCAAAGCGGCCGGGTCTCAGTTCCCAAACACACTAGCGCCCCGGACTCTTTGCCAACCAAGTTGACAGTCGCGTCACCGTTTCAGCGGAGGTCCAATTGTTGGCATCGCGAGGGGGGCAATCGTGAAAGTTGGAGACAAGAGCGCCTCTTTGTTCACTTCTAACCTTCGTCTCTCTTCACCAACCGAGCGATCTCTGAGCTTGAGTTCAGTCATCATTCAGCAAGCGCAGCATGACTTGGCGACTGCTCTCATCAGCACGAACCAGATAAGACATTTTGGCCAAAAACAAGCAGCGGCATCGGACCATCGGTCAGCATTGGTGCCCCGCGGCCAATCACACCCCATAATCAGCAGTACGTCAGGCTCCTTGGTATCTTGCTTCTGCCGTGTGATATTACACATCTGGCCGGATGCCGGCGGAATGCCCTGTTGTTGTCCAGCCTGCCAGCCTTCTCCAGCGCTTTGGAAGCTTCAAGCGGAGCCTGAGCCCTGCGTTTTATGCTATGAGGTCAATGGCATTACTCTATTTCCGGTTGCATCGCATTATTGTTCCACCCCTCACATAAGACCCGTTTCCTCGATGCAGTCAACGCGCTACCATTCCGGGGGCCTCGCTACGTCGGGTTCCCGCTCTGGCCGCAACATCCGCATCGTGCCTTATCACCTTTGTCAAATCACATTCCCTCGTTTGTTCATGTTTGCCTCCCTCGTGATGTTCTGGCTAATCTTTTCCGGCGTTCGCTCTTATGTACAGTGGCCTTAGCCTCTGCATTTCAGCACGGCAACCAACCACCGCTTACCCAACCCTCGTTATATACCTTCTCGGCGGAACCCTCTCTAATCCCCGCTACTTTCTCTCCGGCGACTCTGGTCAGTCAAGCACACGATCATCTTCAATCGACCGCGCAGGCGCTCTCAGATTCCCCTCCCTTCGTCGTCGTTGCCGAGTCTGTCACCGGAGAAGACGCACACGACGTTTTTCCATATGAATCGGTGACTGGTACATCTCTGGAGGAGGCAGAGGAGATGAGAGAGGTCAAGACAAAAGCCACCATCGGTGTGCTGTCGACCATCATACTTTATATGTGCACGAACAGCTATTTGAAGGCAACACATCCGGAAAAGTTCATCTGGCAGGATGAAGACCGAGAAGAGGCTGGCTGGATCGCTAGTTCCCGGTTCTGGCTCGACAGAAAATCCTGTCGCTGGCTCGGGGTATGTGGTGGACTCCACATGCGCCTCGTTCCAGAGAACAGCAAGTTCGGCCATTACCCTAAGACAAGCCGTAAGCAAAGGCTTGCTGCGGACCATAACCCTCCTTCCTGGAATGGGCAAAATGCATGGACAGAGGGCAACAATAGACCAGAAGACTGGGACGACGATGAACGTGTACTGAGAGAGATCCCAGAATATGTTATGGAGTATGCACCTCTAGTTCACCTCTATTCTGGGGAACAGTTCTGGCCTTGTGATATCGCGGAACATCTTTACCACATCACGCCGACCTTAAACTACACACCCGTACAGTCTGAGCAGCAACACCCGACATTGCAAAATCTCGACGATTTGAACGAATGGGACCACGCCCGCTGGGTATTTCTGACCAGCAAGGACAACGTGGAGGAACGGCCCGAATGGCTAGAGGGAGCAAAGAATATCCCAAGAGGACCAACAAACCCCGATGACAAATTCGAGGACAACGACGGCTGGGTGCACAAACCTGGCAGGACATATTTTCAGGCCGTGAAGGATGCGTTTGCCGACTTGACAGAATGGTTTGCTCCGGATCTTGACGGATTCCAGGAAAATGACGACTTTCAAATGACAGCCTCCGGCAAATCAAAGAAGCGCAAACCGGCACGCCACCCTCATTATGAACTGAAACGGTCAATACCGCTTGGAGAATATCCCGCGCCGCCGGGCAGACTTCGAGGCGGTCGAAGTGATGCGCCCGCAGTGCTCGTCACCGTCAACAAAGGTCACGGCATCGTTGACGCCTTCTGGTTCTTCTTTTACAGCTTTAACCTGGGGAATGTTGTCCTCAATGTGCGCTTCGGCAACCACGTCGGTGATTGGGAGCATACAGTTGTCCGGTTCCAAGATGGAGAGCCAAAAGCCGTCTTCTTCAGCGAGCACAACTTCGGGTCAGCGTACAGCTACGAAGCGGTGGAGAAGCTCGGCAAGCGGCCGGTAATCTACTCTGCCTATGGCACTCACGCCATGTATGCCCTCCCCGGGTTACACCCTTATATCTTGCCGTGGGGTATCCTCCACGATACGACCGACCGAGGCCCTCTTTGGGACCCAGCATTGAATGCTCATGCATACACTTACGATTTCGCGAACCAAACCCTCCGCTCATCAAATTACACTCCAAACTCTCCGATCGAGTGGTTTGAATATTCCGGACACTGGGGAGACAAGTTCTACCCCCTCGGCGACAAGCGCCAGTATCGGTTTGCTGGTCAATATCACTATGTCAACGGGCCTTTCGGGCCTAAATTCAAGCACTTGGGTAGAAAGAAGATTTGCCAAGGGCCGGACTCTTCTCCTTGCGTCATCAAAAATTGGCTGGGCAGTGGAGACAAAATTGGAAGAATGCCCCATACCGATCCCGAAACGGGCGATGGGGCGGATGATGGTGGTGATGATCTCTAGACGGAGAGTCGGAAAGACGAGAAGAGGTTATGTCGATTTATGCTTGCTCCATGTTGACCATCGAGTCACGTCCTGTGATGAAACTGCATCATGATACCCATTTGGAATTTCGGGGGATATTCATGCGGCAAAGTGACCGCCGGCGTTGCAGGGACACACCAGAAGAAATTGTGCTTTGAACGGCTTTGATACCCTCCCCGCCATAGACCTGGTCGGCGATGTCTACTACATATCTGTACCAACGGCTGGATATAGCATCAGAGAGCTGGAAATGAAAGAATCCATTTGGCTCGATTTGACGACTCCCACCCGATCAGACTCTGCTTTCGTGGTTCTTTTCTGCTGCAGCGTCCGTCCTCGAGACTAAGGTAGATTATGCGCCTTCCTCCCCTTCTCGATCCGTTCATTTGCGCTCTTCACGACACTTCTCTCTTCCAATCTCTCCATCCATCTGCGATAGTTCTCGAACTTGTCCAGTCGTCCCTGCTCGCCCAACTGGATGAGCAGTCCCTTGCCCACGTTCGCCCAGGTCACGAACGACAAGTCTGCGTACGTGCACTTGTTGCCAACCAGGTACGCTGAATCGCCGTCTTCATTCCTGCTCAGAGTGAGGTCGAGGACAGAGATGACGCGCTCGATCTCGTTGATGTAGCGGGTCGTCGCGGAGGGGAGGCGTTCCGGGTGGAAGCGCGCGAACCAGGTTGCTTGGCCGAAGTACGGGCCTTGGCCTGTGAGAATGGGGACGGGGTGAGTGAGCTGGTCTACGAGGCGAGGTGGTATTCTTCGTCTCTACTTTTGCGTGCTGTAGATTGGTTTGACTGAAGAGCAAACTTACCGGAGACTTGGAACATCAACCATTGCTGCGTGAGATATTTCTCTGGACCGTGCTTGTAGGAAAGCTTGCCTTCCTTGTCGTACTCGTCGATCAGGTAGAGGATGATTGCCCCGGACTACACATGCAGCATGTCAGATCGTTGCTTCAAATTCGATTCCGAAGTCCAGACAGAAAGGGGACCAATGAATCCTGACCTCCCACAGCGTGGTTCCGGTGTTAGGATCTTGTATGGCTGGAAGTCTCCCGTTGGGCGTGACCTTGAGGTACTCCTCAGATTTGACATTGTTGAATTCCACCTCGCGCCACTCGTGCGGGACGCGCAACTCTTCGAGGATAATCTTGACTTTCCAAGGGTTTGGGGCGCCCCAGTGCCCGTAGACGGTGAGTGGTTTCAAGGTAGTCATGGTGAAGTGAGGAGAGACTGAAGGTGAGGTATAGCGGAGACTTTGAGGTTTGGCTTTCTTTGTGCCTTTGATGGATGTTGCCAGCTCGTGCTTTCGCCATGATTTCGAAGATACACAAGGCATATTTATGGTCGTTGAAGCTCATTCATCTCGAAGGTTTGCTGGCAAACCGAAAGCGAGCTCGAGCTCCCTCGTCAAAGTCAATGATCCCTCATCTTGAAGATTTTGTGTAATCCGAGACCGAGCTCAGACTCCTTTCCCGTAGTCAATGTTGACTTCATTTTGAAGACTTTTCTACAAACCCGAAACCGAGCTCAGGTTCCCCGTAGTTCCAGTTTTCGCAGAGCCGTCCAGTGTCTGGTCATGCTCGTTTTGCAACCTTGCCCAGGATTGCATTGATCGCAAGTTTCCGAGCTAGCGCTGCTTCTGGTCTGAGACCGGAAGGTTTGAAGCATCGCCATGTGTGATTCGGACTTAAGCAAAAGGGATGCCGGACGAAGAACGCCAAGCCATGGAAATAGTACTGCTCGCGGTGCTCAACGCCGAGTCGTACGGACGTGAGGGCACGTCTTCGAATGGATGTCTCGACATGTATACTTTGATGTGGTGTGATGCAAAATTGCGAAGATGATATGTGCCTGCGTATGTGCCTGTATGTCGCTCTGTGTGTGTGTGTGTGTCCAACTTTTGCTAAGAAATCCATATTTGTGTCGTGTCGCCGTAGAGGTTTGACCGATAAGGTAATCCTGGAAGATCTTCAAAAATCACCGAGAGCTGCCAGAGGATGGCCCTGAGCATCATGCTCCACCATGCGTCGGCAATAATGGGAAGGGCTGGTATGAGTGGAACTTCAGCTGACTTCAAGTTGTCAGCGCAACGCTTTTGCATATCCTGGCATATTGACTCCAGGTTGTCGACATACAGATGCGCAGACTCGGTCATCCAGCTGATTACTCCGCCCACAGCATCAGGAGTTCCAACTCGACGTTGCTCGGCCTTGGTGTCCTTCGCTTTCCGTTGTGCCCGGAAGGCCATTGCAAGGTGGAGTGCAACAAGATCTGCGTAAGAGCCCTCAGGCAGATGGTTTCGCAAGAACTGGTTGGCGTTACTGAATTCGTCGCGAAGATACTGCAGGAGTTCGCATTTGGCATCGTTGTCGGCGTTGAGGCCCAGTACCGGGTCATATCCATAGTCTCTTGGTCTGGCAAACCTCCGACCCCAGCTGCGATCGGTGTTCAAGGTTTGGAGAACATCGTAAACGTGCTTCGTCTGGGGAGTGACTCTGTCAGGATCCGTCTCGATATGCGATCGTAGACGATGGAGCAGGACCAGGCGGCCTTCTCTCCACCGAATGAGTGATTGAGCTCGTTTCGGCGAGAATGGAGGAATGACTCTCACAGCCCCAAGACCCTCCAGAGGGATGAATGGAGCGACCATCGGCAACGTCTCGTTGGCAACATCGAAGAATTCATCGAGAGGTTTCCTCAGCTGACTTCTGAACTCATCGAGCAAAGCTCCGTCTACATGCAAAGCGCCAAGCATGTCTAAGAGACCCAGGTTGTAGTCCTCTTTGCCGAGATCAAAGTACTCTTGTGACATACCCATCTCTTTAGAGACCGGGATGAGGCCAAATGCCATCATGTCGGCTTCCTGCGAAGGAACGAAGTGTCCACTAAATGGACGATCGGCAGGCTTTGACATGCCGCTCGCGGCAAAGCGATATTCGAGAACGATCCCAAGACCTCGTATCTCAATCTGCGTGAGACTATGGCCGTGTCCTTCGGCTCGTAGACTCCTCTTGCCAAGTTGCAGGTCATACCATCCGAGGAACATCCGATAAGTGAGGATGAGCAGATCCCCGAGATGGGCAGATGCCAATGGACGCAGAGCATCAGTTGGCATAAAGTCCCACGAGCGCTGTATTTTCTTGATCGCTGGAAGTTGGAATGCATGTTGCGGCTTTCCTGGGTGACTCGCTAAGGGAGGAGCTGAATTTGGTTGCAGAAAGCGGTACAAGGCTTCGTGGTTATGAATCTGTTGCAAGAAAGAGAGCCAGCCCACAGCCTGCGGTTGACTGCCCGGGCCTGCCCTCCCAGAGTCATCGTTCCTTCCCTGGTTCGAAGCAAGCGTCAATTGCATCGACGTTGACGTTCCGTCGACCACAATCAATTCCTCCTGTTTCGTCTCCCTGAAGAATGGTCTCCTCTGCGGCAGATCAGGCTTCTTGTCCCCCAGTTTCTCTGATGATGAGCTTGCAATGTTGCTGGTCAGTGTGAACTCTGGTGTTTGAAAGAGTGTCTCCAACCGCAGTTCCCAAAGATGAAAAACACGCCGTCGTGTTTTCGACCAGGGCCCGATGACTGAGGGATTGCATTGGCGGTATCCGACGGCGGTGCCGAAGATTTGCTGCAGCAGCTGGGCGAGGCTGATGATCAATGCGACCAGAGACACCAGAAGTGCCACGACGGCCACGTTGTTGCTCACACTCATGATTAAGATATCAGAATCTTGACTGGGAGGCGTGCCAGGCAAGAGTCGTCCTCTTCTAGGAACTACGCATCTCCCGCACCTGGATGGCACACCAAATGCCGACTGGGAGATGTCCTTACTGATGTTTGGAAAGAAGCAACGCAGACTGGACGCACAAAGGCCTGTGCAGTGTCAAGCCGAGTCTTTATCCTCGTCCCTTTTGAGCCGAAGAAGCTGCTGTGCTGGCCACAGGCGTGGTTGGTTTGCTTTTTGGCCCCCATTGCTTCAGGGCAGGTCAGGGCGGTATCGCCTGTTAGCTGAAACGGCCCTAAGGTGTAGCGAGTATCGTCGCCGGGCAAATGAACGGTATCTACCTGCAAGCATATCTCTCACCAATCCGTGATAGTCATGGGTGGTCCTGTGTGAAACATTGAAATTGCCTGGAAGCCGGAATTTCAATGGATTTACAACCCCATACAATGCTCAATACGAGCCCCACTAGTTGGCACATAACTGCTCCTATCAGAAATAAAACTGCCACTATCAAAGACCTGACCAAGTATCAAGTACTGGCGCATATTGATCGGGATTTTTATAAATTAGTTGGTCTGATGCTGCGTGTTCGACTTTGATGATGTTGGTCTTGTCTGAGAATTGATGCTCGACTCCCAAGCAGGTTCAGATACACGGGACACTTAGTATTTCCACAAATAACACTCTGTTGTTCTCCAACATGCATGCTATCTAAACTTAATTCCCTAGTCGATATCTAAACGCTGTCATGTATATCTTGAGCCATCGATGGGCTTGTCCACCTCTTCGTTGGACATACTGCAGTGGCCCGGCGCATCCTTTTGCGCCAGCTCGGTGACTCCCCAGAGAAGCGGCTGGCATGAGATGTCCGGATCACCATTCTCGCTGTAATGACAAGCAGCCGCGATCGCTACACTGTTCGTTCCACACATCGGAATTCCAGGCGTAAGTTTCTGCATGCCAGCACCCAACATAGCGACCAAAGAGAGTATGAGTATCAAAATCACAATCAGAATTGCCAGAGGACTGTACCCACAAGCCGAAATGTCTCTCTCAGGTTGCTCGGTGCCATCCCAACCGAAGACTTTGATTCTCACAATGAACAAGCTTCGCGATACGAGCCAGTGCAAGAACACCGATATGGAAAGAAGTGGAAGGCTGTACCTCCATGGAAGCTGTAGCCAGTATGTGGATCGCTGGCCCGGGCGCGGCTTGCTCACGCGTAAGGCTTTGCGGACACTGGCGTACCGCGTCCACTCCGCGGCAGTGACCATGGAGGTGAACATGCCGTTGTACATGAAATACAATGTCGAGAACAGTAGTTGAGGGGTGTTAACCGTGATGACATTGGCGAATAGCGTCTTGGACTGGCTTGTCTGCGCGACCGAAAATGTCCCGTTATTGCCAAATGTCGTGAAGGAGACCGGATAGGTGAAGATTGCGTTGGGGTTGAGGGTCCCAAACCCTTGGTTCAGGGGATTGTTAATGCCCATCTGCCGCAAGTCCCGGACCCCGATCCATAGCACGGTAATCGTGGCTGCAAGCAATCCTACATACAGGATGCCAAATGCAGCCCAGCGACTTTTCGAAGGGACTGAGAACCAATGTGTGACTTTTTGCTTCCAGACCGCTGCTTCGGGGGCTAGCTTTTCCGCAAACGTTCTGTTGGCATGCTGATACTGGTGGTGAGCCGAAGACCGAAAGGGTCGCCATCGCCATGGGCTTCTGCCGCACACTTGTCGTGCCTGTTCTTGTTGCATCAAGCAGCAGCCGCGAGTATACGGATCTGGCGTCTCCAAGAACGATGCAATGGCGTCTCCCAGCGTGGCCAACCTTGGCTCCAACACCCGGAAGAGAGTGATGGCCATGGCGATGATTTTGACGACATCGCAGCCAATCACAATGAGGAGGATTGTGAAGCTGTACTGCAAGCTGCATTGCTCCTCCGTTTTCTGACTGAGACAGTGGTCGACCTCGAAGTTTTCGGGAGTGATCAGCCACGGATTTGGCGCTTTCGATTTCTTGCCGGAAGTACAAGTCTTGCCCGCAAGTAAGTCGGTGGTACTGCACATCCAACTTGTCGGTCCCCACTGCCCTGCTCGTAGAATTTCGGAGTTGTTGAAGTCGTATTGGAGTTCCTTGATCACCGTCCAATAGTGATAATCAAACGAAGAGAACATACTCTTTAGGCTTGCCGCGCCCTCATCGTTACCACCATAACCCGCAATGTAATCATGCGACCAAAGATATAGTCCACGACTGGTATTCTGCGGTGTTATTCCTGAAGTCCAACGGTGGCTCTGATTCAAGATGGGTTCCGCATTCCCACTGTATGGGTTGAAATATAGCCCGACACCTTCTGGCAGCTGGAAGAATTTGAACGGGTGGACATAACCATCCTCGAAAAGTGGACTGTCTCGTGGTGGCCCAGGAGGTAGGATGCTGTATCTGCCAGTCTGTTGTTTCGTAATCACGACCACGTTCGAAGCCTTACTCTGCAACGGGGTACTGTATCTTGCGAAGCAGTCGTCCCGGGACAAGAGTTCAATCCGGTCCCCGCGGGACTGTGGCAATTGCTCCCAATCCCAAATGCTGGAGGCGAAGTTGTCAACCTGTGATTCGCCTTCAGAGCTGTTGAAGAACCCAAACCCCAGACTTTGGTAGTCTCTCGATCCCCACGTACTTTCTGCCACTGCCACGCCATAGTTGTTGGCCTGGAGCGCACCAAAGAAAGCGGAGTTGAGTAGTAGGTGGATGGGGACCGTAGTTAGAACCAGAGTAAGCCAGAGAAACGAGTTCCAGGATAATTTCTGAAGCAGATTGTGTACCGATGGGATGCCGATGTTCAGAAAAGACCCCTTAGCGTGAGCCTCATCAACCTCTTTCCTGCTGGGCGCCGACAAACATTGCATGACATAATTACTGGTCGCGACGAGGACTGTCGCAATGATGTTGAGGGGGATAGCCAGCAGAGTATTGATTCGCTCCACCTTGGCGCAATTTCCAACGTATAACAAACCGATGCCGTCCTTATCGCCTTGTGGCAGATTCAGAGTCATCGCACAAATGAGCATTACAAGCTCTGCGAGGAGGCATATCGTGACTGCGACAAGGGATATAAAGACTCCAAACCGCCAGCCTTGAAGTCTCCATCTGCTGCGGAGTCCGGAAAGCTGTACGGATCGTGGGTCGGTGTCAACACGCGCTACAGGGCCTGATCTCGTGAAGTCCTTTTTGAGTTGCTGTCTGCCCGCCGAGGTTGTGGGATCACGGAATGACTTTTGCCTTTGCCATTTTGCCGGGTCGCGAGGAATCAGCTGATCTAAATTACGTTAGCGGATGCTCATTTCTTGTCAGAGAATTCAGACACCTTGGTCTCTCATCGTTTTGGTCAGTATTGACGTCTAATAGGTGTTCATCTTCCTGCTCACCAGGGAAGAAAGCTTGGGACGGTGTCTCCAGAGAGGCATCGGCGATATCTTGTAGCTCCCAATCCTCCCTGGTCCTATTTTGACCAAGCATTCTTGCAATATAGTGCGTGGGCCTCTGCTGTTTGAGGATCGCACCTTAGTTAGTATGCTCCAGTGTTGTTCATGGTCTTCCTTAGTGTGGACTTTCTGAGGTTAGTTCTGCCTCAAGGGTCAATGTGACCTTGTTCTTCGTAAATAATAATATGATCTCAGCACAATACAAGTCGTCGACAGCGTGCGGTTGGGGTTACGGTACCTTTCCAAGATGCGGGAGGTAGCGCTGGCCGGACCGGCCCCCAAATCGCAGACTTGTTTCAACTGAGCCGCATGAGATAGGCGACGGCTGCTTTTGTTCGACGCCATTGGACCACGGTTGGACATGTGACGCCTGTGGATATACCTATTCTGCTGGCCCATTGGCCTTGACAAAGTTGTTACTGCAGATGAACAAGGCAGTGTGGTTGATCGATATGTACCATTCATGCTAGCTGCAGAAGCACTCTTAGGCTTGGCCCGGACTGGAATATGGGCCGAGAGCCATTGAGACCAGCAGTCGTTAGGTGCAAAATAAGCCTGTCACCAAGGTTCAGCCCGCGCTTTTGGAGGAACGTGATGTCACTCGGTTCTCCTGGGTGTTACGGAAAGGCTCGCATCCTGAAAGCGATCACGATTCGGTTATTGCACGGCGCATCGAGACGAGATCAGGATGTATCTGGCTGGCGTTAGGCCCTTGCACATCTCGAGACTACGGTTTCATTCCGAAGAGAACAAAATAGCCATCCTTTACCCATACTGTGATCCTCGTCGTCGTTAGGCGTAATCGCACGGTATTATAAGGGCTAGCGGGATGTTGCCGTAGTGTTCTCTAACTTTGAATTCGATAATAAGGTGAACGGCCGAATGGGAAAAAAATGCCGCCACCGTGATTCCAAACTGTATAAGTTCTCTTGTTGTCCAGGACCAATCTGCCCATATCCTTTCGTTCGAAACCCCCACATGTTCAGACTCCCAGAACTCGCTCCACAGCTGTTCTCTGCTGGTGGACACAGATTGCGGGCGCGCTTGGGCTGGAAGGAGCTCTGAGAGCAGTTCGCATAGATCGAAGAGGCGTGCACATGTTGACACGGCTTCCGAGAGAAGGCCAAGAGCTTCATCATCCTTTCTCTTGCCACATACCTTTGGATTCACCATCACCCTTCGTCATGAATGTGGCTTGTCCCGACCCTTACACAACGACAACGGATTCAAGATTTGCCAACCTGTCGAGATCGATAGCATCGGTGTTTTTGTGGTCTATACCAGTACTCCCCTGGTGGAGCAGGTTGCCGAAAATTTCCGGCTGCCATTGACACAGAAAGGATGCTTCAACTTCCCACTTTAGTACGTTGAACTTGCCAACCCTCCTGAATGTTGGTGTGTCGGTTTCGTGATCCAAGACGGGTAGCCGCTCCAGAATCAGTCCGTAGAACTCAATCTCGAACCGACCTTCATCCAAGCTCTTTGCCTTGACAAGTATCAAAACGGCTGTACAAGCGGGCGACAGGGTTTCAAAATCGCAAAATTGTTTGACCGTGAGTGGACAGTGGAATCTTTTGCCTAAATTGGACCAACGTGAGAAAGAAGTCCCTGTTCGATCTGGGGCTCCAAAACTGGGAGCAATCACTGAGTCTAAAATTCTGACACTGATCTCGCCTGTTTCACGGTGCCGGACAACAGGTAGGCAAGGAGCACGCAGAATCAACACGGCCTTTGTAGGTTGGCTGAAGTAATCGTCGCTAATGGTGTGATAGTCAAACCCAAGCACTTTTGCAATCACGAGATACTCTTTGAGGTATGATATGGTTAGGTTAATTTGACTTGATGTACAGCTTGCCCATGACCAGGTAGGGTGCTGATCGTCTGGACGGTAAGGTTGTGAATATTCGACTGTGTGCCAGAGAAGGCTGACAGGCATGTACTCTTTCCAGAGCCCAGCAACCCATGTCAGGTTGGCGGCTTTGGCGAAAGGCTTGGCCACGCCGGCAATCGCCAGCAGTTTGTCGCTCTGGAACGAGATCTTTCGTGTCATGTACCTTTGTACAAACTCTGACCATAGTCTGTAGACGAGATTGCGATCCATGTTCGCCTGGTTCGTGACGGTTGGGTCTTCCAGAGATAGCAACATCTGACGGATGCTGACATCGACGCTGTCAATCCAGCAAGACAGAGCTTCTTCATAAACTTCGAGAGTCTTGCTTTTGTGGTTCGAACAGCCAAGGTTGCTGCTTGAGGGGACTGATTCGCCGATATTCACAAGAATCGCGCAACCTTCGCACCGACGACCATGATGGCACTCCCAGAAGACTTGAGTTTCGCCGAAGTATAGGGTTCTTCGTGCAAGCAATTGCTCCTGTAGCACCCAGCCGCGGTTACACAACGGCGCTTGCTCGACTTCACTTCTCCATAGCTCCATGTTCAGTAGCAAGACCGGCTCTGTAGCTCCATTGCTGTACTCTTCGGGAAGATTTAATTCACAGATGTTGCTGATCTGTCCTGGGTGCCGTTCTGCGAAGATGTTGTTCGAACTGCATGCCAGAGCGGCAAGATTGCAAGTGGCATTGCGGTAGATCTCAGCCATTGTCAGACCCTCTTTAAGCATGTCGAGCCGGTCATCTTGCACGATGCAGAGCGAATCAACCCATAAGTATCTGTAGCCAAGACTCTGAGTGATCTGAAATGCATCTTGGAAATAACCAGGAAGTTCTGTCCATGGAGCCGGCTGTTCATATTCAGAACGATGTCGTCTAGTCAGTCTTGGTGTGGTTTCATGCCACCGATGGCTCATGGTCAAGTATGCGGACTCCAGTGGCACATGCTTAGCTTCTACCACCGTGAATGTTTTCTGTTGTGTGCCTTGCGGATCAATATCGAGCAAGCGGAGTGGTAGAAAGGTCGAGATTGGTGTGATGCATCTCCCATGATCTTGAAGGCACTCAGTAAGCCACTGCTGAGCTCTCTGAAGTACTCGACGGTCTCCAGTACTGGAGGGAATGTTGTCCTCACTGACAAAAGTTGCTCGTAACCCAGCATTGACATTTTGAATCTGTGCCGTAAACCGACCGAGCGAAAAGTCGTTCTCGTCATTCCATTCGTTCCTAAACGACACAATCATATACATCTTTTCAGGTTCGTTCAATCTGGATACAATCCTGGTTTGCTTGACAACTGTAGTGATGGTTCCATCGAAGAATGCTGAGTTCTCAAAACCGCCCTTGGCTCTGAAGGAAAAGTTCCCACGATTAAGAACTGTATAGCAAATGTAGCAACCTTGGTTGCCCGCAAGTAAGACCTGCTGGAATGATACCTTGACTGTCTGCCTATCTTCCCAGTCGCGGCAACCGGAGTCGCTCTCTTCCAGTGCCCGATGCACAAACACACTGCAGTCTCGACAAAGCATTTCATCAGCCGGCGGGAATCTCTGCGCAGGACTTTGAGTTCCGTCTCGAACGGACTAGGGTCGCAGGTCGAGGATTGCGTCTGGCACATCCTAACCTAGGGCCATGGTTTGATCGAAGACAGAAAGCATGAGCAACATCATGCCCCCGGGAGGCACTTGTACTCATGGTTACTATTTTATCGTGACCGGCGATTGAATGGAGTGTCTCTACAGAGCTTCGGGTCACTGACTCCCAGAATCGCAGGGCTTTGCTACCATTGATGACGATATGGCTTGGCATTTCTCCTGCGAACCCCACCCTGGAAGGCAACACCCGCTTCGACGACAGCGCCTCGGTCGAGAGAGTTTGCAGCATCTCCAGGCGCCACTCATCTGAGCAGGCGGACAGCACATGATCCTCTACTGACATCTGGTCTATGGGTCAATAATCAAATGACCTTGCCTTGTTGCGCACATGCACCCTCCTCAACTGTCTCCTTCTTCGACTGCGCAACTCCAGGATGAACTCGTCTCGGTCGCACAATCGTCGTCGCCTTCTCATAGTCTCACGGTGATGGCCACCTCATTCCTCTTCAGTATAGCCACGGCACCGGCTTCAGTGAGCTCGACTCCTTCCACCGTATTTCCCTCTCCATCACCCGCCACGACCAAGGAAGACGACGAGAACAATGGGGAATGCAAGCTGTTGGGCTCGTTTGCAATACTCGTCCAGGCGGCGCTGGGTGCCTTGGCTTTATTGTCGCTAGTCTACAAGAGATGGAGGGAAAAGCCACAGCGACCTCTCAAAGTCTGGTCTTTCGATGTCTCCAAACAAGTGGTCGGTTCGGTGATGCTACATCTGCTCAACCTGCTCATGGCCATGTTTTCATCTGGGCAGATTGGCGACAATCTTGTGACTGCGGCATCGGTTACGCTTGGTGCTGACGCGACAGCCACAGCGACTTACCAGCCAAATCCGTGTTCTTTCTACCTTCTCAATCTGGCCATCGACACTACGATCGGCATCCCGATTTTGATCGGCCTCCTGAAACTCTTGACTATTGGCGCAAGTTATACCCCTTTGGCAAGACCTCCACAGTCGATAGAGTCTGGGAACTATGGCACGCCGCCAAAGGCTGGCTGGTGGGCCAAGCAATGCTTGCTGTATTTTGTGGGTTTGATTGGCATGAAAATATGTGTCTTCATCGTTTTTCAACTCTGTCCGTGGCTGGGACGGGTCGGCGATTGGGCCCTTCGTTGGACGGAGGGGAATGAAGCGGTGCAGATCGCATTCGTCATGTTCATCTTCCCACTTATCATGAATGCCCTTCAATACTACATTATCGACACCTTCATAAAGCAACGAAAGGGCCCCCAACTCGATAACGAAGAGGGTACGGAGCAGGAAGATAACGAAGAACAAGGTGGTCTATTGGCAGGAGACGAAGCGGGACATGGTCGGTCCATCGATGAAGATGTGGCCTGCAAGACCCACGCGAAATCCTCCAGTCCGAAAAGATCCAGCCAGCTTGAAAGGATCATCTCTTATGATCCTGACAAGGATGCAGACGGGGGTCCAGAGACCCAGCATGGCGAGGGGAGCAGCTTGATAACGTCTGCAGAGGAAGAGGGCGTAGAGCATCGACCACGGGTTTGATACTATGGTTCATGGTTCATGGCATCAGCACGGCATTGATGGTGCTTTTTAAGGTTTACTGGATTGGAGATTATGGAATCGTGCGCACTTGGATATGAAGAGACCAGACCAGAGCTGAAACGAATGTTAACGATTGAATGGTACATGCTGTGTTCGTTGCTCAGCCCGAGCCCAAGCAATGGCTGTGGCACCTGGCACAGTATTGATTACGTTTCATGCCACGTTGCAGATTTATTTCGATCTCTTCCTGGCCATTTTTCACAAGCAAAGATCCTAAGTGGCTCTTGATCTGGAGACATCCTATTCGCTCCGATGCTAAGCGGACAAGGCGAAGACAAGCAGCCGCGTTGCGGGCACCTGATAGGGCTGCGCCCGGTTCCTGGGGATTGCTAGGTTCAATGCGGTTAACCAGGGCGTCCACTGTTCCTGGAAATAGTGGCCCGACTGTCCAATTGCGGGGGAAGTGACGATGCCCTCTCGTAACAAGTTTGTAATTTTTCTCTTCTTTTACTACCTTGTGATGCAGGTTATTCAGTAGTAAAGGTTTTGAGGCATTTGTCTCAAATGGTCTGAGTATAAGAAGCACCGACGGAGCAGCATTTTGCGAGATTCGGCCCCCAGAAACTGTTTCAGGCTACTGTAAGCCTCCGATACTATCTCTCTCTTATCGATTCCGCGTCATTGGCGATTCCAAAGGGTCCCCGACCTGACCTGAACCGTACACGGAGACCGGCACGCGTTCGCGATTTGGGCTGAATCAAGGGCAACGCCCCTTTTGTTCTCATCATCAACAGGTCAAAGCCCGTCGAATAATCTTTGGGACAGTTCACGGCGACTCGGTTACGGAGACTCGGGTTGCGACTGATCTCAAATTTGGTCGCAATTAGCGAAGACAGACTGTTGTAGTTGAGAGCACACATATATCTCACAGAGCTCCTCAACTCGCCAGCTCTTTCCTCTCCATCTTACATTCCATACCATCACTTTTTCTCTTTCCACTACTTCTTGCACTTCAGCTCTCTTTTCCACCGACCTCAGCTCACTTCCGCAAAAAACAACAAAATGGACCATCTCTCACCAAACGGTGACCAGCCGCTGAACCCCGCCAAACATAAGATCCTGGATCAAGTCATCAGGACACCAGGAAGACAACCATCACCTCAACCGACATTACTGGGAGTGCCTGGCGCCTCTCAATCCAACCAGTCGCTACATCGTATCCTGTCAGATCACAGCTCCGGATATGTGGCTCCCAAGTTCGAGGGCAAGAAAGCGCAGATGGAGCAGGGTATGTTACACAGTTTGCGAAACCCCAAGAAGATACTGAGCAAGATACAGTTATGGACCTGATAGAAGACAAGGGCTTCTTGCCTGCCGACTTCATTGCCTCCGAGACCGAATGGTTCTATAACTCTCTCGGCATCGATGACATGTACTTCTCCACCGAGGCCGTCGAAGCCGTTGCCAGCAACATCCTCTCCCTGTATGCTGCCAAGTTAGCTGCGTACGCACGGGATGACAAGAGATTGGAGATCAGACTGGCAAAAGAAGCATCTGACCATGCAGTCTACATCGATACAAGCACGCCTGGCATCAGTGTGATCGATGGCCCGAGATACGAGCAGAGGATCGACGAGAAATACATTGACGGCTCTACTCCTACGAGGAGCTACCGCGTGGAGTCCTTCAGATCAACCAATGCCCTGCCAGACAATCCCGATCAGTCATTGCGATGCTACTTCATCTACCAATGTCAGTTCAACAACCCCAACGCTGGACCCAATGAGACAGACATCGAAGTTGTTGGCGAGAAGCGCTTCCTCCAGAAGGCGACACAGAAGACCAAAGAAATCTACCAAGAAATCATCTCTTATGCTGTGTCGAGGACTGGCCCAGTCATCGAAATGTTCGACATGGAAGGTACCCGAGAGAAGAGACTCGTCATTGCATACCGCCAAGGTTCTGCCTTGGGCGTATTCAGTGCCTTGTCAGATCTGTACCACTATTACGGAGTTACGAGCTCCAGGAAATACGTCGAGCAGTTCTCAAACGGTATCACCGTCATTTCTCTGTACCTGAAGCCTGCCAGCGACGACATCGCCAAGTCCAGATCGCCTCCCATCGAGGCTGCAATCCACCAAATTATCAAAGAGGTCTCCCTACTATTCTGCATCCCACAGAACAAGCTCCAGGGACAGTTCGCCAGTGGCAACTTGAGCCTGCAGGAGAGTATCTACGCCCATTGCGTGCACGTGTTTGTCCAGCAATTCCTCAACCGTCTAGGCTCGGAGTACACCTCCTTAGTCGCAGCGCTGAAGGGGGATACCAGTGCAAACGCGGAACTTCTGTCGAAGATCAAGAAACGTCTCCGCACAGAGACTTTTACATCGGATTATATCCTCGAGATAATCAACAAGTACCCCGGCCTCATTCGAAACCTGTACCTCTCCTTTGCGAGCACGCACTACGTCCAGACCAGAGGCGAACAGGACGATTTTATCCCGACTTTGAGCTATCTTCGCTTGGACGTCCAGAATGTCATTGACGACGCAACCCTGTCCGACATGATCTCAAAGACCACCCAGAACCAACACGACGAGATGGTGATGCAATACTTCTTGACCTTCAACAAGGCGGTGTTGAAGACCAACTTCTACACGCCGACCAAGGTAGCCCTCAGTTTCCGATTAAAACCTAGCACCGACTTTTTGCCGGAACACGAATATCCCCAGCCACTGTACGGCATGTTTCTGGTGATTGGCTCCGAGTTCAGAGGTTTCCATCTCCGCTTCCGCGACATCGCACGAGGCGGCATCCGCATTGTGAAGTCCCGTAACAAGGAACTCTACGCCATCAATGCTCGGACTCAATTTGACGAAAATTACAATCTTGCCAACACCCAACAGAGGAAGAACAAAGACATCCCAGAAGGTGGATCGAAAGGTGTCATTCTCCTCGATTATCAGCATCAAGATAAGGCTCGCGTTGCTTTTGAGAAGTATATCGACAGCATCATGGACCTTCTCTTGCCTCCCACGAGCCCAGGTATCAAGGACCCCATAGTCGACTTGCACGGGCACGAAGAGATTCTGTTCATGGGACCTGATGAGAACACCGCTGACCTTGTCGACTGGGCCACAGAACATGCTCGTGTTAGGGGTGCACCGTGGTGGAAGTCCTTCTTCACCGGCAAGAGTCCAAAACTCGGCGGCATTCCTCACGACGCATACGGAATGACTACGTTGTCGGTCCGAGAGTATGTTCTAGGAATCTACCGCAAGCTGAATCTCGACCCTAGCAAAATCAGAAAGCTTCAAACAGGAGGCCCTGACGGAGACTTGGGGTCCAACGAAATCCTCCTTGGCAATGAAAAGTATACAGCTATCGTCGACGGCTCCGGGGTTCTTGTGGACCCAGCTGGCCTTAATCACAATGAGTTGTTACGTCTGGCCAAGAAACGAGTGATGATTGCACAGTACGATATTTCGACACTATCGCCTCAAGGTTACCGTGTTCTGGTCGACGAAACCAACGTCACTTTACCATCTGGTGAGAAAGTCAATAATGGTACCACCTTCAGAAACACCTTTCATCTGCGTGGTGGATCGGAGTTTGATCTATTCGTCCCCTGTGGTGGTCGCCCCGAATCAATCGACTTGGGAACGGCCAGCAGACTGATCGTGGATGGCAAATGCCAAGTCCCGTATATTGTTGAAGGCGCCAATCTCTTCATCACACAAGACGCCAAGCTTCGCCTCGAGAAAGCCGGCTGTATAATCTACAAAGACGCCTCTGCTAATAAGGGTGGAGTGACATCGTCCTCACTTGAGGTTCTGGCAAGCTTGTCCTTCGACGACAAAGGTTTCATCGAGAACATGTGCGTAGGCACCGATGGCACCGTGCCTGAATTCTACAAGACCTATGTGAAAGAGGTGCAAGAAACAATCAAGCGTAACGCTCGACTCGAGTTCGAAGCTATCTGGCGCGACAATGAAGCCACAGGCATCCCTCGCTCTACGCTTTCGGACCAGCTGTCTCTCGCCATCACCAAATTGGATGAAGGTCTGCAAAATTTCAAGGAACTGTGGGACAACAAGACGCTGAGACTGCAGGTTTTCAAGGAGGCATTGCCCAAGACACTGCAGCAGAAGATTGGATTGGACAAGATCCTCCAGCGGGTGCCGGACAACTATCTTAAAGCCATCTTCGGGAGCTACCTTGCCAGCAGATTCGTGTACGAGTATGGTGCTACTCCAAGTCAATTCGCGTTCTTTGACTTCATGAGCAAGAGACTGGCGAGCGCTGTCACGAATGGACAGTGAATCAATTATTCATTGCAGCGCAGGATACTTAGAAGGAGAACCAGGATTGACTTTCCCGGAGCATAGCGAACATGCATTTGTACTAGCCGGAGAAGGCTAGGTGTAACCACTAACTCAAGGGGGAATTTCGTATACAATGGTCAAATTCAGCAATGGCATCAATGCCTATTACAGGAGGCCGGTGAGATGGCTTACAACGGCTGATCAGGCTAATCATCGGGAACCGCATTCAGTTCTAAACGAATCGTCCAGCTCATCTGCCCTGAAGATCGCCCCATTCCTTTTTTCGCGGCCAACTTTGCCGGAGAGCTCCTTTGCTTCAGCGAACCTAAATGGGACATTGAATCTACACAGCCCATGCGTTCAGCCCGGGTGCGGGCCCGCCTTGTGTTGCACATCCCAGTCATTGTCACCTTGGTCAAGGGCACTGAGCCTAAGCTGACCTGGACCTACCCTGCCCGATGCTTCAGCTTCAGCTTTGCCGACAAATTGGTAGCACACCGTCTCCCTGTTTCATCAGCAGTTGCACGAATTCGCGGGATATCTTGCTAAGCGAATCCGCTCACTGTCCGGAGCGCCTAATCGCTTCTTTCCAACTTCACCAGGCGGTAAAAACAATCGCCTTGCTCAAGGTGTATACCGATGCTACAGGTAAGGTTTAGGCCTTCCGAACAAATCTCGGAGACATTATGTAAGATCTGATGAAGCCTGGGGTCATAGGCTCTAGTATCAAGGTATACAGCGTTCTCTCGCGTTGTCCCCCAGAAATGGCTGCTGGTGGGCCCAGCAGCTTCTGTTCCTGGTATAGCTCACCTCCAGCCCTATCTCGCCTACTGCCCGCTGCACGAAACCTTTGGGAAAAGCTACGTGGCACATAGGCACTAACGTGGGCTAGTAACCGTGTCAACTAATGGGACGGAGACTTTGTGTAAATCACGATCGCCTCATTGGATACACGTGCACTGGAGAGAGACTACCTGCCCTATCGACCCCAGACAATTCACAACCACTACGCCAATTCGGGACGAGTAAACGATCAATTCCCGTATGGCCACATGCTTTCGGGGAGCTCTCTGTCCAATTACCAGCTGAAGTTTACCAGCAATCTGGACAATCGTGTGCCGTTAAGGGGATGTCCCGACCTACGCTTTCTCCAAATGGTATAGGCAAACGAAACCCACGTCATGTAACAAGTACCTGGGTCCTTGCTTGCCATGAGGCTCTCTTCATAGCGTGGTCTTCGTATTCAGCCTTATGGGACCTTGTGGGACCTTGTGGGATGCCTGAGCATTGAATGCTACTATGCCATGATCGGCGACCAAGCTTTGTTATATAATCGATCGGTATACTTGGCTTCAGGTATGCTTCTGGCCTTGGTATTCCAGTGCTCTCTTGGAAAAGGTGTCTATACTTTGACGATAGCTGAGATCTCGGCAGACATTCAGACAGCAACATGCCCGCCCCGATCTACAATGACAAAGTTCGATCAAGACGCAAGAAGTTCGCCCCAAAGACTCGAACTGGATGTGTTAACTGCAAAGCCCGGTATGTCTGTCTAAATCCCAAGAAATATGCTGGCAACACCAGTCATGAATTCGACGCAGACAGTCGTTACTTTCATGCCAGCCCCATTCCTGCCTGTCAGAAGCTATTTCGCTTAGATGTTGGTAAGTGCTAATGTGTTTGCAGTCACCTTAAATGCGGCGAGGAAAGACCATCCTGCCACAGGTGTGACGTCTCACGTCTGAACTGCTCATACAAGCTTCCTAAAACCTGGCTGTTTGATCCCAAAGCCAATCCATCCCAAGATAATGGCCGTCGAAGCTCCATGAGTTCAACAACATCTACCACAGACAGCGAGGATATTTCACACGGCGAAAGCTGTTCACCTCAAAGCCAAGTCTCCACACCATCCAACAATGTCCATACCAATCATTCTTTGAGTGGTCCAGGGCCATTCAGGACACAGCAGGAGCATGATGCCTTTTCAGCTTGGGTGACTTTCCTGGTACGGCATTGTGAACCAAAGTTCAGATTCCCCGACAAGATCAGCTTGGAACAAGAGATATGGGGAGTTGTGATTCCTCAAATCGCATTTCACTCTGTTGCCTTACGAGAGGTGCTCATAGCATGTGGAACTCTGGTGCTATCCGTGGAGAGAGAATTTTCTCAGGCAGAATATGATCGGGACATGACACTTGTGCTCTCCCACGCCACCAAAGCAATACAAGAACTGGCAACCCATCACCGACCGCTCATCGAGGTGGTATTGACAGCCTACACCCTGTGGACCCTTGACACCATGTCTTGCAGACACGAAAGTGCCATAGTGCATGCTCGGAGTGCTCTGAAAATTGCTCGACAATGCCACGAGATACTGCCTGGTGACGCACTTGCCTCAACGTTGGTGCAACACATGGTATTCAACCTACAAGGACCTGATATGGTTCCATCTCCAGACCTGCTCAGAGATCCACCTGGCATCCGAAGGATGGAAGCCGTGGCCAAGCTGGAGAATGAATACGCTCGAGTCACAGCTTGTGCTCAGCGTGTCGTTATGAGCGATGTGCTTGACAAGAATGATATCCTTGCCACTCTTGAGGAATCGAGACAAGAGCTCCAATGGATCCTTTCGCGATATAACACCATGGAACTTTACGTGAAGTGGGTGCTGAACCAACAAGAGCAGACTGGCAGCCCCCTTCCAGATTTTCTACCCCTGGCGAGCCAGCCAGGTCTTTTCCAGCCGCTCGTCGAGAAGATTGACGAATACATTTCAACAGCTGATGAAGCTGGTGCATTGATCCCCGCTCCGGTGGATGTGTGGAGGAAAGTTTCTGCTCAAGAGACGCTAATGTTCATGGTCATGGTGGCTGGAACAGATCTGTCGCTGAGACACATCACTCTGGACTTCATGGAAGTCTCCAGACAGATAAGGTGGCCCGCGAGCTGTCCTACCTGAATAGATGGACGTGTACCACACAGGATTTTATGCCTGTGGAGAGCTGGAGCATCATCAGCATGATCTGTATCTGCTCTCGTACGATTTTTACCTGGTCACATTGTCGTCGATCCTGAGAAGGAGACTGCCTTGTTCTCGTTCCTGTGGTCTAGGTATCAACACTTTCGGTGCGGCAAGAGAGTGCACCGCCTACTAAATTCTTCGCAGGAGCGAACCTATCGGAGCGCTACGTGACATAGGACTGGCCTCCTCGTGGCTTGATCCGAGCTTTCGATTTAATATAGGGCGCTCCGTGTGCTGTAACGGCAGTGATGGAATGATCAGAAGTGCCAAAGAGGCTCTCCATCCGTGTGCGTTGCGCCAAATGCTTCCTAAACCAGTAAACAGCCTGCGCGACCCTCTATGTTTTACTGCCAAGCATTCACATGGTCGGAAAAGATGCTGCTCAACCAGTTGTTGGTGAATACAACATTTCCACCTTCTTTGCATTCTCCACAACTTCTTTCTCGCATACATAGTACCGAGTTCGAAGTTGGCACTCTTAATCATGGGCTTGAAGACTCAAGGTCAACACTCTCAGTGCGTGTCTTCTGGACAGAGACTTTCTCAGCAGCCTTCGACTATTCAAGGTTTCAGATGGCCTCGTTGGGTTCAGCAGATCAGGCGTCGTGAATCATCTGCCGCGGAGATCGATGTTGTGTCTCTCAGCTACGTAGCCAGAGACACTGTTCGGATATCGTCTTGAACGAGTTCAGGCCTCCCAAGAGTGCCGTTCTCGTAAGGTTCCGAAATATATCCCGTTTTGTGTTCAGGCGTGAGGGCTAAGGGGCTCAAGCCTTACGGACCCCGCCGCTCGCCATTTGGGCGCTGGCCCTAACTATGCTACCCGAATTTTATCTGACCGTCTCACAATAACTTCAGAGGTTGCCTCAAGGATTTCTCAACCAAAACCGGAGTTCCGCTATCTTCACCATTATCACCGTTGGATCAGTCTGGGGATCAGAATGGGAATTGTCGCCTGGCAGAGATAAATATTGAAAGAACAGGACGGCATCTCCCTTCTCCTTAGACGGTAGCATGAGGTTTGACGGCACTCGTTTTGAAAACCTATTCATTATCCCACCAGGTTCCACTCATTCTGTTCAACTTTCACAGTGGTGTAGTACTCCCCTCGCTCCCAGCCGTCATAGTCGTCCCGGGACGTACACCCTCAAATACAATCTTCTTCACCTCGTTCGGCTGCGCTCCTTGGATCAACAGGTTGATAGTCAAGCCCGCACCCGCGGCGATGCCAACGTTATCCAGTTCAATGATCTGCCCGGTGATTGGCGGCGAGCCAAACGGCTCCAATGAGGGGTTCGGATTCGTGACCAAAGAGTATGTGAAGGGGTCATTAGGGTCGAGTTGCTGCCACATCGCCGAGCCAAATTGGCCTGCTCCGGCCGGGCCGGGGAAGCCAGGTCCGAAGGTGAGGAGGAATAGTTCTGGTCCGAAGCCTTCATTGCCGTTGTCGGTGATGGAAATGAAGTATGCTTGCTGTAATTGTGACTGTGGTTGAGTTGTTGACATTTTCATTCTGTAGGGGAAAATTAGAAGCTAGCAGACGGGGATGATAGTGGAGGATGAGTTCAGAGCGCGATGGACAATGACGATACTCACCGGCTGTGTGCACTTCGACACGTATTTATACGCAGCTTCTCAAACACATCGACGCATCAGCGGCCAGCATGGCTGAACATCAGGCTAACACATTTTTTTATAGCGCGCACTCCCTGCCCATGCATGAACACCCTTGAAAGAGAGTCACAGAAGCAGGCAAACACTTGCCTTTCTAGTGTTAGTACTTCGGAAAGCATGTTGCACCAAAAGCAACGTATCCTTGCGTGTGATTCAGCATTGTCGCCATTCGTATGTCAGCTTTTTTCAGCTGAGGGTTCTACCCCGGTCGTGATTGGAGCTTTTATAGGCACCCAGCTCCAAGCTTTTGGCCAGAAAGCTTATTTCGGCGGTCTGGTGCTTGACTTTCAAGCGCAAGCCCCCCGCAGCGAGGAAAGTCTGATCACCATAAGCCCCTGTAAAGTTCGACGTTCCTGATTCCCAGAGAGCTGCGGAATCTGCTTCAGATCTGAAAGGGCGCCAATGGAAAGTCAGTCTCCTCTGCCACATATTCAACGCAGCTTGATATTTTGAAGTTCTCCGTCCGGCCCTCCCCAAGCTTGAACTGTTTCTCCGCACATTATGCCCTCGACATAACATTCACCAATGACGGCATATCCGTCCGAGGCATGACCGACCTTACTCTTCTCACGCAGGATAATGGGCACATCGAGTCCTAGAAGGACAACAACGCTGTCGTTCTGTTCCATGGTGCTTGGCCCGATGCCAAAGAAGCCTGCTTTTGTGATGAAGAATCGACGGCCGGCACACGCCGTTGCAGCGCACTCGGCAAAATGATTGGCGTTCCCAGTGGACGCGCCTCGCTCGATAAGTGAAGCCCCGACCTGTTTGTTCTGCTCCGTAGCTTTGCCCAGCTCTAGATTTCGAAGAACAAACTCTAGCTGGTAAGCAAGAAAGTCGGCATTCACGCTATGGGCACTCCAAGCGGTGTCCGAGTCTCCAGCTACCCATGTCTTGCAGTACGCTTGAAATCTATCGGGATTTGCCATTATCGGATTGATGATGCGAGGGTAATCCGGAATCGGGTCTTTGTCCACTTGGCAATGTGAGGACATTGAGAAAACAGGACTCGTGCGCAAGGGGTCGACGAAATCCTCGCGTGTGAGGGTGATTGTGTGCAGTCGGACTCTATCGAAGAAAAGGCCTCGAGCAATCAAAACTCCGGGCTCTGCGGATGGCGAGATTACTGGCTTGCGGTTTGCCGCGGCGAAATGGTCGCAGGTATCGCGACCGAAGATGGGAAGGGAGCAATGAGTATCCCATCTCGGTACTCACGAAGGGAAGTCCGGACCAGTCATTGGTAGCGGGCAGTGATGTTGGACGAAGGAGAGGATCTCGAGTGAATTGCTGCGCTCAATCGCCTTCCTCACCACGTCTTCGTATACGGAGACAAGATATTGATCGTAGTCTGGCTGGATGAAAGACTTGCCTTCGATGTACCGGCGTAGATTGCTTAGGCGATCCGAAGTTGCGTAAAGTTGTCGGTGGGCAGAGAATGCATCTGGAGATGGAGGCCTTGGCTCGTGATCAAGGTCTGTTGTATACAGTCGAGCCCAGTGGCTTTGGGTGGAAATCTGACTCGAAGGGTCTTGTGGTGAGAGAATGCGGGCTAGGTTGTTGTTGAGCACCTCATTTGGGTCGAGGTCATTTTTCGGCAGGTTCCGTGGCCCATGGGGAAAGCTCCTAGCCACATCTAGCGCCGCAGGATGCGATATGAATGCATAGACTTTATCTCTCGGATCAGTGGCTTGATGAGGCCGCGCCTCGTGGAGGACGTGATGCAGCGTCCGTGGAGCGGGACTCGGGAGATACATGGTATACAGGTTCGTGATGAGCTCGAGTTCATGTCGGATCCCAACAGTCTCGGCTTGGGTCTTGTAGTATCTCAGAAACATCATGGCCGTGAGACAGATCTTGTGGAAGTCGGATGATGCATTGCCCCAGAGCATGGAGGAGTGCTTTGAGATACCAGTCTCCTGAATGGTCCAGCTCCGATTAAAATATGGATTACGAAACAATGGTGCCAGATACTTGAGCTTCTTTTCGGCGTCGTCAGGAGGGAGCCAGGATTTTGTATTAACGAGCTCAAGCTTGCTGTTGATCGTATTCAATATCAAGCCGTACACGTCCTCGACCACGCTGAATACGTCTAGTCCTTCTGCTCGCTCGTCGGGACCGAGCCAAACCACCACGCTGTCGGCCATGTGGAATATGTTTTTCATAAGCGTTATTTGCTGACTTTTCTCTGCGTTGTCGTCCTGTCGGATGCATAGAGCATCGACCCAGAAATAATCCTCCTCTGCATAGCTGACTTGCAATTGCCGAAGAGCCCCAGCAAGGTTCTTCGTGATACGCGCCTTGCCGATGTTGGTGACCAGAGGTTCCTCGTCGATCTCGATCCCACAAACATAGGAAAGAGCATAATATTGCGGCTTGTCCTCAAGGTTCACATGAAAGAGCTCGACCAACGGAAGACTCTCTTTTGTCGCTGTGTCAGGTTTCCGCCGGATCTTAGCCAGACGAATTTCCTTAGTTTTCTGAAGCGGGTGGTAAGCTAGATGGGGTTTTGGCATTCTGCCGCAACACCATCGAGGGCAGATGGTGGTCACCCGAAGCGGAAGATTAGGCGACAATCAACAGTAGAGGAGAGTTACCGACGATTCATCCTCTGGCGAGGTTTTCAGGAAGGGAAATACTGAGAAAGCGAAGCATCATCTCTAAAATTTCGACGTAGGAGTGACGGGCGAAGTATAGGATGAGGTTCCGGTGTTGCATCAATAGTGGCAGCTTAGGCTGGTTCACAAGGCTAGCTGGCGCCACAGGAGGTGGCAGTGCAAAATTGCTATGTTACACCCTTCAGAAAGTTGAGCTTTCTTGCATTTAAGGATCGTATTTGTTTTCTTCTGCGGTCAATGTGGGTGTTTGGCAGAAGGAACGACAGCTGCCGGACGAGCACGGAGCTTCGTCCGGGAAACTGGAAACTGCTGGTGCGACCCTCGACGAAGTGGTATTGGAATCTCGGTGTATGAGCATGATTTGCTGTCCGTCGAAGAGCAGTAAGGTCTACTGATGAATCCGCAGACACGATCGTTGAACAATTCCGCCAGCGACTGAGAATGAAGTTTTCGAACAACACCGTGGCTTGAGCCTCGCAAAACGCTTGGGCACAAAGGTCCTCACGCTTTCTGCTGGCCCACCAAATTTCAGTCGACTGCTCGATTTGGTCGTCTTCCCTCTTCTGAGGCAAGAATTTAAGACGGTTGCTCATTGCCGTCGAGCACCAGAAGTAGCAATGAAATTTTTGAATACCACGCTGGCAAGGACTTCTCGAATGCTTGGCAAGAAGGTCCTCACAGCCTCCGTTGGGTCACCAACTTTCTGAGTTCCTGTCGACTTGCCCGATCTCGTCGTTCGTTGTCTTTTGAGGCATCATGGTATCCAAGAAAGCTGATCACAACTCAGTCAAGCAGATCCTTTTTCTGGAGGAGCTTTTCATCAATGGTTCTTTCATTTTAGCTTTCAGCTTGGGGTGGTACTCCTGTTTGTACAGATGATGTTGGAGGTGCCAGGTCACCTGAAGATTCTCAAACACATTAGGGCCCCTATGTTCATCAGCAGAGCATGCCGACCATGCTCCTCGCTTCCGACGCATATCATGGTTGTCGAACATGCGTCACGGTTCAGTGAGCATCAACCAACCTTCTCGAGCGCAGTCTGAAAGTCTGTTTCGGTTCGGTCATACATTTTCGGCCGCTCATTAGGTTCACTTTTGTCTGGACCATTCACACTCTGTGGACTTCGATCTCTCCCGGTGAGCTCGCTCTGCTTCTCCGGATCCGTTGACAAGCCTCCTTCTGCCTTGTTCACGTGATCATTTTCTGCTTCACCAGTTCCGAGGTCGCTGTCTACAACATCGACAACGCCCTCGGCCTTGACAATAGCTGTTGAGCTTGGACTTCGGAGCGGTGCCAGTCTACCCATTCCTTCGTCGAGTTGATGACTTTGCAACCGATCTAAGCTGCGTTGACTGCGCGGCGAGTCATTCCCCATTCCACGTATGGAAGCATGCGGGCGCGAGATTGCGCTGGGCGAGATGCTCGCGACTCCATCATCATATGCCTCGCCGTCAGAGCCAATGCTTCTCGTTTCGTGGACAAGGGGACTTTGCGGCTGGTTTGTGACGGTGGGGCTTG
Organism: Cladophialophora chaetospira; assembly: GCA_030247875.1. Taxonomy (NCBI): domain Eukaryota; kingdom Fungi; phylum Ascomycota; class Eurotiomycetes; order Chaetothyriales; family Herpotrichiellaceae; genus Cladophialophora; species Cladophialophora chaetospira. The sequence continues at coordinate 166,178 of JAPDRK010000003.1, forward strand.
TCGCTTTGCCTTTGCCAGATTCGTTTCCATCGACGCCCTTCATCACACCTGAAACTGCAAATACGGCTCGCGTGCTTGCATCATCTGGAACCAGTCCACTCCGTCCGGTCATCGTGCTTGCTGCATCTGACAGTAGAGGGTTGTACCCGCCGCCACCACTATCTTCCCGCAAGTGTGACGCCGTTTTGAACTTCGGGATGAAGCCAGCGGAAAGTAAGGATGGATTCGGAGATATAGCATGCTTATCGTTACGTGCTGCCTCCGTGGCCGTTATCTCCGGCGTTTCGGTCGACAGCGTTTCCAAGTGTGACGGCAAATATCGGCCTTCCGCCTGTCCTCGGTCGGTGACTGAAACAGTTCGTCTTCTCCCACGAGTATGGGACTCGCTTCTCCTGCGTTTGTTGCTCATGCTGCGGTTCCGACCTTGGCTCTGAGGACTGGTCGGCGAAGTCATGACCGGTTCTATCTGCCCATTCGTCGTCCCGAATTGGTTCTGTGGATCAGCTTCACCAGCTTCTTCTGATACCGCAATCAAAGGCTGATCTTGCGACCTCTCTGCTTCCGTAGCCTCTTCTTCTCTCTTCAACGTGGATTCGTCATGCTTGCTTCCCCACATGCTCCACATGGCCAGGCCATAGCTCTTTTTCTTCTTCTTGACCGTAACGTCCTTGTCAGTCCGACGGCCAGCAAGTGCGCTCGGCGGAGGGTGCTCGCCAGCCTCAAAGCCAATATATTTCCCACTGGCTAGGATCTTGACTCGTTCTTTTTGAACTCTCCTCCTCGCAGTCGCGTATCTTGTGTCCCACATACTTTTGGCTTCGAGCCATTTCCTTACAGGCCCCGGCTTGATTACCCCAACGTCATCAGGGTCCATCTGTAGCGCCGGAAGATCATGGGGCTCAGCAAGCGGATAGATTCTTCCGTGACGGTCGATTCTTTGACGGATCATGTGATTCTCAAAAAGGGGTATCGGATCCCCGGATCGACCAATGCTTCCTGTTGGCCTGCTTGCATCCAACTTCGCTCGTGCCATGCTGTCTGTTGAACTCGCGAGATCGCCATCTGCTTGAGAATCCGAATCCGAGAGCGATGAAATTATTGAGATGTTGTCGTCGTCGACAATTTCAATCGCTCGCTTTTGTGCTTTCGCAAGCACCCAAGCTCCAAACTGGGCAATTGACCTGTACATGTATTTCGCAGGACGGGTGAATGACAGCGTTGGTGCAACATGGCACAAGTCATCCCACACCTGTAGCTGAACTGGCGTAGGTTTGTACCTCTTCAGGATGTTCCCATCTGGATCGTACCTCGCTTGATAAGCGGAGCCTAGAGGGTATTTTGACGGATTTGCCATCTTGTGGGCTAGGTAGATCTGCTCGTCGCGTAAGATCTCTCCACCACCAGTCAGGATCAGAATTGGTGGGAGTCCACCCAGAGAGGGCTGTAGCACAGGTGATACCAGAGGGTGAGCTAGTAGCTGGTTTGTTGCGTACATTTGAATCTGGTCTTTTAGCGTCACAAGCTTTCCATCAAGCTCGAGGGATAGAGGAAGCTGAGGGCTCGGGTTGATGTCGCCCTCGTTCTGGGTAGAGACAGAGGATGCTACTTGGCTCTTTTCCGGTGCTTTCGCTGATGAACCGCTACTGTTCGCAAGCTTGCGGATGGTTGCTAACTCTTCGTCGTTCGGCGGTGGCCAGGCAGCTGACGGTTTCTGCATGAAGCCGTAAGGAGGGATGTAGTCAAAGTCAGCATTTCCCCCTAAGCTGGGGAACGAATGTGAAAGGTCGACCCAGGGCGAGATCAGGATAGCACCGGCAGGTAACGGAAGTGCTTGATCTCTTAGCAGGCACAATATCGACACAATCATCCCTGCGCCGGCGGAGTCTCCTGCAAGGATAATCTCACTCCCATCGTGTATGCTTAGTAGATAGAGGTATGCGGCAAGACAGTCTTGCAACCCACAAGGAAACGGAAACTGCGGTGCCAGACGATATCTTGGGGCAAACACGCGTGCCTTGAGTTTCCGAGCATGCCTTTGCATTTGATAGCGGTGCTCGTCGACGCTGCCGAAGAAGTAGCCTCCGCCGTGCACATACAGCATGATCCTGCGACTTTTTGAGCCTTGCCTCTTCTGTTCGTTGTAATGTGCGCGCATCTCGATCCACTCTGCTTTCAATTCACCTCCTCTCGGCCGCCATTGCCACCATTTTGTACCTCCCACTTGCTCAACGCCAGCCAGGCCCAATTGATCGGTAATGGTACGGGCAGCATTCGAGATGTAGTGGTCCGGGACTATAACATTCTCTGTCCTAACCCAGGTGGGATTTGGAACCCCTTGTGTGGTGAACGATTGCAGATCCTCGACGGTGTGATGAGAGGCATATTTGAGAAAGGTTCGGATTAGGTGCAGGCCTTCGTCGTAGGAGATATGGGCTGTCGGCTTCTCGTGTCGGACCTTTCGGTTGGTGTACTAGACCTCCATTTAGCAGCGCTTTCCATGTCCATTCGCTTCCGGCACTCTCACATGGGATATGCAAGTTTTCAGGACAGTGGGCGTGACGGCGGCGCCAACTGCGAAGGTCGTGATTGTCATTGTTGTCTGTGTCCCTGCATGTCTCAAGGAGACCTCATAGCTCCCGATCTCGCTTAGCCAGTCCAGCTATATGGTAGTCACCACGTCAAACGCCATATGACAGCGGTTTCCCTGCCATACTTGCGGCCAGGTCAGCGTTGACTGTATTCGGGATGAGGGAGCGTCTCATCTGGGAGGATGTGAAGGTGCAGGGCCGCCCGTTGGAATTCGGGGTATCAGCTACGTCATACGTCAACAGCCCTAAGCGTCTCCGGAGCTTCCCCTTGAGCTTCGTCTCTTCAGCTAAATGATTTATGCCAGTCAGCATCTACATTTTCACCTTTCACGAAATGCTTGACCAACACATAGCCCAAGCGGTATGTTTAGCTTTACGTGCCTGGAGGGTTCGACAGATTTCAATAGTAAGTCTGGTCTAATGAGAAATCTGGGCATTTGCACGATCTGGCCACGCAATCTCGCCCAGCTATAACTTTCATTATTTTGCACACACACCGGACTTCGGCGAGTCAGATCCCGCGCAAGCCGCGCCTGAGAGCTGCCCTTGATGTTGAATGCTTGTTCCCCCCCTCACTTCAGGACTAAAATTTCCGGCCGTGATTGGCAGGATGACAAATCGCAATATCGCAATATTTGGGAAAGATGCGTGACCATTGATAGTCCGCCTGGTCGGTACATATCTTGAAGGGATCCTGAGAAGACTCCCACGCTGTCTTCTCTTGTCATACGCATCAAGAATCACCTCCTCTTCATCATGGCCACAAACGGAACTCACGCGACCAATGGCACTAGCAGCCCAGACATCATTCTATACACTAACCATGGCTGCCCGTGGGCGCATCGAGCCCATATTGTGATAAAAGAGCTCGGGCTCCCTTATAAGGAGGAGATCATCGATCTGGATAGACCTCGTGATCCCTGGTACTTGAAAGTGAACCCAGTAAGTTGACCTGGCCGGAAGATTTCAGATAATGATTGCCCAATACGCACGGTACCATGATGTTGACTCTGTCTTTTTCCAAAAGCGTGGCCTTGTTCCAAGCATCCGATACAATGGCGAGATCATCACCGAGTCACTAGTCGTCTCGCAATTCCTTGCCGACGCACATCAATCCCATTTGATCCCACCCTCCACTGGCGCCGAGAACGCCCTGTACCGTGCTCGAGTCAACTTCTTCGCGGATACTTTCATCACTAAGGCGTTGCCTCACATCTTCGGTGGTTGGCGAGCGCAGACTGATTCCGAGAAGGACGAGGCAGCGGAATCCTTGGTATCGGCTGTGGTGAAGGAAATCGAGCCGCTCTTCACCTGGGATGCGAAGAAGGGGCCATTCTTCGGAGGGAGTGAGAAGGTGACGCTGGCTGAGGTAAGTTTTCAGAGTCTGCGATTCCGTCTTTGCTTGTCGTGTAGTTTCTGGTTCGGGCTCACTTACCACGTATAGGCTTTGACTGGGCCTTTCGTGCTGCGACTTCTCGGCCTCAGTAAGCCTGAGTACGGCATTGCAAGCCCAAAAGTCCTTCCGTTGCTCCACGAGAAGGCGCCAAAATTCATTGCTTGGGCCTCGAAAGTCGTAGAGGAACCCAGCGTAACCTATATCTGGGACGAGAAGAAGGTGGCTGAAAGGTCAAAAGCGAGGTTCGCAAAGTTGGCTGCTGAGAAGAAACTCTAAAGGAGGAACATGTTGGGGATCAGAATAGTCGCAGGGCATAAGAAGTCAGAAGAAACCAAGAGCGATGACTGGTACTCCACTTCCAATCGAGCCTTGTCGCTGTTTTTGCCGGGAGCTTCAAGACTTCTTTTCATTCCTGCTTGCCTAATGTCAACTTGTTATGCTTTCCGGTTTCTCACCAAGCTTACGGTCGTTTTCTTGTCATACGCTCCGACACTCGGTCCTGAGTTGAAAGTGAGGTGAGTATCTTACCATAACGCCGGCTGCTGTCTGCAAGGTGGACGCAGGACATACGCCTAAAATTGCTCATACACTCTTTCAAACACCTCCACAATCAGTGAAGGAGTTGTTCGGCGCAGCGGTCTACGCTGAGCTTGAACACTCTGTCCATTAGCTGGCACAAGCGCCCCGACGTGTGTAGAAGAGATGTTTTCTGGATTCTGGTGCTGGTTTCCAGCAGAGGACGAATCGTCCAGATATTCGTCTTGTTCTTCATGTGCTGAATATCCGTCCGAGTCATAGTCAAGATCTTCAACCGAGGAGAGCTCTTCCATGTCAGTATCAAAATCGTCGACACTCGGTAGTGAATGGCACCAGAGAAGGGGCTGCGTTCGATAAGCTCGACGCCAAAAACGGGCGCCTTCCCTCCGAGAAAGGGCGGCCTTGAGGAGCTTTTCAACTACCTCCAGCTCGTCGAATTCATTCACGTTGCACAGATGTTGCCGTCCGCATCACCGGCCTTGGCGTTCTATGCCTTTTGAGCGAGGCGAAAAATCCGGACCGCTGCCCTAAGCCGTGGAAGAGGTCGAATTGGTCAATATGTGGAAACAGCTCGATTAGGGACGTGAGTGGTGTCAACTGTCTTAAGAAGGATGCAAGCTCAGCCTCGGAGACCAGCTCGGCCACTGCTCGTCGTCTGTAAATGTGCCACTCGAGATCGCGGGCAATTTTGTGAATGATGGAACGAGCCAACCAAACACGCAAGCTTGGAATTGAATTGTGCCCTCTTGTTCCTGGAAGGTGTTCTTCCAGTATGGAAAACGGAGATCGATAATATATCAGGAATGGTGGACCGTAGTCGTTGGTCGCATAGCCTGAGCTGCCATCATCTGCTTCGGTATGGTTCAGACATACAATATCGCCCCACGTGATCTTGATGGTCCAGCTGAAAGCGTTCAGGTTTGGTAAGTTGGCCTTGATTGTGGAAATGACGTTGCCAAAGTCTACTTCCGGGTCTACGCGGCAGTAAACCCCAGGATTGGGGAGTTTTCCTACTAAGTGTGGCTCTCGCCAAAAATGACCGGGGTCGTCAGCCGCGCGGTCGCGAGCAGAAGTGGTAAAGGCTAGGTCGATATTGTGAATGTACCGGAGAATAGCCCTTCTTGACAAAAGTTTTGTCAACGAATCTCCGTGTTCGCATCTTCGGAAGTCAAACTCAACGACAACAGCCGTGTTCTCATAGAAGAGTGGTATAAGTCGCCGATGGAGATCCCTACAGCAGCGAAGTAAGGCAGGACAAGGAACCTCGAAGAGCGGAAAGGAGGTGCAATAGTAGCAGGACGGAGGAATATAGAGCCGTCGCCCAGGCTGGAGGCATGACTTGACGTCTGCATACTGACAAATTAGGTCGAGCAGCTCAGTGGGCAGTGAACGGAGGCCGGGTGAAGACGTGGAGTGATTTGCAGCGGCTGTGCCACTCTGCTGGTGTTGGAGTGCAGGATGTCCCAACAACTTGAACTCGGCAGTCGTTTGAAATCGATTTAGTCCATTTTCCCATGGACAGTCTTCGTACGTTGCAAGTTGTTGCCTTAGTTCCAAGATTTCGTTCTCATAGTATCGCTGCAAGTTGAGGTTGTCTTCCTCAAGAAGATGGATCCGCTCCAGCAGTAACGTGATCCTTGTGTCTGTCTGATCAACCACTCGTTCGACCGGGGTCAAGTCTGCCATCCTTAATCGAATTGGAATGCTAAGGTGCCGATTGGAAACGTAGGGACTGGCGAGCACATGTCAATGGCGGTGAGCGTCTGACCCGATATTGGAAGTGAGTCACTGCGGGTGGACCCGTTAGCGAACCGCTGCTTGGAGGTGGTCGCGAGCAGGAGGACTTGCTGGCACCATCAGCATGTACATGCAACATAGCTAGCGGGTACCATGCGTCTTCGAGGCTTTGCATCTCCTGGTTTTCCCGGGGAGCTCTTGCCGTCCTGGAGTTTGACTTGGCTTCGGCAGCCTCGTTAAAGCTCAAGCGCTGCGTGGCACTGCACGGCACACATTAATACACAAGCCGCAAAGACTATTGCACCTTGACTTAGCTCACCTCTTTGAGGGTTTGGCAAGGTCACATCAAGCTCCATCGGTGATGTGGACGGTCAGTGAAGAAAACGAAGAGGAAGCGAGAGGTGACTCGGACTTGAAAGCTGGGACAAGTAACGCCTTGGCACCCATAAAAGCGGCAGGTGCTCTGCACCTTCTCACTGCATATCAAGCTGACGTCCGGTCCGACCTCGTTCATGCTTCAACAACTTGCCCCTACCCCGCGATCTGTACCAAACGTAAGTCACTTTGTGGCCACGATAGAGTATGAGTATAGTCCCGTCGGCAGTGATGTCTCCAGCATGCCAAATACCAGCCTCTACCAGCCCGAGCGCACCTCTTATGTCGGCTTTGTCCTGCCACTTTTGTCGAAAGCGCAAAAGACCATGTTCAAGAGATCTTCCCGAATGTTCATTATGTGTCAGGTCAGTATGTGTTTCTGCTTGATGCTGACGATGCTCTGAATGGCTCTGTTCCAGGCATAAACGACGATGTCTCTACCCTTTGCCTAGAAACACGGCTCCTAGCGAAGAACAGAATGTTGTCTCTCCCACGAAGATTCAGCAATCCCACGGATCGGATGCCGTGAGTGTGTACTTCCTTGACGAAGATATCTTCAAGAGGGGCCAAATGATCATTCCTGCTGCCGATCTTTTGATACCAGCCGATGTCTCAAGCTTGGTAGGGGACTCTGCTTCGGTCCAAGCGACCGCTGCCGAATACTTTGAGACTGTCCATCTGTGGTGGTCTATTCTCTCAAAACACTCGTTCTACAGCCATCTGTTGAACCCACTCGTTCCTCGGCGCGGAGACGTGGTGCTGCTCTTACTCTGTATGAAATTAATTGTGTGGAGGCCATCCGCAGATAACCCAGATCCCAGAACCGCACTGTACTTCACCGCCAAACGCTTCCATACCGAGCTGGAGTCTCAAGGAGCTTTCAGCATACGTGCTCTCCAAGCTGTGATCTTGATTGCGCTATACGAGTTCGGTCACGGCATTTATCCTTCCGTGCTATCTTCAATCGCAACATGTGCCCGCTATGGAAGGGCACTCGACATTGATCTAAGCCCGAAGCGAAGGCCGAGCCACTTGCTCAGCTACTTTGAGTTAGAGGAAAGGAGACGAGCCTGGTGGTCAATTCTAATCCTCGACCGTTTTGCAAATATCACCTGCCCAGGACCAAGATTTGAGACACGTGATCCGGAAACAGATGATCTCCTTCCTGTCGACGGTCTTGTCTGGGATTCAGGTCTGGTGTCACCAGCTGACGAAATGACCATCGCAAATCCGGTGACAGAAAAGCTGGGCAGATTTGCCAAATTTGCACAAGCCACGCATCTATTGTGTCGGGTTCTTCAGATTATGTCGGACGCATCGACTGACGACGATTTCCGGGAAGAACAGAAACTCCAATTGGAAAAGGCTATTCTAGCGACTATACGCATGGTCAGCGGTCCTGTCACTGGGCCCAAAGGTGCTCACGCAATGATCTGCTTCAGCAGCTTGTTCCTCTTATACGGAGACATCTTGAACACACAGCCCTCAACACCCTTAGAGCTTTCGCGCTATGAGCATGCGAGAGATGTGTTGGAGCAAGGCGCAAACACTTGCGCAGAGACTTCCTTCCATTTTCAGCAGGGTTCAGGCCTGCCAGCTGAAAAAGTAGCCGCCTTGGTCGTGCATTGGCAGTACAGAGCGGCAGCATTCTATCTTCATATGAGGACTGTAAGGGCCAATGATGAAGACCTTTTCCATCTCACGACCCTAAAGACAGGCCTGTGTGAGCTCGAGAAGAGATGGAAGGTGGCAGGAACTTACTTACGAATGCTGGAGGCGCGCGAGCTGATGCAAATCTGAGAATGAAGAGTGCCTTCCACGACGATACACATTTGACTGATCACAGTCAAGACAGACATCCTCCAACAAGACGAGAAACAAGTGACGCTAGGCTGTGCAGCTGGGTTGCAGGATTTGAATTTATGTTGAGAGAAAAGACGGGCAAAGGCAGTCACTGCCCACAAACTTACCAACAGCCTCTCTCTCAAGACATTCAACCAAATGTTCACAGACAAATGCAACAGGTACAGAGTTGTGCCACCCAGCGCCAACCTTCGAACCGTGACTTCCTTGTCCTAGGAGCGACCAAAGAGTGTGCCAAGCAGACAAATGTGCTCTTCACACCAACGACCTTTCTTTCTCTATCATTGACTTTACCTTCAACGTCTGTATTGTGCGGCAACTCATGCCAATGCGAGTCGTCACGCAAGCTCGCACATCTCTGCCAACGGATCTGGCGCGTAATTTAGCGAGGAGGACAGCGTCACCGAAGATGCCATATCACTCACCAATTCATCCTGTTTGCTGAGAGCTCGACAAACATCGGAAGTACGTGGACAACGCAGTTCAGGAAGCGAATCGCCGACTGATCCTCGATTTCAGGACATCTCCATCGGCCATCTAACATCAGTTCAACCTGACCACATCAAAAGTACGGAGTCTCAGCCTTGCCTCAGACGCTTCACCCACAAGGACGGGTTTTCGCAAAGCGGTCAGCATAAGACTTCAGTCCCTCAGGACTGCCTCAGTCGGGTTCCACTTCCACTGCATCTGATCAGTGGCAGTGAGTTCAGCAGTCCAGGCCAGAGCATTCCAATCTTTATCACCTGTCTCGTTTGCCATTCTGACGAGCAACGAACGCTCCTCTTTGTGCCCAAACAAAACCTGGTCTTACAGCGAAGACTTTGAATCATTTCGCCTTCTCTTCGACCAAACCACCAATCTGAGTCGACGTTAAGCATTCTTCACCCGTTTCACTCACCTTTTCATTGCTGAAACCAAAGTCACCAATCACTCGAAGCCAATCTCCACTTCCTGACTGGCTATTCGAGACTGCACTCTGTACCAATTCACACACATCAACCTCACATCACCATGGACTCCTCCAAGAAACCCACCAAGAAGGAGCAAGGCGACGGATTGAAGAGGCCACGCGAGGAAGATTCAGCCGAGCGAGAAAAGAAGAAGCAGAAGCAACTATTGCAGCAGCAACGCGAGGCTCTGGCCAGAAGGGGTATCTACTCTCTAGAAGGTTTGGCGAGGGCTATGAGGGGACGGACGGCAAGCAGCGGCCCGGCGCCAGCTTTCAATGAGAATATCTGGAAGGAAGATGGTGGAGGAAAGAAGCGGGCAGAGAAGGAACGCTCCGTTAGTCCGAAGACGGCTGTGAAGAAAGAGCAGAAGAAGTGAATGCGCCTGACGCTTGGACGCTTGACACAAAAGTTTGATATCTGGCGCGCAAACTTGGTTCCCCATAGGATAGACAGCAATCGGCTCGACATTGGCAACAAGCATAGCAATGAGCATACAAACACGCATCAATGAAAATTCGTTTTGAGACATCACAACCCCGCCAGCTCCAATGACTTGCACAACACCTTTTTCGATGATTTGCTGGTTGTATACTATGTTGAGTATGCTCCCTTACCTTCGCCATCCCGTCATGCGACGACGTCGCTCTTGGGCAATGACGTCTCCTCTGACACGCCCTCTCCTTCCTACTCTATCAACATTCACGACGGTGGCCGCAGTAAGCATGCTCTTCCTTTTCTATCAAGCACCACCTATCCCCTTCCTAATCAATCTCTGAACATCCTCGATATCGTGCACCTCCATGATCTCCATCTAATAAGCTCCTCCCTTTCCACCGACGCACACAAAGACATCTTACGCGAGCACCATTGCAAGCTCAGATATGAAGTCCGTCTGTCCTTTTCATCAGCATGCACAATACCCTCTCAGTGGAACATTGTTGCAACGACCAGTGTAGACGACAGCTGCCAAACCTTATTCACAACATGATTCGTTGAGCAAACCGATAACAGCCTCATCCTCCGGGAAGACATACACAACAGAGCTCCATCAGAAAAAGCGTTGGCACAGGGCAAGCACCACACTCTCATTAATGATAGAGCTACATACCTATGCCTCGCCCTCCCCTTCAATCTCCCTCTCCCTCTTGACACCTCTCTTCTCCTCCTCCACGGGCACGATATCAATCATCTTGAGCAGATCATTGACATAGTCCCTCAGCGTGCGACTGACGCTGAACACGTGGAACAGTGAGTACTTATGCGCCCCAAAGAGTCTCTCGTTAAGTCTCACGCCATCCTTTTCGAAGGGTTGGCCGTGTTTGTTCCCGTAACGTGCTAGGTTGCGCAGGATCATCACGCTCATCCATGGGATGCCGCATGGGTGGGTCGTCTGGTCGGCGGCGGTGTAGTGCCATTCATGCTTCATTTGTATTGCGTCCGAATCTTTGACGTCGTTGGCTAATTCATGGATGAGCTTGGATTGTTCGGCCGCGGTTTGAGGGATGTGCATGCGCATATGCGGACCGATCTCGGCGTTCGTGGTTATCGATGTCCGTCGTCCGCAATGCGTCCAGCGACAAATCCAGTTCTCGGAGCCCTTTGGATGGAAGCGTCCGTCAGGCGTCTTCTCAATCTTTAGATGTTCTGTCATGACATGATCCCATAATTTCTCCCGCTTGTTGTGCCATACTGGGCAGAGATTCCGAGGGTTGATGCGACCACTCGGTTCTTGCGCAGTCGGCGCAGTCAGACCCCACATGCATTTGAACAGAGGCCGGCCTTGTACATCAACGGCGACTCTCCGTGGTTTGATCCCCTTAATGATGAATCTTGGCGTGGGGCCGTTGATCACTTGAGCTTGAGCAGCGGCGAACGTATTCGATACGTTTTTGATGAAATCAGCTGCAGGTATGGGTTGATTCTGTGCAAATTTCCCCTGATATGCTTGCCAAATTGCAATTTGAGTAATGTCCTCCTGGGGGGCCTCTTCGAAGCAGCATCGTAGCCACCTTGATGATCTCTCGGGCTCGACAAATTGTAGGAGATGTTGGTGCACTTCGTGTGGAATGATGGGGATCCCGGCAGGAATCACTGGTGGTCTCTGTGTCGGTTGGGCCACCACATTCTCTTCTCGCGTGATTGACTGGTAAAGCATCAAAGTCGTCAGTCTAGCAATCACATTAGGCAGTAGGTAAAATGCATTCGAGAGTAACTCTGTGTTGTTCTCGGGAATGGCGGTGTATGCATAGAGGAAATCAAGAGAGACTTCCAGAAGTTCGTTGTCGTCTAGAAGTGTGAAAGAGAACAACCGTTCAACGGTTGAAAGGGGAACGTTGGTCAGGCGATAGACGTCGGGTGTGTCGAGTGCAATCCTGTTGATCGATCGTAGGGCTGATATCAACATACTTCGGTCGTCAGCTTCGAGGTATGGAAGCAGAGACAGGTACAAAGGGTCTTTCGGCTTCAGCGACCAGTATCTCGTGACCTGTTCTGTAATTTCGAGGGCCGACTGCTTGTACTCGGTAAGCCTCGACTGATTTGGTAGTGACGCGGCGACAGTGAGGAAGTCCTTGAATAAGGGAAACTTGGAGAGGAACACGGCGTTCTCTTCCAGTATAACCATATTACGCAGGACCAGGACCGCTTCCTTCATCTTTTCCAACCTGGTGGAGAAATCGGAGGTCTCCAGCTCTTTGTCGACGACTCTGGGAGTTACCGTCTGGATACGCTCAAGTAGGTTTGACGTCCCGAAGGCGGCGTTCAAAGTGTTCATAGTCGGACCATCGTCATCTTCCTCGTATGAGACATCCCACTTGATGCCATAGACGAGCTGTGTGATCTCCAGCGCCTTTTCTATCAGCGACTCGGCCAGAAAAGGGAAGCCTTCAAATTTGTACTTGTCGCCACGCTCATATGATACCTTGACCAAATGGTGTAAGGCAAAGTCCTGCTCTTCTTGAACACCCGACCGCAGTCCATACAGGCACCTGAGATAGATATTCGGACCGGTCATACCGGCGGGGATGGCCTGTCTCAGGAAAGTTTGTGGTTCGGGTGGGAGTCTGGGCATGGCCATCGCCTTAGCCTGTGCCTTGCGCGGGTAGTAGAGAGGGTCATTTCCGGGGGTCTGAACTTGACGGAGGGTAAGGGCGACAGGCTGTCGCGGTTCGTACTTGTCAAACCAGTCGAAGGTAGTGTTGCGTGCGTCGGTTGTGGTGTTCGTGTTTGCATAGGTAGGCTGCATCGGGGGAGGAATGGAAGGAGAATCTGCGGCGCGTACACTGCGAGAGCGTGAGGGAGCAGTGTCTGGCTGGAAGATCTGAGTGCGCTTTGGGTCCTGTCTCAGTTGCCCTGAATGAATCGCGTTAACCATGTCCAAATAATCTCTGGGGTCGCAAGACCTACGTGTTGGGTATCTACTTGCACTTCCGGGCTCTTCAGACTCCATCTTCTCCTTCTTCGGTGTCACCTGCTCCTCTTCCTGGGACTCGCCCGCCCCATCGGCCATCGAGGCGTCGATCGATGTACGGGAATTACCAACAGAGTAATTGGCGAGAGTGCGAGTGCGGAGATCACCTCCTTTTGCGCTCAGATCTTCGAGGATTTCTTTCGGCGGCGGCTCTTCTCCCCAGTATGTTGCGATCTCGTACGCGCTTTGTGGTACATGAATCGTGTCAGTGGGTGCGTTTACGCGTGGAATAGAAGTGGAGGTTGAAGGCACTCACGCAAGATTCTTGTAAAAGACGGTTTTAAGTTGAAATGTCATGACAGCTTCGTGAGTTTTCCCAAAGCCAAACTTTGAGACGAGAGTCCGCCATTGCATGCGCTCTGCCGTCACAGCATCATATCCGCCTCTCTCCATGACCAATTTATATAGCTTGTGTAAGGAGACAGGCCGACCGCTGACCTTGCCTTCGCGATCTAAGATGGTTCTGCCCGCGAAACATGTCATCAGCATATCATGCAGATTACCTCGTTCTCCTCGGTTTGAACATACCCTCTCTTCTCGTGGAAGGCCGCCACATCCTCCAGGAACTCCTCCTCGTCCTCGATCATCTTACGAGGTGGATCCGGCATCTTGTCTTTTTCGCTTCGTTGCGATGATTCGAGGGATCACCGTGGATTGTCTGTCCTGCCAGGAGGAGTCATTGCCTGCAGCGAGTTCAGGGTGAGGTTGAATGATGTGGTCGGGGGCTTCCAGGTAGGAGAGTTGACTTGAGGGGCTGTAGAGACAAAAGGAAATGATTGCGACGGTCGCATGTCACTAAGCATGTCCTGCCGCAGTCTCTTTGCCCTTGCAGCCGAGTCAGTCGGCGCCCCAAATTCTCGGCTGGTTCCGCTCGGACCATCTCTTCCGACTCGCGAAATCGTTATGCTTAAAAAAGCACCTGCATGTCACTCAGTCCTCCACCTCACTTTCACCTCACTCTTCCTTCACCTTCAACCATTACTCATTTTATGACAAAAGTCATGAGCATTTCACAACTCCAGAAGTATTGACTACCCTTTATCTCCGCGACAAGATTCTCCCAGGTTTGCTCTTTCCTTGCTTGTCTGAATACCTATCATGCCTTCTCAAGGACCTCAACCGCTTTCTTCTCAGTTATCTCCTTTGTGTCTTCCTTTGCTCAAATTCTCATATGCAACTGTTTCCAACGACAACATTGTTCCCATACCATGGATTCACCTATCAAGCAAGAATGCTCTCTTCGCGATCTTCGAAACAAGTCCCGTACAATTGGACGATGGTCGCACCGAGGAGAGGCAAAAGTTCAAGGTCTTGAAAGATCCAGAAATCATGGTACTGGAATTCTGGTCGAGACCTGATCCCTGTTCTTCACCAATACTCATCAATTTCTAGGAAGAGCTGGATCTCAACGCCCTCTCGGCCGAGGCCCACCGCGTTCTGGCGCATGAACCTGCCGGACCATCCGCTAACATTCCAGTTGTTGCTGTTATCGTCAAAGTCCCGATGATCGCAATCAAGTATCCGTTGGCGAATGGACAGGTGACAATCTCCTATTTGAAACCTTCCTTGCTCACCAAGAATTAGGTGCGACGCTTTCAAATTCGCTTCGGCAAGAACGAGGATTACTATGAGGCCATGAAAATGCTCGCCCGTGCCAATGTCCCCACTGTCGAAGCAGGCACTTTTCCAAGTCTCAAGCCTCCGCAAGTTCCACAAGCTCCAGCACCACCTCCCAATTTAGTGGCACCTGATGAATCAGCCTCTCAAATCGGTGGGGAGACCAACCAGCCGAATAACCGTGCCAGTAATGACGGGATGCCATCTGTCTCACTCGCACGGCGAGCTCCAGCGGGTCTGACAGGCATGGGACCTCCTCAGATGTTTTCAACTTCAGTAAATCGTGCCCAAGATGTATCTGGACACGCACCGACCATCGGATTGTTGCACACGAGCTATCCAGCTGATACACGCCCCGCATACCCGAAGTCCAATATTTCATTAAGTACAGCGACGACCTTAGTCGCTGGAAAACAGGACTCCAGATCTTACGCTCTAAGACCTCAAAATCTTGAGATGCACGGCAGTCGTGCTCTGCGTGAGCAAATACCACAGAGTATACAGCAACCTACAGAATTGACCCCCACTCAGCTGCCTCGCATTCCGTTACCTCCCCAGGAAGTAGTCTACGACCTCCCTCCCAGCAGACAAGAAGTCCCGCTGCAGTCAGTTGAACAAGATGTCCAGGTATCCCAATATGCCCTGCGAACAACCAGGAACACCACATCCAGGAGTCAGGCAGATCAGGCCCATGCACAACCAGCCGAGATCGACGAGCCAGAGCCTACCGCAAAGACAACCGCGAAAGGCAAGGGCAAAAGAGCTGCTCCAAACAACACAAAGAAAGCACCAGCGGCAAAGAAACCACGAGCAACAGCCCCGGCCAAGAAGAAAGGCAAGGCGGCGCAGATAGAGACAACAGTGCCGACTGTCGAAGAATTGCTTCGCCAGCCAGGATACAGTCTGCTCCCATACAACCCGTCGACGACAGCCCGAACTATGCCCCGTGCTCCACGAATCAACCAAAAAGCAGGCTTTGAGCAGTCGAAGAGGCAGGATCCAGAAATACCCGAGTCAGAGTACGGAGCAGAGAATCTCAACCTTGTCAGTCCAGAGCTCGGACACGCACTTCCCACTCGCGTAACTCGATCGCGGTCTCGAGCTCTGTCACAAGTTCTCCCGACGGAGCTCAATATACGAGCACAGGAGACCAGCATCTCTAGATCAGCGGCTCCGCCATGCACGCCTGCAGATCAAATCATTGGCAGCCCACTGACCCCAGCATCACCAGCTTTTCAGCCGCACATATCCCCGACCAAACCACCAGGCCAACCTCCTGGCAAAACCACGAGCTTCAACCTTCCCAACATCAATCCTACACCTCTCCCAAGCGACCCTCTCCTCTCACTCGCCCAACAATGCATGACCGTGGACCCAGCCTACGATCTCTCAAATTCTACTTCTCGCACTGAAGCGTGGCACAGCCTTCCCGGGACGACACGGACCACGGCCATGAATCACTATCTCTGTGACTTGCTTATGCACGACTGGTTCACTGACTTGTGCAAGGGAATGGACTTGCATTTAGCAGGTGCGATCCTGGAGGGACGTGTTTTGAGGGCTTCCATGGATGCCGGTGTATGCAGGGAAGAAGTGGATGAAGAGGAGGAACTGTGATGAGAGCGTCATTATTTGCAACGTGAAGCAATTTGGGACAAGAGTAGACATTACAGATTCGAGAGGGAAGGAAGGAGGATTGAATGGAGTAGAAAGAGTCGTTCTGACCAAGCTGGTGCGACGGTTGGTGTGGAAAAGCGATTCGTGACTGCTCTGCGTCCTTGTCATAGACAGTGTCCGAGGTGAGCCAGAAGGTGGGATGTCAGTGGTACCTGCCTCGTCTACAGGTGTTGAGAGAACTGTGAATCAAGTAAAAATTAAAGCTTTCGCCCGGAAATAACACCGGGCGAGAAAGATGGTGCGCGATACCGTGCCTACGTGACTGTGTACTTGTCCTTAAGATAACTCGGGTCGGACGGTCATGGTAACCTCGCGGCCTAGCTGTACTTTGTTTGAGGGCCGGGCTTTGAGAGACGGGTCCCACCTTGCAAGTGAGGCACAAGTGAGAGATAAGATGCACGAATGCAATCAAGATGGGATAATGGGCACAGAGCTGCCTGAAGCGAATGTCAAATCAATCTGATTCGATTTGGCTGAACGCATGCTATGCTACTCTGTACAGTGAGAACAACTATCGATTCCCAGCTGAATGCTTGCTTTTGCTAGTGCTCACACGCAATGCAATGATATGCCTCTATGCACAAGACAGATAGAAAAGCCATGGTGGAATGCTCCACCTCAACGATGTTCCACTCAGGTACAAATGCCCTTCTGCACCGATTCCCGAATATGTCTTCCACCGGAGCCACAAACGCAGGTACATGGTGCTTTTGAGACGGACAGCCTGCAGGGAATATATCCTTCGAAGCTGAGACCAGAAAAGCGAAAGCTTGCTGAAACGAGAGATCAACAATGGTGGAAGAAGAGGATCGAATGATTTTTTGAGTTGGAAGGTTTTCGTTTTTGAGCTCCCTCTTGGGGTGCTCGTGCTTGAGAGCCTTGTCTCGCATAGACGCTGCTGGTCCACCTGAGACAAGGCTGAGATTGTGAGAGATGATCGGTATCTGTTTGACCAATACAAGTGATCCCGTCCAAGCTTGAAATCTGAAGATAATTTCGAAGAGGGGGTGCTCCTCCAAGACACCCTTGACACCAAAAGCCACGCCCAATTGCTGGTATCGCACAGGGATGCATGCACAAGAAAGGGGATCCTGGGTTATAAGCCGGAAAAGCGCAAGCATCGCTATCATGACGCCCAAAATGATCCATGGAATATGGATGAAACACCGCTCCAAACGCCAGGCTAAAACGCGATGATGCTTGGAAAGACAAGACAGAGCCGCTCAATAAGACAGCATCCTGTGGTTGCGACGGAGGACGTCGAGACCAGGTCTTGTTCCAGCAACCGGGGTGTACTCCAGGCCCATGTCCAGATCCATGTCGCTATCCAAATGTGATCGACCCATGGCGGTAGGACTTGAATCAAGAGCAGGAGAGTGTTGGCCGAAGGCAAATGTTTGAGCTCGAACAAGCTTGGATCTCTGTTTCACTTTTCCGAGACCACGTTCGCAGTCGAGAACATGCTCTTTAGCGTGCATCTCGACATAGTTCTGAGGATAACATCTTAACCGATAATCTTTGAAGAAGTTGCTATAGCCACCGTCTAGAATATAGGCTTCAGGGTAGGTCAATGCTGGGTAGTTGTCGGCATTGGCGGCGCGATCTTTGTTGCGTATGTACTTGGCCATTAGGGGTGCGCGGTGGGCAGAATATTCACAGTGGAAAATAAGCAGCGCTTTTGGCGTCGGCTCAATATCGAAGAGTTGCGCTCCAAGCTTCTCCTTGTCGTTGAAGTTTACGGCACCTTCGATATGGCCCCCATCATACTCGTACTCGAACCTGCAGTCAATGACGACGCGTTTCTCGTACAGGTGATCGAAGTGGCCGTCTAATACTGAGACCATGGTCTCCTTTGTTATCCTAGGAAGGCAACCTGTCTCACCTTCCGGGGTGAAGTGGGGTAGTTGGGGTACAAGGGGTGCCTCGACGTCAATAATTGACGGTAATAATGAGGGAGGTGGGCTCAGCCGGTCTTTTTCTTGCCTCATCACATCTTCGGGATGTTCGAACATGCTCAGAGACCGTCGAAACTGTTTGCGTGGTCGGACCAAAGGGTTGGATGCCTTTCTTTGGTGACAGGCGCTCGGGGAGCCATTGCGGGACGAATGTCCTGAGGCAACCAGGTTTGGACGAGTGCGCGGAAGGGCGAATGCAGGAGCAGCCATGCGTGGAGCGGACTTCTCCTGGATTGGTGAGCTCTCAAAGATTTCTGAAAGAGACAGTGATGATGAGGTAGCAGGCTTGTTCGAGAAGTTGCCATTGCCGAACCGGAATGGCGGGAGCTGGCTCTCCAGCGCAGGTCGTTGTGGTATTGTTCCCGTGCTAAAGCCCTTAGCCTTTGCCAACGAAGGCCGTAGAAGTCCTTGTTTCCGTCTCTCTTGAGGGAGGCTGATCTGCATAGGGTCACTCGTAGGTTCTAGGGGCGCAGGCGAGGGTATGGACAATTCCGACGTGTCGACCGGGGTCAGGTCTGGCGTAGGTGAATGCAATTGTATCGCCACTGTAGAGAAGGGATTCTTGTGCGGCAAAGGGGAGATGTCCAGATCCATGTCCATTGAGTCATCTGCACCGGGAGAAGAGGAGGATATAGGAGGGGTCGTGAGAACTCCTTCGTCAGGTTAGTTGCATCCCATCTTCTAGCAGCAAGCACCTTTAACTCACTATGACCCTCATGTACAAACAGGCCGTTGGGAAAGAGTGACCTCCGAGGGGTAGGTAGTTGCGGACTGGCACGTTAGCATTGAACGTTATCATTGGGTACAATGCATACCTCTGGTCAATGTGGAAGTTCTGTGAAAGATCGGCAGCCAGGCTAGCCGTGGGTGAAGACCCTCGGACTGGCTTGAGGCTGAAGTAGTCCGGTTGTGGCTTCTTCATCGACAGGTCTCGAAAATTGAAGCTGGCGTTGCCATAGGATTTGGCAGCCACGAAGGAAGCATATGAGGTTGGGGCATCTTTTCTGAAGGCACCACCGCAGTGGCCGAGGAATGCTGGAGGTTGCATGGCCGCCAACGGCGAGGAAGTCTCGATCATGTCGAATGAGGTGTGTTAGGAGCAGTCTTCGGTTGCCCTTCTTTGCTTCGTCTCTTCTCGTTGACCCGCTCAGTCCAGACGTCGCCTGGTAACGGTGGTTCGTTTGGTTCCCGCCCGAATATTCGGTTGTACAACGTCGAAGCCGAAACCTGGTGGGGTGACAGGGAATTCAGGCCGGAACTGAATTGATGCGGACCCCTCGAGAGCTCGATATTATGCTCGACTAGACAGCCATACTGCTGGTAACGGAACGTAAGGAACGGCTGGCGGCAATGGCGTGTATAGTCGGCTTCTCATGTGCATGTCACGTCGGAGGCAGGGTGACAGTGGATGCACACACCGAGCAGGAAGCTTCGGCTTCTCTCACTGACAGAAGATAGCCAGGGTGATGAGAAGCTTCGACCTGGAGCTCGGTGGCCTGGAGGAGGGAGGGGAAGCAGAGTTTTAAGACTGGTGCGCTGGTAGTTCGGTGTTGTTGCTGGGCAGCATTGAGGTTTGGAGAAGTGGGAGCAGCCCGCTGGGGCGCCTCGACTCGTCTCTGCAAGGCACAGACTTGCAG
The DNA here is from genome assembly GCA_030247875.1 of Cladophialophora chaetospira. Taxonomy (NCBI): domain Eukaryota; kingdom Fungi; phylum Ascomycota; class Eurotiomycetes; order Chaetothyriales; family Herpotrichiellaceae; genus Cladophialophora; species Cladophialophora chaetospira. The sequence continues at coordinate 185,979 of JAPDRK010000003.1, forward strand.
TGACCCAAGCCCGTAATTGCGGGCCCGCCTATGAGTCCAGAAGACCGGCTGGCAGAAAACAGCCGCTCACTTATTGCACCTTTACTGGTGTTGACAGCCGCTGAGGCGTTCACTGATTTCTTCTACCAATGTTCCATGAATACTATCCCAAGGATGAAAATTATTCTTCGAGAAGCTCAAGTCACACAGACCATAAAAAAGAAGAGAAGCTTCGATGAAGTGAGGCTGAGAGTCCAGAGCCCGCCCACATTACATGCCTGGTAAGCCCGGAGCGATAGCTAGGCCATGCCTAGAAAGCATGCCCATTCCTCAATTTTAGGGTTAAGCTCTGAGCTCTGAGCTCTGGACCCCACCTGCATGCTCATCGCCAGTCAAGAGGCGGCCGTACCTGATCGAGCCTCCCAACACCGACCCAGCTAAACAGAGTTCAAACTCTTTTACGAACTTCTCCGCCGTCGCTGCAACAGCAAGTTTCTTCCAGGTTTCGCGTTCTGAAGTGACCACTCAGACCGTGTATCTTATGTTTTGCTCTATTGCCGAGTTCCGCTTTGATGTCATGGGCGTGATTCAATGCTTACCTTGCCGGTGCAGGTTACCGGTCATCTGTCATGGCCCGTTTGGATCTCGATCGCAAATCCCTTGCTTGATTTGTCGTTCAGTACTGGCGCTTCAAGAGCCGAATCCGACCACTGCCTCACCTCTTTAATTTAAACGTTACCGAGCCTTCTCCATCTCAGCGCGAAACATCTTGTGCTCAAGCTATACCTTAGTTAGGAAGGCCAACGAGACTTGAGCGCATCCTGCAAGCCTCGCGCGCCATGACGCGAGGTTGCCCGGAGCAATAACCGATAGCTACCGGCCTATGAAAGGTCGCAGTCCTTCTTGTTGAAAGCGGAGGTGCTCTGCTTCTACGAGTTCTCGTTGGTCCTGATGTCATTTGTTCAACTGGTTCGGCGCGTCTCAGAAATGGAATACTATCTTAGTACTGCAAGGTGAGCGGGCGCGTGCGGAAATCACGTTCCCATGCTGCCATAGTCGGGTCAAAGAATGGCCTGCCCTATGTGTCAACGCACAGAGCAACACGAGAAGAAGCGAGTTCTAGACATTTGCCTGGCATTGTTCTTACGCTTCGGAAGCACGTTGAGATTTGCACTCATATCTTTTCCGATTGACCCGCTTCACAAAGGCGGTCGCCTTGAGTTCAAAAACAGAAAACACTGCACATGGTGTAAGTATGCAGAAGGACATCCTCAGGTCAACCAAGGATTATTGCGCCATTCACTGTTTCTTATCAAGATGTGGTCAAAGCCTTCCATGCCTTATCCGATAGAGCATGGCTTCAGGCCCTAGTTGCTTCAAACTCTCGCTTGTGGCTGTTGCCCGCGGGGACACCGCACGAATGAGGCCAAAAGCGCTCCTTCTACACAAGGCTTCCAGCTGAACTCTCAACGCCTCGAAAGCAATGACAGGAGCGACCTCTGTGCTTCGCCTCAATGTTAGCCTTTTCTCGTCACCTAAGCTTTGTCTTGACAACGACAAACGAAGGACAGGAAGGCACATGCTTTCCGAGATTTGTGCGGTCCTGGGGAGGTTGTTTCAAACTAGTCATTATCGCTCTCGGTTGCGGCGTTCAACTACCGATCCCCCACACTTGGAAGTGACGGCTCAAGCAAGGACGTGAAGACTTGGACAGCCCCAATTTCGACGGACGCTTGGTCGAGCTACGTCACACAGCAATTCCGTTCATCTGTGCCTTGATTTCTATATCAATGGTCGGAAATCGAGGCCAGAGACGATTGATAGATCGAGATCTCAGCCGGCACCAAACCACTTTTACACAGAGTAAACAACTGTCGACATTCATGCTTTGGTCATGCAAGCATTTGACTCTTTAGGGCTGACGGCGGGGACGGGAGATTTCCTTGGGATGAATCAGCCCGATGACAGGACGTTCCCCGCCCAGTGCGACACAGCTGAGTTCTGGGAATGCTCTGGTGCGACTGCTGTGCCACTCTTTCGGCTTCGTTGCTGAGAAGCGCCCTCCACATCGCCGGGCCATTTCTCCGTTCCTGGCCTCACAATGGCCGTTGCCAACTGCTTTGACATCAGCATCCTCGATGAGCAGGTTTAAAACCGTTAACTTGCTGCTCGAAGGGCTATAGCTTAACGTCATGACGTGAAAAGCTCTGATATGGTGTTGAACCTTGAAGTGAGGAGTACGTGTCTGCCAAGACTGAATGTCAACAAAGAAACGCGTTCGACACACCTCCTCACGTGATGCGACTCAACTCAACTGCACCGAAGTCCTGGACAACACCACCGGACCACCACACCCACTCCGATTCACTTGCTTTTTTCCATCGCCAAGCTGGTCACCAAGATATTTCCTGCTGAAGTGACGACACCTTTTGGGATCTTGCAATCTTGATGGTTGCTACCAGGTGAGATCTTGTATTGTTAATGATTGCTACCAGATGATCCAATTTACCTGGCCTTGTCGTGGTTGAACTGGTCACTGGCCATGGCTTCGCGACGCAATTGTTGACCCGAGGGTCTCAAGGCATCACTGAAGTTCGAATATGCTTGCTGAGGCCAGACATTCGGCAAAAGCTTCATGCATCCTAACAATTAGCCATGTGGCCAAACCTGGATCTGCTTGACCTGCCAATGCCTGCTCGACATGGTATCCTTGATCAGGCAATCGACCACTAACTTGTCTCCAATGATGTATCCCGACTCACTGGGTGATTCACTTCAACGGCCAGCTCTGGCTTCGCTATGCTCCATGTCTGGCGAATCTCACCAAGATGTTGCTGTCATTAGTGTTAAAAGACTTATTTGGGACACCAAGAAAGGGCTGATGTTCTGGATGACCGGACAAAACTTCCGGGAGGATTCACCTACACCTGTTCATCCACGACATCTCCACCAACTGTACTGTCATCTACTCACGCACGCGAAGTTGTACTCTTCCAACTTTCAAAGCACCTTGGTTGCTCCACTTCGGCACATGACATGCCACTGGCCGTGCTCGGGATGATAGATGCATTGTTCCAGCTCATTCGGCTTCAGTTTGTCTACTGTGTACTGCGTAAGCATACCTTGTGGTACTGCGTGGCCCAGGAGCAACAACAGATGTACATATCGTTGGCGTACCACGAAATGTAACCGGAACGGCCATCACAGTTGTAACCCAGTGGACCGTCACGATGAATAGAGATGGGCATGTGCTGGCTTCCCATTTCGCCAAGGCTGGAGGGAAAGGGGGAAGCGGCTAGGCAACGGGGCCGGATCTCTACAACACCTGCGCAGGCCACCATGATAGGTTGTGGTTTATAGCTCACAGGAGTCAGCCAAATCATGTCGGCATGGCCTTTGCAAACAACCGCGCGAGGAACCATCCGGAAGGTTTTGCTCAAGTTCAGCATTTGGAAGGAGACAGAGGCAGCCTCGTTTTCCAAGAAGGTCCTAACAAGCTCGATCACAGTTTCGATGTGCCCTGCAACAGCTCAACCGCAGCGTTGCTGATGCAGCTCTTGCCAGTTTCCTTCACCTTTGCCTGATATACTATCTTGCCCCCCTCTTTCCACATTTCCGTAACGATCGTCTGGCCTGGTAACACCGTGCCACTGAACCGCACTTTGATGTTCTTGAAAGGACCATACGCCTGGAAAACGTGCTTGCCACTGATGCCAAACGTCGCAAGCCCGTGCAGAATAGGAACTGGAAAGCCACCCGCAGCAGAGAACTTGGGATCGAGATGGAGTGGATTACGATCGCCCATCAGTCGATACAGTGCAGCGAGGTCGTCGGAAGTCTTCTCCTCGACCACCTTGTCCGGCAAGCGGGAAGGAGGTGTGTTTGCGGCTGTTGCGGCACCGCGATCCGACGGTTTCTTCTGTCCACCAAAGCCCCCTGATCCTCGAATGAAAGCAACATTCTCGTTGTAGAAGACAGGTTTGCCAGAGGCATCCGTGGTGGTGGACCCTCGCCTCACCAGCGCCGCGTTTCCTTTGTCGACGACTTCAATCAGGTGGCTTTCGGTCTTCAGCGTGCCTGACGTGGGGATGGGAAATTGTTTGATCTCCAGATACTGTTCTCCGTGGAGAAGCATGCGCTGGTCGTAATTGGGGACTATGTCTGCGACATTGAACGAGTTTCCGTAGGTGGGGACGATTCCAAATGTCGGTAGGGCTTGGAAGTTTTGAGCGTTTTCGTAGACAAGGTCAAGGTCCGTCCGATGGGCGCCAAGGGAAATGTTGTAGAGGATGACGTCCTTGTCGTCGTACGTATAGGTTGTTGGAGTCTGCTTTTGAGTCATCGCTTCTTGGATCTTTGCAATGTATTTGCGGTTGGCGCGATTCTCCTGGGACAAGACTGCGGCCTATGCAATGTAAGTCTCCTGCACAAGATCTATAGTCAGAGCGGAACTCACAATCTTCGGATTCTTCAGCGCATTGCCCGTTGTATACTTGCTTCCTTCTTGCGGTGTATCTGGATTGTCTGCTTGCCCGTTATCAAAATTGCAGATTTCAGCGAAGGCCTGGACTCTGTTAGCAATCGAAGCATTGAATTGTTTGAATCTTACATCGGCAACCTCTTCCACGCTTGGTACACCTTTTTCATGTTCAAAGTCAAAGCCCCTAGCACGCTGCCAGCGCGTAGCACCTATCCAACCACCACCCGACTCAAATATCTGTCCTGTTGCTGGTGGCCTCTCGCTGCACAATGCGGCCACAACCGGAGCGACATACTCAGGCTTCATTAGCTGGACGTTCTCTTCAGGCCAGACTGTGCGAGTCATATTGGTTCCGGCCGTGGGAGCCAAGGTGTTGACGATTATGTTGTACTTGGCCCCTTCTCGGGCAATCGTCTTGGTGAAGCCAACAATACCACATTTCTGGGATTGGAGTCAGTTCGTACCCGAAATTCGATGGGAACAGGCTTACCGCAGCGGCATAGTTGGCTTGACCAAAGCTCCCATATATACCCGACGTGCTTGTAATATTCACAATACGCCCGTATTTCTGCTTCAGCATGATCGGGAAAGCTGCTCTTGTGACGAGGTAAGTGCCGCGAAGATGAATGTTCAGCACAGTGTACCACTGTTCGTCTGTCATGTTGGTGAAGGACTTGTCTCCGAGGATACCAGCATTGTTGACCACGACATCGATGCGGCCATAAGTCTCCACAACTTTTCGAACTATGGCTTCCCCTTCTTCGACAGACATCGATAAAGCTAGGGCTTCGCCTCCGCTAGACTTGATCTCATTCACAACCTCTTCAACATTTTTCACATCGTTGACCGCCACCTTTGCCCCAAGCTTGGCAAAAAGCAGGCTGTAGGCTCTCCCAAGTCCAGCACCTGTGGATCTCTGTTAGCTTGTACCATTCTTGACACTACAAGAATGATAGTTCTTGTAAGAATACAATAGTCTTTCACAGACGGAGTACTTACCACCACCGGTAACCAAGACAACCTGGTTTTCGAAGCTGACTTTCTTGCCTGAGCTAGAGGTTTTGGGCAATTCTTTGGCCTTGTGAAATAAATCGAAGATTTGTGCTGGCTCTGTCGGGTGCTCCGCACCATTCCAGTCCACAACCTTTTCCCAGTTATCCAGCACCACGTCGGCAGTCAAGTCTTCCGGATTGGTGAGGAAACCTTTACTCCGCTCCCAGCGAATCTTGCTGTAATGTCCTGCTGCGGCCTCGAAGATGCTTCCGCTCTCTCGGCACTGCTCGTTGACCAATACGCCTACCAGAGGCACGACCCAGTCTGGTTTCATCACTTCCATCATATCTTGGGTCCATACCGTTTGAGTCAATCTGCTAGCTGCGCCAGGGGCAAGTACATTGCACGTGATGTTGTGCTTCGCTCCTTCTTTCGTCAGTGTCTCGCTGAACCCAACAAGGGCCATCTTGGCAGCAGCGTAGTTTGATTGGCCGAAGTTTCCGAACAGCCCAGAGGAGGAGGATGTGTTGATGATTCTGCCATATCGTTGCTTTCGCATATAAGGCCATGCTGCACGAGCTGTTTTGTAGGCGCCATGGACGTGTACGTCCATAATGACATCCCAGTCCTCGTGCTTCATGTTGCGTAGGGTGATATCCCGGAGAATACCAGCATTGTTGATCAGGATATCCACTCTCCCGTACGCATCGATGGCCGTCTTGACGATTCTATCGCCATTCTGCACTGGATCATAGTTTGCAACAGCCACTCCACCAGCCTTGACAATCTCCTGGACGACCACATCTGCTACTCTGGCGTCACCTTTGCCTCCTGCATCTTTGCCGTTGAAAGTGCCTCCAAGGTCATTCACGACGACCTTCGCTCCACGCGCTGCCAGGAACAGAGCATACTGGCGACCGAGGCCATTGCCGGCCCCTTCCATTCGTTAGTCTCACTTGATAACATTATATTCCCCAGCCAACTCACCAGTGACGATGGCAACTTGGTTATCGTATCGAAGTTGAGGGGCCATATTGGTTCGAGATGTTCACTCGCCAGAAGTGAACGTACTCTACAGGTTCTGGAGCACCGTCGTTAAGAAGATCTTTCGGCAATGCATCGAGAACCGAGGCATACAACTCTGGATACGGCAAGGGCCGGCCATGCTCAACCCCGCAAAAGGCTGGTTGTGGTTCCCCACAACTTCAACGCTTGGCCCAGGGGCATCGCGCCTTGTGAATTCAAAGATCACGATGGCTTCGTAACCTTGAAGATGTCTTCGCGTCAAGAGGACATGGAAAGACCATTGAACCTGTAAAACAAACCGAGGCTCATAAATGTTATCGTCTGACAGTCGAGTTATTGAGCTCTGACCAATCATTGACCAGCTTTGCTCGGCTGTCGACTAGCCTTTTTGAAATTCGATGTCAGACGTGTCGTAGCTTGCATCCCTCATTTTCGTTGATTTTACCAGTCTCTGATTGAGGGTTGCCGACACAAGCGCAAACGCATTCCTGAAGAGCGTACTGCACGTCCGAAGGGGACATTCTCCTCTCTAAGCCAGAAACTGAACATCTTGCGCACGAGGCCGAGCTCGAAACACGAGTCAATGTATGCGTGCTTGGCTCCGCGGGTCAACGCAATGTCGTCATTGAATGAGATCACAGCTGGAGGGAAATCCACAGCAGTGACGGGTGCGAGTAGATGGTGATTATTTGCAGCAGTAACAGATCTGGAACGTGGAAGTAAGACGTGATTATTTGTCCATTCTCACATTGCAAAACGCAGATATACACGTCGTAGTAGTCTCAATCAACTCCTCGACAAGCTAATAAACCTCACTCCAACAAAATATGCCTCGTCTCCCGCTCAACCTCCCCAGACCTTGTACGCTGACCTCCCTTACTCTCCGTCAAACCCGTCTCATCTCAACGACCCGTCCACTATCAGCCTCCGAGCCTTCCACCACAGACAGCAAAACAAGCACTGGAGCCCAAGACAGCGGGCCAGGCTGGGGAGGCCGCGAAGGCCGGGACCACGCAGTCAAGAGACCGGCTTACGATGTTCAGGCAGACACAGCCCAACAAGGAATGAAGGACCACCAAGAGGGCAAGGAAGGGAGCGATGCGATCTCAAGGAAAGATGAGAATAAAAGCCAGCAGAAGGCGAAGGAGGAATTCCCCGAGTCGCCAGACCAAATTGGGATGAACGATGAGAGGGGATCCAAGGGTCACTAGCATGTGAGGGGAGCCAGAAGGCATCTTGGTGGCGTTCATTGCATATGCTGTACATACTGGTCGAGGTGGCTGTCCAGAATTCATCTCGTTTTGTACCACTGCCTTCACTCTTCACTCCTCGAAGCAGCCAGTGTCATCGCCCAACATGGAAAGACAGTATGTCATTCTTCCCGACTTCGACGACCGCATCTTCTGCGACTCTCCTCCCACCGTCTCCTTCGACAAATGCGATCGGAGCGTCGCCCATGACCTTTCTTGCCACGTCTGCCACTGTACTGCCCTTTTTGACAAGTACACAATCCCTGAAGACAGCCGTCACGCCAGCCGTCCCTGATCCATACGTATGAACGTTCTTCACCGGAAACACAGGCACAAGACCCAACAAACCTGCAGCTCTCGTCAGGACCTGCACCACACCCGTCGACCCAAACCTGTAAAGAACCATATCCTTGAGGTTCTCTATCCTTTGCTTGAGCTTGTCGTCCATTTCTTTCAGCCCTCCCCCGTCTGGATCCCCCTGGTCGATGAGATCTTCTCGAGTGTCTAAATACTCTGATCCCTCTTTGTACTTGATGTAGCCTTGCTTGGCCAATCGCCGGAGGAACACCTCTGATATGGCACTGCACAGAACAATGCTCTCAGCCGGTTGCTGTTTTGCAATCTTTGCAATATTTCGATCCGCATCTTGGTGATCGATTTTGTTCAGTGCCAGGACTGTTGGAAATTTCTCGTTCGTGAAAGCGTTCACGACCTTGAGGATTGTTTCGTCACTCCACTCTTCTAGTGGTTGTTTCAATTGTAATTTGTCCAGGGTCTTCGCAACCACCGAGCTGTTGCTGCCATACCCAGAGAATTGTCCTTGCAGTGTATCAACGGGTGATGCTTTTATGGCAACATGTCTCCTCTTGATACTGCCCCATTTCTCCATCAGGTTGCCTTGGATCCATCGCACGATTTCCCCTCTTAGCCATTCAATATCCACGCTGGGATCATATCCTCGAGTAGCTTTACCCTCAGCATCTGTGGTTCCGCTGACGTCCACGACGTGAATGAGTGCGTCTGCATGACGAAGGTCGTCCAGGAATTTGTTTCCTAGCCCTTTTCCTTCATGAGCGCCAGGTACCAGTCCTGCTACATCGAGGAGTTCAATGGGTACCGATCTTTTGCCGTCCACGCATGAGCCATAATTCGGCCTACACTTCTCGGTAAGGTCTTTCCGCTTGCAGGCGCAGTCAACCTGGAGGTAGCCGACCGCTCGCTGAGGATCGATAGTTGTGAATCTGGTGTCCCATGCGATTTAGCCTGATAACAGATGAGGCCAGAAATGTCTGAGCTTACGGGAAATTGCCTGCGCGCAGAGCTCATCAGCCTGGTCCACCTCTTCGATTGGGAGAACTCATTGCGCACTGACCGACTTTCGAACTGGCGTCTGTCAAGCTGTCGGCAATCCGTGAGTTCGTTGACATTACATCTTTATGACAGATCGTACCTATTCAATGTGGTCGACTTGCCGCTCGAGGGTTTTCCAACGAGGCCGATAAGAGGATCGCGAGGCATTTCAGCTCAGGATCCCTGTGGCAACAATGAAGTGTAAAGTACGAGGAGGGAGGTTCTCGGCCTGTGAGGCCGCCAGGTTTCGATCGGCCTCTGAAACTGTGCTTCGCTGTGGCATAGATGAGGCTGAAGCCTCAAATCGCAGGGTAAAGGGAGGCACATGCGAGCGGAATAAAAATGACGTACCGTGCTGCACGCCAAGCGATGAGGACTCGCGGTTCGAGACGCGAGATTCACCACTTTACTTGTCTGCTTACTTCTGTGTGTTCACACTTACTAGGATGATTCACAATGCTGCAACTTCTTGGTTCTGGCAATCTTGATCCTTTTGAGTGAACATGTTTTGCGACTTGCGACAATGCAGGAGCTTGAGCGAGGACGACAACGCACGGGAGAAGGCAAATGGGCCCACAGCGCTCTGAGAGGTCCAGAAATGGGTGCTTGACTTGCAGAATCCGAAGAGTAAAGTGTGATGAAACAAGACCATATTGTAAGAGATGTATTCAATCTGGTCGCAAGTGCGAAGGTAAGCCTTCCCTCTTTCCCAGCTGCTCGACTGTTCCCGTTCATGTCATTTGGTCTTCACTCGAGACTCAGCTGACAGAAATTCGTAGGGCCTCTCGTTCACCAGATTCGATTTATCCGTGATCAAGTGAAGACCTTCAAGCAGCCGCCTAGTTCAAAGCCCCAACTTCAGCTTGCCTCACCGCACATTAGAGATGAACGTCGTGCATTTCATTTCTTCACCCAGCATGCTGCTCCCATATTAGCAGGAGCAATCGACGCTGGATTCTGGGAGGATCTAGTGCCTCGACTCGCTTATTCGCAAGTCTCCCCCTTCTCCGAAATCTTGTTGTTGACAACCTCCTTACTATTGTTCTCTCATCAAGGGTACAAACTGACGAATGTCTGCAGGTACAACTTTGTCTGGGATACTGTTGTGTGCATTAGTTCCCTGATTGAGCATGTCCCCTACACGTCACTCGCGATCAACTCTCCACTTCAAGTTGTCAACCGAGAACATCGAACGGCTCTAAAATCATACAATCGAGCCATCCAAAACGTCAAAGAGCTAGCTAATCATGGTCAGCTGGATGACGCCGTCATTGTTCTAAGCTATGTTTTGTTCTCGGCAGCTGAGTTTCACCAGAAGAATGTTGAGACGGGGAATGTCCTACTGCAAAGATGCAGCAAGGTTCTGATTGGAAGTCTGGCAACGATTGGTGGTGGGCGAAATCCTACTGGTGATCAAGCGATTCATCAGGTGATTACGCCCTTTGTGATGAGGAGGGCCTTCCACATTGCCACGTTTGAGGAGGCTATACGACCTCGCTGGGCTGTCAACGATGAAATCAACACTATACTCCGGACGGTGTACCCTACATTGAACGAATTCAGAATTCGATTCCACGAGCTCGCGAGCCAGTGTTACGAAGTGACCAGACTTGTCGACGTTGTTCTCAACCTCCAAGCTGAAAGTCCGAGCAAGACTCAGGTCTTGTTACAGCGCCAATCATTATTGGACAAGCTGATTCTATGGAAAGTGTCCTTGATTGCCACAAGAGCTCAATCGGCCGATGTGGAAAGCGTTTGGGTATGTTCGTACCTTTTAATGTACTGGGCTGTCTGCTACATATCATTAGCAACGTGCCTCGATCATCGTCAGGTTGTCTTCGACGACTACGTGATCAACTTCGCTGAGATCATCGAAAACGCCGCCTTCTACCTTGGTTCTCCGTCCAGGAAGATCCATTTGTCCTCCGGTGCGGACGCCGAAGCCATTCCAGCATTGTACTTTTGTGCGATCAAGTGTCGAGATCCAGTACTCAGACGCGAAGCGCTACGTCTGATTCGCCAGTTGCAACTTGGAAACCTTTGGGGAATCGTTGCGCCCGATCGGGTGGTGGAAAAGTTCATATCGGTCGAAGAAAACGGTTACGTTGGTCTCCCACCAGAAGAGCGCCGTTTCGCTTGCGCCAATGTCTTCGGCATGCGGGCACCAGGAGGGAGACAGCGCAAGGCCCTTGAGCTGAGCCGGTTTGAATATGCAAGCAATGGCTCGAGAAGATTGATCACGAGATACACTTGGCTAGATGATGAGGAAGAGGGAAGTATCAGTAAGGCTCTCGTGTGAATTCAGAGCATTCCTGAAGATTACCACGACCTTCGACCGCGTCTAGATCTATTTGAACGGCATCGGCAGACTTTGCCTTTACAACCATTTTGGTGATCTTCCTCGACATTCAGTCCTGCGACAAACCAAGTTCGCATTGCACGACCGTCAATGCCAACCGTCATGACGACAAAGAGCTTGGCAAATGTCGGCTCAGTCACGCAATCACGCAGTCACGCAGTCAGCTCCAAGGTCGAGGTCACCAGAGAAACCCACCATAAACCCAGATGTCCAGTTTTGCGATGAAGCCCTAGTGCTGGGCAAAGGTTTTGGCTGGCCTTCCCAGCACCACCGAGTTTGCAGCACCCATTCTCACTACCGCGGTGTGTTGGCCTGGGGATAAGAGGATCCGCTGAGTGACGGCAGCAATGGCTATCCCAAGCTGCTACAGGAACAACGTGAATCAACGTCTGAACATCTCTACCACACTCGACAAGCGGCGGAGACAGGTCCTTGACACAAGAGGTACACCACCCAGATACGAATATTCTCGATTGTGAGGGCTGTAATCAAAGTCACCTCTGTCCGAACTGCTATCTCGAATGCCCATGCTCAGAGTTCACTACCACGGTTGATCTCGAGTATAAGGTGTGTTTACGGTGCGGCCCTAATGACCGTGTCTCCTATCCCATCAATTTCTCAACACCTCTGACCCCATTGAGCGACTATCGAGCAAAGTACTTCCTTTTCTACGAACCGACAAAGGCGTCTTGCGATTTGCTCCAACTATTTCCGACCGTCTAACGCTCTCCGCCCAAAATCATCAAGCAGCTGCAGTTCCAGGCCATCGACGAGAGATATATGGTGGACAATCTCGTCGAGCAAGAGCTCGATTTCTACATTGAGATTGCCAAGCCCACCTGGAATGGGAAACGTCGACATCCATTGGCGCCATCCATCGATGCTGGTACTCTGTAGTACGAGGGCCGGATGATCTGACAGCCTATCATACCGCTGAGAATGTCTCCATCATTTCGGACTCGCTGAACCGGATGTTGCGCCATCACCCGAAGTACCTCTTATATCCTATACAAGATATGGTCACGACGAAGGATGTTGCCGTATTCGCCAAAGCTGTGGCAGTGTTTCGCGACGCAGTCATCAACACTAACGAGATAGAGCCATTCTGTTTTGTGCAGCACTCTTTCCGGCTGAATCGCAAATGCCCTGAGAATTTCGAGGAGATCACTGCCGCTATCGACCACGGCCGCCTACTTCGACGCACCACCGCGAAAGAACTTGTCTAGAAAACTGGTAATTTTCGTCTGCAGCCGTCTGTCCCGTGGGAGTTCCCTCATCTTGATTACTTCAAACAACAGCTTGAATTGGCTGCTGTGCTAAACAGACTGCATTATCCTGAGCTCCGATCGTCTTGGGAGAGAGGCGGCGTTTTTTTTGTCCTTTCGCCGAGGCCAGTGTTGTACTGTCATGGACTTGGTACGATTGCTGGAACTTCTTCTACGACAAGCTTTATCGAATGCGGAACCTGTGCGATCGCCGAGAGATCACCAATCCAGACCGGCCCAGCTGCTCAGTGGAGGAGCTTGTGCTGACTGTGGCGTACCTATGGATGCTCAACGTATCGAGGGACTATTATTTGCTCGGCTATCCTCTGCGCTTGTGCGGACGTGACCAAGCAGACCTGATTCCGCAGTCAACCGTCCGCTCAGTTCTGGCCTCCTCGATTGGCCATCTCCATCACAGCCTAGCAATGCTTCTTGGGTTGGTTTTCTATGACCTTGAGAAGGCACCAACTGCATCTTCATTCTCGCGCTTTAGAACATTTTGTGGGAATCCTACCCCAACTGGCATCCATTGCTTTTGTGCTCCGGGGACCGGTGCTGACGGTCATGAGTCTCGATGACACATTTTATGCGCGCCGGGGGTACTCTGGCAACAACTATAGGTGAATTTTATTTGTGCATTCTATCGTGAGAAAGTGACATGGGTACTTTCGGCTCCTCCTCGGCACTCTGAGCCATATCTTCGCTCAACAGCCGGGAAAGTTCCAGGTCTTCCGTGCTCCCAACATCATTGTGCCTTCTATTCGATCGACCTTTGCCAAACTTGAGACTTCTATACAGGTTGACAAGCAGAATGGTAACTGTCGGCAATATTAGTACATGTTGCGAGATCTAGATCAATGGAACCTACAACACATGATCCCCATCGCGATCGAGAACCATATGAGCATTAAGGAAATATAGTCAAGGCCCCAAAGGTCGAATAGCCAAAGTACTTGTGGAGGAGCGAATATATTGATGACGCCTTGAACGATTAGCAACTGGGGAGGATACCGTCAGTCAACCCCTTTTCAAACGAATTTCGAGCCAGTGCACAAAACTTACGAACGAAAGCGCAAATTCGGGAGGGCTTTGGCTTTTGTGAGGTCTGAGATCCACCACGACGCCACTTCGATTGCTGTCTCTAGCGAGATGCACAATTTCAATGAAGTGTACAGCCCCCGCAGCCATCCTACAACGTTATCAGCGTCAGTCACCATGCCAGCAAGGCTGGAAGATCAAGGTGATGGAGAGGTCGGACACAGTGTACTTACATAACGTATCCCAGAATCTCGTGAACGTGTTTAGCCATGGCGTTTGGCTGCTCGTGCATGGTAAAGTACCACCCCGTCACGATGAGTACCACTCCGGGTATGGCTGACCGTTGATCATGCTTGCGAGTTTGCCAAAGACCCACAATGCCTGCTAGCCACCAGAAAACCCCGAAGGCAACGTGACTATATTCTCGGTGATTCCACTCGGAGCCTGGAATCTGAAAGAGGTTGTCAGCTCAAACGCTAATCTCACGAGTAAGGAGGTGACGAACATGCTCGAACACTGGAAAGGACTTAGTGAGGGGTGCAGTCTCTCGAAGAACAGAAGGTCTCACGTGCGTTTCCACAACCAGATGCTGCAATCATGGCGCAAGCATAGAAGTCCAATGATCTCCCAGTCCTTCGGATCCACCTCTCGCCGTCAATGGTGACGATGACGAGTATGATTGCGGAGCCGATCATGATGGATCCCATCGATATATGCCCAGCACACATTGGTAGCCATTGTCTATGGCAGAAACCTTGTCTAGATCACCTTGTCAGTGAAGATTTTGCGACTTGTGGTTGTTCAGGCAGACTGACGATGTCACTCCTCCCAACATCATTTGAGTCCAACCCAAGATAGGCATCAGCTTGCCTGCAACACCGTGGAATCTTCTCAGTACTTTGCTGGCTTTCCGATATTGCCAGCCTTCAGGACAGAGTCTGAGATATGCCCCGCTCATCGCTTGAACGAGGAGGGCGCAGAGTAGCCACTGGGCAAAGGTCGAATGAACGTTGGGTGTCAGGTATTGTCTACCGCCATGAAATCTGGGCAACACCCACCCAGTACCTGAGACGTTGTTAGTGAGATAAGTATACTTGGTTGAGGCGTCGACATACCTGCCACAAGCAAGCCGAAAACCTGGACTGGAATATGCCAGCGTGACTTTCCAAGACCCAAAACCATGCCAATGGGAAATACAACCGCGAAAGCAATAACCATCAGTGTAATATGAGCCCAAATGATTGAATCGATTGGGTCTCCTGACGTGAACCAGTCGGTGGGAATCCTGTCGACGCCCTCGCCATGCCTGAACTCCAGCGTCATGTTCGCCATGGCGTTTCTTGGTCAGTCAATACACCAGCAAGTTACGTCTTGAAGGTATGGTGATATATTCGATTCGGGCCAACAAAAGGTGCATAGCACATTGAACGGCGGTGAAGGGGTCCTCCAAAGTTCTCCTAAGAAACAGGTAGAAATTTTCCCTTGCTCGATGGCAAGTTGTGCACAGGTCCATTCCACGTCCGTTTGATTGAGAGCGTTTCCAAAGTCCGTGCACTTCAGCTCACGATGGGGCCCGGAGCGCCAGCAGCATCATGACCCCCAGTGCTCATTTGTATAGTGCTTACTTGCTGCTTGCCGACCCTGGACATTGGGCCATCTGTTGTGGAGAAGTTATGGAGTAGGTTGAACCCAGGGCAATCGCCGCCACGTTGACGATGCAAGCCTCTTCTCTCGTCCGTAAGACAGTGGAGACCGATAGACGAATTGGGCAAGTACAAGTTGGGTGCTAGCATTTAGACGAGCCAAATCTTGGCAGATGGCCCAATATGTGTATTCTACTTCCAAGTTATGCGTCCGCCAACATGAACAACGCTTCAAGCAACTCGTGGAGATAACAGTTTCATACCGTTGTCGCTTCCCAAAATTGATTTGTAGACTTGCTTTCCGTGATAACACCCGGCGCAGATTGAGACTTGCCGCACGATGTATCAAAGACCCTGTATATTTGGAAGGTTTCGAGCCGTAGCCCATGTGCTGTCTGCCGTATCTTCAGCGGTATCTAAGTTCCTGGCAATGTGATAGTTAGTATGTTTTGGTAGAGTTCATGCCCGATCGTTAAGGTGTTACTGGACAGACGAGTCTTTGCCAGTGCGTGGAATGCGGGGACCAATACGAGGCGTGGTTGCTCACCCAATAGTATCTTCTGGTCAATGTCCTTATACAGTAAGTGTAAGCTAAGCCCTATAGGCAGGTATTCTGTTTTAGGTAGCAAGCTCGAAATACTGTCAACGGCTAACTTCAGCCACCATCAGCAAGAAGTGAACGGCGAGTAAGCATTAATGTCTTCTGGATTCCTGCCTTTGGTTTTGCAAGTGCTGGCCCCCGCATCGAAGGAGTCCGACTGAATAAAATCAAGCTGACAAAAGGCGTCCAAAAGGACAATGCCTGCATATCTTCAACCCTCAGCTCTCTTTTCCGAAATTGCGGGGGCCCGGCAGATGTCCCAGGCAATGCTTGTCTAGATCGGTGTTGTAGACAAGGTTTCGCTACAAGCCTAAGTTTCGTTCTAAGCCGATAGCCGTTATTGGTCGCGGTGGTTTTTTTATATGCTTGTTTGTAAGGTCGCAAGCGCGGTATCAGGCCTCCTATTCGTTTACCAGTTGCTCGAATGTGGTCCCAGGATTCAACGCCAGCCACCGATCTACCCATTGACAGGTCATCTGCGGATAAATTGTCCTTGGGATTGCCCAACACTCGAAAGCCATGACCCATAAATATCCCACATAGCGCCACTTGGAGGAGGTTTTGTCGACCCCAATGGCGACCTTGGGGCTGTGATCGGTGTGGGTCAGATACTTCCCAGTCGCGTGTTGAGACGGCTGCGTAGAAGCTGTTCGCGTTTCGTTTGCAACAGGTGTCAGCACTACTCTGGGAAGCAAGGTCTTCAGTTTCCAATAACCATGTTGCACCATGTCCTCGATCAGAATAGCGCCTCCGATCGACAGGTAGTACCACAGTGGTCGTAGAGTTGCACATCTCCAAGATGTCGAAGCTGCCACGGAGTGCACTGTGCCAGAAATTGCCAGAGCGGTAATAGTGAGCAGAAGCCGAGCCGTTACGCCTGTCGAAGGGACCCCAAGGATGCGAAAGAGCACAAATTTCGCGTTGGACACATAAGCAGTCCTCATGACTCGGTGCCAAAAGTGACTGTAATATCTTCGGACTGTGTATGCGTCCTCGATATTCCCGTACAATGGTCGCCAATCAGCTGGTTCGTCCTTGAAAAGGAAGACTCCAATCAATGATGCCGTAGAGTGAATCAGCGAAATAAGAACATAATTCCTGAAATGCTCCTTGAAAGCCATGTAGATCCTGATGATAGCCTCATGGCCGTCCACTTCTGGCAAGCGCCGAAATAGATGCTCTCTTGGATGGGCGAACTCCGCAATGCTGACCTGCAGGGAGTAGCGATGGAACACGCAGTAATACGCTGTAGCCATCCAGCCAATCTTCCACACCTGCAGGCAGAAGAACCTTTTTCGTGTGGGCACATAGCTGGGATTCTTGGGGTCGAAGCGCGGAACCGCCTTCGGAGGTACATGCATTCGGGGTGAGAAAAGTAGCCGGAGACCACCAAGGAGTCGTTTTGAAGTCGACAGAGAGGCCGGGACGGAAACAGTCTCCAAGACGAGATATTCGTTTGCATAAAGGACGTAACCGCACATGTAGAGTCGAAACAATTCGCCGATCTCGAAATCCTCATTTGCAGCGAGGCATTGCCGGACAAGGATGACAATCACGGCGACTGCGAAGGTCCGAAGGAGCGAGTGTGGTGGCACAAAGAGGAACCCCAGAAGTGCGATGATCTGAGTACACGCAGCCACTAGTAAGACCGAGGACATCTGAGATGTGAGTGTGAACATCGCAAAAACTCTTGCGGAAGTGGGTGCCTTAGAGACGTTGAGCTGAAAGAGTAGGGGAGTGCGTTTCTTGGAGGAGAGTATTGGAGCAGGGTACCATCGAGTGGAACTTCAAGTTCGTTGATAGGAGCGAATGGACCATATCACCTTTCAGGATGGCTGAAGAATCCCACAGCTCAATATGAAGACGTAGGAGAAGTGAGTTGAAGTCAATTCTGGACCAATCAGCCTCGTACCTGGTTGAGTGGGCTCCCGGTCTTCATCCTCTATGAAGCCAAATGGGACTTTTGGCCCGCGAGCAGTCCAGCACTCTGGTCGGATCCGCTGACTTGGCCAGTCACACCAGACCTGATGGGTCGCCTGTCAAGCGTTTCTGGGGATCTGGAGCAGCGCTCAATCTGACCGCAAAGTGAGCGCTTTAGCTAAGATCCCCTGTCCGTACTATAACACGGCGAAATCGATACTCACTAGCCGAACATTGTTTAGATCTGCTCGCATTGCGCGTACGGCGGTCTCTTATACTGTCAGTGGTTGTCTTTTCAAGGAACAGGCTCATTTCGAATGATGGCATCGAGATTGTGATTAGTAAATACAGCAATGGATCTGTTGATGGAGCTCATTTTGGTCAAGGTAAGCAAGCCACGGCCAACAAGTGCAGCAAAGCCAAACTCACATTGGGAGACATTGCTCTTTCCAGCCGGTTCTCAGCCCCTCACGGAAGAGCCTCTGCAGAATTTTGGCGACCATGGTACTGTAGTGCGGCGCTAACTTGAGCGACAGCATACATGTGCCACTAAGCTTTGGCCCGCAGCAATCCTTCGATATACAACAAGAAGACTTGAACCAGGATCAGACCAAGCCGGATGGGATAGTCGAGGGGGGCGATCTTCGGCCATCGGAGATTCAAGGAGAGCGTGGTCTGCAAGAGTAGTCGTCCGCGCTGAAACCGGGGTCTAGGAGTGTAGTTGGTTTGTTTCTTACTTCCTGGGAATATAAAAAGACTCGCCTGCCAGTTGTCTCTCAAGGAGTCTTGACTTCACCAGCAAGACCACTCCTTCCCAACACAAGCACAAGTATCAATATGAAGTTGACTGGTGTTATCACTTTTCTTGGCCTCGTCATGGTTAGTTCGCCTGTCCCTTCAAATCCTCACTCTGGCAACCCTTCGTTTTGCTCAACATGGTCCTATGTGTTCATTTTTTCAGTATTGCACTTGAAGGATGATGCTGACTTGTGTGAACCCAAAAGATGGTCGTTGCAGGTGGCGGAGGTGGTGGCGGCGGCGGAGGGGCCTGTTCAAATCCGTGCGAGCCAGGCTGCAGCGGTTGCACTAGTCCTAGCTGCTGCCAGAAACTGGCTCGGTTGTTGGCTCGTGACTGGTCTTTCAACAGCTACTCTGTTCGTGACATCTCCGAGCCCTTTGGCGCCGTCGAAGCCGAAGAGTCCTAGACCACAGTGAGTATTTCGACTTTGTGAGCTTTTCCTTGTGGAGGCTAATCAAGGCCACAGATCTCTTTCTAAGAACCGCATGAAGCCCCATTCGGTTGCAGCGCCTAAGTGCATCGGTCAGAGCGAAACATCGTCTGTCTTGATGTCGACAGCTCTTTCATTTGCGGGATATTAACAGTGTTGAGCATTGGTTTCAAGCAGGAGAGTGAGACTGGCAAGCCGGGAAGTTGTAGCGGATGTAGGATGAATGATGTATCGTAAGGGTAATCAGAGTTCCTTCACTCCTCTTTAGAAGACATCACTTGTAGTTGGGCATGAAAGGGTATCGATCGGTTGAGTATTGAACCAATGGTAGAGTCATCATTTGGATAATTGAGCTCTGAGCGCATAACACGCAACCTGTGTACTGTGTAAGAGCGGAGCAAGTCACATGACTAGCCCTGGCAATCTTTCCGCCAGTAGTAGGTGGTCGGAAACGCCTGAGTGAGCACTTCTGCGACCATTTGCGCTTTCCTGGACGGGAAGCAGCATCGGTCAGCGAAGGCTTCTCCATGAAAAAAGAGGAAGTCGTGCCATCTCTGCACACCATTGTGTCTTGCGAGGAACGGAGAGGTCGTAGCATCTAAGCAGTCTACGGTCCGCTAAGGGTTGCCGGCCCCCAGCATCTTTGGCTTAGAACAGAAACTTTCAAGTCAGGTTTCGTGCGTTCTCCGCTGAGTACCGGTTATCCTGTTGTTGCAGAACGGTTCACTGAAATATCAGTTCACCCGGGAGCTCTGACCGGCCATCCTTTTTGCGACACGAGAGATCTCAGTCGTGAGAGATTGACTTGCCATGACTTACCTTAGTATCCAATCCCCTCGCCATGGGGTCCTTCCCGGGGGTCTCCGTAATGGGACCCAGGGCAATCTGATTGAGAACTGTGTCTCTTTCGTGGCCAAGCTGGCGCTCGACACCACCAATTCAACAACCACCAACGGTTTTTTCGGGTTTTCAATTTTTCATTTCCAGCAGTGTTCTAGATGTAGGTAACGGAAGGTTCAGGCTGCTTGATGTTCCAGGGAAAGGGCGACGCAAGAAGGAGCAGGAGAGCAAATGAGAGGGAAGGGTCGATGCGTTGACAAGCCCGCACTCCACTGTAGCTTGTCCGTGTGCGAAGAGCGTCACTTACGCACAGACCTGCCTTCCAGCCAATCAAAATCTTTTCTCAAGGTCCTCGGCATACCTGTCGAAACGGGCTAGCTTGCGCACAATTCTCGCGAGTACAACAGTTTTCTGACCGATTTTTCGAACTTGAACCTCTTCAGCTCTGTGAGAAACCACCAAACAAACCCCCACCTTTCAAACATGTTACTGACTGTGCTACAGCTTTGCCTTTTGGCTTAGATCAAGTGTAGTATCTGTACGCCTGGTCCTCCCGCTCTTCCTGAAGTCGACGCTGACCATCACGCAGGTTCTTTTCAGTTTAATCGCGAGTGCTCACGATCTCGAAAACCTTGAGTCACGAGCTAACGTCTACAGTCTGAAATATGACTACGGTCATAAACAAAGATTATTCGTAAGTCCTGCTGCGTCCGTCAACATGGCAAAGCTAACCGAGTCTCTAGATATTTTTGTCACTCGCTTGAGATTTCAAGATGCTTGCATCTTGGTCTCTTGCACCGTGTCCGAGGCCTTACACTGCCGCCTTGTGACGCGAACACCTTTTCATCACTCCTCTGCCTTGTGCAGAGTGCTGGAGAAGAGTCAAATCTAAGCCTGAGTAACAGCAGAATGTCCAGCGTCCCAGTGTCGAGAACGTGGGAAAGTCTGACAGAGCAACCAAACTTCATTTCCCCAGTGTCAAAAGATCTTGAAACGGCACACTGAAGAGCCCGTCACGTAGAAAGCAGCTCAATATCAGGGCGCGTAAACGCTGAGGAAAACCGTGCCCAGTATCTAGAGATTCATCATTGTAGCGAGAGACGATTCATCTGATCTGTAGCTCCTCCTTGCAAAACCTGTCACGATCGCACAGCCCTCACATGAACGAACTTCGAAAGAGCTACAGCTTTGACTCCCCAACCTAAGCCAACTTCATCAACACAGATATGAAGCCTGCGTAGGAGTCATCACCCTCCCAAACACCATGTCCGACACGGCCATGGCCAACGCCACAGCAGGCTCCCCCTCTCCCAACGTCGACCCCGCGATCTTTTCCTCCCTCCAAGCGAAAATCGACCAAGAAACAGCCATCAAGGATGAGCTAAGGAACTTCGTGGACATGCTCTCAAAACAGGGCCGAGTGACACAATCCATCCTCTCAAGAGTCCACAACACACCCACCGAGGAGCTAGAAGCGTCTGTCCTTGTACCATGTGCCGACTCGCTCAGCGAGCAGGCCACCACAGTCAAGAGCCTAGCTGAAGCCGCCTCGAAATATCCCTTCTACAAATGGAACAACATCTGGCAGCGAGACATTCAGAATGTGGTTAGCAGTCTACAGCTCTATGACTGGCTCAAGAGTGGAAATCTCATCACCATAGAGGAAGTCGGTCAGAGATTGCACGGTACGGTCACTCTCTTCTTCCCAGGCATCGCTAACAAGCTATAGTTCTGGTCAACGTCAAAGATGAAGACACATTCCATATCACGATCGAAGACTACCTCCTGGCCTTGACCTACACGATCGAAGAACTCTCCCGCCTCGCACCCAACGCAGTCACTCTCGGCGACTACGCCCGTCCTCTCCAGATCTCCAAGTTCGTCAAGGACGTCCATGCAGGATTTCAGCTTCTGAACCTGAAGAATGATATCTTGAGACGGAAGAATGATGCTCTCAAGTACAATGTCAAGAAGGTTGAGGATGTCGTCTATGATCTGAGTCTGAGGGGTTTGATTCCGAAGAAAGGGTGACCACATCGAGAAGACAAGTGTGCAACGATGTGAGACTACGTTTCAGTAGCCAGTATGCGTGTGAGTTCTGTGCAAGCTACAACCTGCGTGTTGAGATATTAAGAGACGGAACACGATGGATACACTCCTCGAGGAGACATTGCTCCGGCTCACGCTGTACCAGTAGGAGTAAAACGAGATAACCTCAAGAAACTGTTAAATTTGGGGATGGAGTCATGAGATAAACCGTGATTCGCGCTGGCGAGCCGCAAGAAGCTCTGTACTAGTGATGTTCACCTGTTTTACAGTCCTGAGCTGCAGCTCACAAATTCCTTCTTCCGCAAGTACACCTTCGGGCTGTCATCTTTGACAGCTCCCTCTTGACTCATCTGCGACAATTGATCCCAATGTGACAAAATTTCTACGGCTCTGTGGGCTTCTTCCACTCTTCTCCATCGATCCTCGCACTGCTATCTGCAGTAGCCGGTTCCCTCAATCCCTCAGAGGAATGTGTTCCCAGTTTCACGTTGACACCTCCACTGCCGACGTTCACGGTCCTCCCATCCGCAGATTGTAGGTCTGCACTCGCACCACCGACTGGCTGATCTGGGAGTGGCAGGTTCGCTTTGACACGGTCAATGGTTTCTTGCTTGTTTTCTTGTTCCGAGAGTAGTTGCTGAGTGGATGTCAGTGGATTTCGAGCTTTTGTCGGGTTACAGTAGGACCAACCTTCAATGCTGCGGTGTCTGAGTCTTTTGGGATTTGACCGCCGTGAAACTTGGACTCCTGGGATTCGATCTTGCGGACGTCTTCGCCGGTAACGTGGAAGGTTTTGTCAGTCATCTTGGAATTTCTGTACGTTGAGTAGCTGTCTGTTGAATGTGAGGTAGAATTTACTTGTTTGATCACACTGAAAACGATTCTATACTGATTTTACTGGGAACTCAGTCTGGTGAGCATATATGTGTGCTTTGAACCAGTGTACATGTGAATACGTCACTTATGGGTCGTTGATCCTTCTTCACGAGTCGTCGGGAAGTTTCTGTGGAAGAGCTCTCGACATGACGCAATCGTCATGGAGGGAGCTTCGGAAGCAGTTTAGCTTGAAGGCCGGAAAACATGTCCGAGCAAATCATGGCGCAAACGTGCCTGAGCAAGGATGCCGCACGACAGGACAGGAAAAGGACCACGAGTTATGTTCAGGGGCGCCGCCGTCTCGATAACGCGCTTTGAGGTCATGAATGTTAAGGTTATGTTCTGCCTCTGGAACACCTACTTGCTCAGCTGGTATGCAGTGCGTAGGACTGTGGGAAAGCAGACAACACTCTCAGACCTCTCATTCGATCTCGATCTCGAGATCATCAATACAAAATTCCCAGTCATCCATCTCCATGTTGTTGTAGTGAAACACAGCCCACACTGATACCTTCGTCAATTTCCTCCATACAACCCTGCTGAACTCTTCGAGTCGAACGTCGAGAATGTCGTGAAAGCCAGCAGGAAAGTCGACACTCCACTTCAGATGACTTGCTGACTTATTCGAGGTAACCCCTTCTAGACTGATCGTGACGAAGCCGACCGGTAGATTGAGTGGTTTGATCTTCAGCGAGCGCACCGAGAACGTTTGTGATGAATTGCTGACTTCGATCGACGGGCTTGCCTTTGTAGTCATGGATCCATATAAGGCGTTGGGCTTCGAAACGGCACAGTTCAGGTCGTCCTTTGAGATGATGCCTTTCAAGTCTGGATGGGTTGGCTGGAAGACGTACAAATTGTTGAAAAGGAGACCATGGTATCCTGACGCGATACTCCCGAAGCCATCTGGGGTGTCAAGATCATCGAACTGCTCTCTGATTAGTTTTGAATCCTGCTTCTGGTTTTGCGCCGACTTGACCCACGTTGAGTGCATCGGGACCTGCCCCAAGTATTGCCGCCTGCTCAACAAATGCCGAGACTGAATTGAAGCAGAAGGCAAGCACGAAGCAACCTAGAACTAGCGAATGCAGCCGTACAATACTCTGTACAATAGGCCGCCTCGAATCTGACAAACACATTGTCACGGCAGTAACAGCTCCCTTGATCAGGTCATTGAAGTAAAGATGTATGAATGCTGTCACAATAAATGCAACGCGACCAACAATCTGAAGAAGAACCATTCTGCGATCCTCGTTGTCATTGCCCACAATTAGACCGTTGGGCGGACAATATGTTTATTGCACTTTTCCATAGGAACACGAGCATAGATTGACATCTTAGGTCCTCACAGATCGCACCTGAAAATTCTGATTTCAAGGTGATTTGAAGGACGCGAAACACGTCGGAGAAGGTGAGTGGCATCGACAGGACCTGCGGAAGGTGCCATCCCGGTGATTACCCGAAGCCTCCATACGCCGCTGGCTATCTATACTAGGTACCTTCCACGAAACATCTTTTCGCACCACCAACATTTATAACGTCTTCGATCATCCGATGATTGGCTCCCATGACTTGATGCCGGGCGAACGAGCGCAACGGCATTCGATCTCGCCCTTTCGCTGCCCGAGCTATCGATGTCTCAAGTCCTCAGCCGCTGAGATCAACTTCCCATAAGCCGCGAACTTGTGCAGATCACTTCATGGATTTCCATAATACGGAGGCACCTATCATTCCGGCGACTGATCTGACTGGGTGTGCTTCAAGTCAAAAGCGATTGCTCCAAGGACTGAGTGGTGGGCCGATGGCGAAAGACCGATTTGAGAACTCTCATGTGCACGATCGAAATCGTAGGCTGCAAGAAGCTGACACAACCCGCCAGGCATTGCTCCTCGATATCGAGAGCAGCGTTCGCACCTGGGTCGCTCTAACGACGGTCCCTGGCGTTCGTCTGGGCATGTTGTTCGGTAATATGAAATTCGCGGTTCAGGCAGCTAGCTCGGACGCCGACCAAGCTTTCGCAGTGGCAACGTTCTCTTTCTTCCGGACCTTCGGGCAAGCTGTTGGCGTGGCAGTCGGTGGAGTCGTCTTCCAGAATGAGATGAGGAAGAACTTGCGAGAAAGTAAACGTTTTTCGGGACAGGCAAGTGAGTTGGCGAAGGACGCGGCCGCCTTGGTACAGGTGATCAACGACACAGTCGAGAGCGGGCGGCAAATGGAGCTTCGAGTCGCGTATATGCGGTCGCTAAGAACCATGTTTGTCATCCTCGGCGTGTTATCTACTGCGGCGTTCCTGTTGGCCTTCTTCGTCAAAGATTATGACATGGATCGGCCTCTGGGCGGCCAGCAGGGGTCTCAGGAACGACGAACCCAGGAAAACAAGGAAGGAGGCTCCCAAGAATGCGTTTAGAATATTCAGTTTACGAACGGCGTTATGCTAGTATAGTCAAACCTGAATGTAGACTTGTGCTAGCTTGTAGCCCGTCACATTCACATCTGGGCTGACTGCTTCAGTCAAAATTCCAAAGCGCCAATCCGGGCTTTGCGAGCCCGAGCGGCGCCACATAAGAACATGTAAGTCTGCCTGAAGGCGTCCCAGGCGCACTGCGTTGAGACTCGACATATGAGCCAGCTGAGGTGAGGCTATGCAAGGCTGATAGTCCAAATCCAAGGTGGCTGTGCGGCTGAATTTGAGAATTAATTGAGCAGATTCTCATTCTTAGGCAGCTACATAACAACACAGCAACAACAGCACGAGTCGTCGCTGCTGCTAGAATAGCTCTGCGGAGGAGGCTCGTTTTCCACAGTGGTTGTGGTGGTAGGAGGATTTGTTGAACTATACGGATCGTTGCTGGTGCTCGTAGTTGTTGGTGAAACAGGTGCAATCCCACTACCGTAACATATGAATTCCACGCTGCCAATGTCCGCGCCACTGGAGTAAGCCTGGCATTTGTCAAGTTGTCCGCTGTCTGCCTCCGTCCCAACGGTCGAGTTGTTGCAGTTAGGCTGGTCGGATACCACGAGGATAGGAGTGCCGTAGTTCTCACACGTTGGGAGAGAGTTGATGCTCACGGCGAGAATACCCGGGGGGATCGGCGCGTTCTGGCATTCTCCTAGTATGAGTGGAGTTGGCATGTTGCTGAGTGGCTCGAGGCAAGCACCATCTTGGTAGAATGTGACGGAGCCTTGTGTCGGTGCGTTTGTCTGGGACGGTGCACCGCCGAACAGAGTGCTCGTGGTTCCGACCACTGCTCTTCGGATCAGTGGCATCCTGATGATGTCGACAGATGACTTTTTGCAGCTGCACAAGGAGACAAAAAGAAGTCTGATGGTGGAGGAGGGCGATGGAGCTTGCGGTGTTGGGAGCAAGCTGGCCTCGGCCGGCATGGGACTCATGTCGAAACCTCTTTCAATATGCCTTGGGCTATCTTAGAAACCGGGCGTCTTTTCCGGTGGAGGACGCTTCGCCTTGTTGGAGGTGACAGCCTGACGTGGATTTGTTCAAACCAATCAAGCACAACGCCACTGACAGAGTTGTTGCCCGATTTGGCGGGTAGAAATCGCTTCGGGCTTCGTTCTGCAAGGCAACCATTTTGGACTTTAATCTTCACCAATAGTAGTTTGCCGTGCTCTTTCGGGTACATATAGTCTGCGCCATGAGAAAGGGCGCCCGATATGAGGAGAAGCTCCTTGGCTGTCACTTATCAGCCCGATACTCGCAAGTCGCCGTTTGTTCCAAAACACCAAGGCTACTTCCTTGGGCAGCATAAGAACTCCGTGCTTGTCGGCTCTTCTCATCGTTTTTTCTCAGCCGCTTTGTGCGGATTCTCAACCTTCGTATGGCACGATCCAATTGTATGACGATGTTGACTGTACTCTCCCAAGAGGAAACCCCTTCTCCCAACAGGTAAATTCATGTCTGGAAACCAATCAGGCTGCGGCCGTTGCCGCACTGTCTTTTCCGTCGTGCGGGAATGTCCCGGTGGAACTTTACGTTTCCGACCGCGACCAGTGCAACAAAGCATCCTTCTCAAGCCCTCCGTCAAGTGGAGAGATCGGGGAGTGTTTATCTCTGGTGAACGGAGCAGGGATCGGATCGGTAGCCTTCGTTTGTGTAGCAGCCGTTACCACAGTGTCTGCCACCCCAACAAGTCAAGAAACTGCCAGACCATCGTCACAGTTTTCCTCAAGTGTCTCACAGACGACGTCTTCAAGTGTCTCGGAGACGACTTCCTCAAGCGTCTCGCAGACCTTTACCTCAAGTACACCATCTGCGTCGGCGGAGCCGCAAGAGCCGGACGATCAGGGATCATCCGGCAAACAGCTGTCACGAAGTGACAGAATCACCATTGCTGTCGGAGTGTCTATCGGACTTGCGGCACTGATCGTTGGCATCATTCAGTTGACGCCGCAAAGAATACGCTGGCGGCACGGTCAGGCTGGAGCGGACCGTGCTCCTCCACCATATCAAGAATTTGAACTGTACCACCAACCTGTATCGCGTCTCGCTGCCACATTTAGCAGGCTGCCGGGTTTTACGACAAGGCCAAGGAGGTAAAGAGGAGGATGCCCTTGCCGAGTGGGATAGCTTTTAGGCAGGCAGAGGGATTGGACACGGGATTGTCTTTTCGTCTTGTCGCCAGTGGCCATGCTTTCGTTTATGTGCAGAGACACTGTCGGGTCGCATAGCACAAGATTGACAGCCGGCAAAGCCATAAAGCAGTCGAATTGTGGTGGCCATATCGAATGAGATCAAACCAAGGTCTGCATGCCGCGAGAACACGCGGGTGTCAAAGCTCGATCGAGTGCAACGAGCAACGCCGAAATGGGCACATCATAGGAAGGTGCGGACCCCGCCATGGTACCTTCCTTCTGAAAGATCAGGAGACAAGCAATCTCACCGCGGCCAACCCTCCTCCCTTCGCCAACATTGTGTCCAGAAAATCCCCCATTCCAGTGTTGGTCTCTTTCAGCCTAGCACGGACAAGGCCAAAGAATGCGGCTTCTTTCAAGCCCAATGAATTGCATGTCGCCATCGCTAGATTCATAGGGAATCCAATGAATTGAAGCTCCATAAGACCAACATCTGGATGCAAGAAGTATTCCAGAGATTGCGCAACCTTCTTGGCTAGATCGGTGGAGTCGGTTGCCAATGCGCTAAGGCTGGAACCAACACGATAGCTTGAAGGTAGCTCACCGTCCTGCTTGAGTCGCTGTTCGGTGTAGTGCAGGAGACGAGGGATGAACAAAAGGGCTGTCCAGCAGAGAACCACTTGCTCTGCGATTGCCATGTCCGGAAAGCAAAGAAAGGTCGGGAAGACGCGGCTAGGGTGGGACGGAGGTACCCGTGTGTACAACGTGGATGGCTCTGGCCAAAACAGAAGCGGGTTGGACTGTTGGCTCTGGTCTTTCTCCAGTTTGGAGAACCACTCGGTAAGGCGCAACTCGAAACTTTGAGCGCGGCCCGTCAAAGCGAGGAGATGGTTTACGATGGTGTGGTCCTCGGTTCCGGTTTGAGCTGCCTTGATCGCATCGGCGTACTCGATGATAGACGGCAGCTCTTGAAGAATATCGAACAGCTGAATCGCCGATGGTGGTTCTTTGCCATATTGCAACTCTGACCAGTCAGCTGATGCTAGCATTCGCTTCCGGCGGCCGACGGCATGAATAAGCTGGAACTGTCAGGTGATTGCTCAAGTCCTGCTACATGCTCAAAGAACCTACATCATTCAACTGAGAAGCGAAGTACAAATGAAACCCGAACGTATTGGCGAAGTTCCTTTCTCCTCGCAGCTTTACGAGAGAAGTAGCACCGCGAACATGGGACAGCCAGCCGCTTGCTTGCGTGCTCGTACCCGCTTGGAGCTCGTAAAGTGTCAGAGCCATAACACCGGCCAGGGTAGTATCACTGAAACACTCCTCGTCATTTCTCTGTAGCCTCTTGGAAAGCTGTTGCATGGCTCGGCTGTACAGCAAAGAACTTTGGTATCTTGCAGGCTGGTTCTCGAGCCTTTCAAGATGCGCTAGCGTGAGCGCAGTCAGTGCATCGTCTAGCAGAGTGTCTGTTGACGACGCAACGACCGCACTCTGCAGGAAGCCAGTCGTAGGTATGACGGAAAGATCGGTCGCCAATCTCGGCCATTTCTGCGAATGGGACGGGAGATAGGAGTCGAAGAAGAAGCCGCAGACCTGTGATTGAAAAATAGATGCTAGATATGAACGAGGTAGCAGCTGTGGTGAACTGGGCGCGGAAATTACCGTCGATGACTTCGCAGGACTTGAAGCTGTTGTTATGTTGGCTGGAGAATGTTTGCTTGCTGCGGATCGGCTCGACGGCTTGTTAGGCTCAAAGAAGACCAATTTTAGATCTCTCTTGTATCCCGGACACACGACGCCTCGCGTCTGACATTGACGACAGGCCGGCTTCTCCCCACCACACTAAGTAAGTCAGCGATATATGTGGCGACGAGAACGAGGACACACGAACCCCTTTACGTCGCGATCTGCAGGCGATGCAGGCGTTTGACCATGGCACGCCCACCATGATTGTTGCTGAGCATATTCAGTGGGAGCTGGAACGACATGAGACGATTGTGGTCTTGACGCCATGAAACGCCAAGTCGCTTGACGAGGTTTATCTCCAATCAATGACGGCACGATTGCGGCGTGTGAAGATGTCCTCTAGACGGTCTTCGACGTAGAAATTTTGAAAGGTACACAGCAGAGAAGACCACGACTCGCACATTGCAACTTAAAGACGTTCGGAGTCGGAGAAATTCAGTGCCCGAACATGAAAAATCTCAGCAATGGCACCTACTGCGTGCTGTGTTCGTACCTACTAGTATGTAGTTTGTGACGATGCTGATCTTAAGGCTATAGACGCGCACAAACAGCTTAATTTGTGGTCATGTCATTATGAGTAAGAATGTGGAATGTATAGCAGTAAGAAACAATTTTGTGCTCCTCAGTTGTAATGAAGGTCACCACCACCAAGGAGGCTCATTTAGACTATGGTCGGCACACCTGAAATGGCAAAGTACCGAGAATGACTAATTGGCCATTGAAAGTACATCCGAGGCTAAACCAAGGTCATGTTGCGGGGACCAAACGTACTCATGTTCTTTCCCAGCAGACATACTACAGATCTAGGTTGCTTCCAGTCTATTGAACTTTTGAAAAATGGCCACTGAGGCATTCAGCGTCGAACGCGCAAAGATCGCAGGCCCGAAGGACAGCACCATCCTGGTGACCGGCGGTAGCAGCGGGATCGGTCTTCAAACAGTGATCCTTCTTCACGAGCTTGGAAACAATGTCATCGTGGTTGACCGGGCACGGCCCTCACCAGCTGCTCCACAGTCCTTGACATCGTCATCAAGATTCTTGTTTCATCAATGCGACATTACGTCGTGGAAGCAACAACGGGCAGCTTTCGAAGCCGGAGTCAAAAAATTTGGCTCGATTGACTGCGTCTTCGTGAACGCGGGGATAGCTGAATTCAAGGATCAGTTCTTCAAGGATGAATTGGATGCCAATGGACTACTGAAGGAGCCTGATCGGAGGACCGTCGACATCGACATGCACGCTGCCAATGACACGGCGAAACTTGCGATCCACTATATCGGGAAGAAAGGCCCAGAGAAGGAGAAAGGAGGCAGTATCGTCATGACAGCGAGTCTAGCGGGCTACCTGGCGAGTGCTGGAGCTCCTTTGTACTCTGCAGCAAAGCACGGGATCGTGGGTCTGATGAGGGCACTGAAGAATGATACGGCAAAATTGGGCATTGCAGTCTCAGTCGTGGCACCGGGCATCACTTTGACAGATATCATTTCAGGTCGTCAACCTGGAGAGTCCCTCACAGACTGGGCAAAGAGGATGAGAGGGGTCGGGGTTCCTATCAACGACCCCAAGGAGATCGCAGAGGCTGTGGTATACCTGATGAGCTTGGGTATGGGCGGCAATGGGAAAGGGCTGCTCGTTCAGGCTGGAAGAGTGGCAGATATTGAAGCGGGAATCGCGACTTCGAGGAAGACCTGGATGGGCGAGGAGATGTTGAGGTTGTTCCGCGGTGGCAGAGAGGCGCCGCTGTTCCCCAACAAGCTGTAGAGCGTGCGACAGTCTTTTCGACCTGTCCGCAACGCAGCTGGTGCATTCGCAGGACAATACGGAGAAGCTACAGACGCCTCCAGCAAAGAGGTGATAACAATCACGTTTTTCGTCCATGAGCCTCGGCTATAAATAGGCTTCCCGCTCGGATCCCGGCCCGTCGGGGCTTTGAGAACTGAAGGTCTAAGCGCGGTGGAGTCGATTCACCCCTGGTTGTTGTCGACAAGACTAGCAATTCTAGCCTGAACTTGTGCTTTAATTTCGCCTCTTCTTGCACAATTTCATCAAGTTGAGCCTTGACTTGTCCCTGCTGCTCTGTTCTCTGTTCCTGGACTGCCCGCTTCCCGCCTGGGCCTCCGCAACCATGACGAAGTCCTCCAAGGGCTGGCGAACAGGTAAGTGCTCAAATTCATGTGCAAACTCCTTGAGGTGCTCGTCCTTTGCTGTTTCCCAGCTATACAGACCAGTCAAACGCAATCTTTCCTCAGGTACTTTTTCATTTACTTTGATGATACGTACTACTATGATACTCTGCTTTGATTCTCCATCAAGACCAATGCCGCGGTCCCAAGATTTGTTGGAACCTCAACTTTGAAACCAATTCCGTCTCGCAACCTCGTCCATGGCGGTCACAGTGAAACACCTCAATGCTGATTCGAGCTTTCTCCTCACTTTCTCGCCAGAAACCAACCCTCAGACGTCAGAGTCCACGTTGAATAGCAGCACGTTTTCAGTTCTCGTGGATCCATGGCTTCGCGGGCCTTCGATCGTGACAGCGCCCTGGTTCGCAAAGACGGAACACAAAGTCCCCAGCGCTATCGAGCATCTCTCCGAGATCCCAGCGCCCGACGTTGTGATCGTATCGCAGAACAAGCCTGACCACTGTCACAAGCAAACCCTCCTTCAACTGCCACGCGATGGAAAGACTATCATCGCAGCCGAACCAGGTGCAGCCAAGGCTATAAAGAGCTGGAACCATTTCGATCCTACCAAGGTCCACGGCCTGCTCAAATATGATCCGAAAGTCAAGTCAGGACGATCGGTCCAATTACCGATTCCTGCCTTGTCGCGAGATGGCTTTCCTGGCGAGCTCAATATCTCGTTCATACCGGCGAAGCATTACATGACCGGTCTACACAATGCCATCGGAATCACATATCAGCCGCCTACACATACGAAGAGCATCGCTCCAATCGCAACAATAGATCTACCAAAGACCACCAGATACTTCCACGTGCCCCTCAGTCCAATGACGGTGCCGCCTACAAGTCCTCCACCGCCCATCAGTCCTTTAGTAAATCGACCAATGTCTTTTGACCAGCCTGAACGCGACCATGATGCTCTCCAGAGGCCCAAGGCATCTCACTTCAGGAAACATCGACCGCAACTGTCCCGATCGTCAAACACAGCTTCTTCCGAATTTCTTCCCACCACGGAACAGCCAGCCATCCGTGTCAATCCCGAGTCCAAACACGACTCGGGCACAATCGTCCACAATATCGTGACACTTCCAGACCGGTCTCCTTTCCTGGACAATTCCTTCGATTTCAAACTCGACCCTTCGCCATTCACGTTCGTCAACAGCCCTCCGACGCCACCGGACACTCCGACTTCAACAGTGTTTTCATCACCAGCGTTTCCTCCACCTTCTCCGCCAACGACAACGATCTCGTCGCCAACAAGCCCTCTCTTTCACCACCGTCACTCCTCGTCCATACCATCTCACCAACGCTCCCTCTCCAGCGTCTCCTCAATGCCGAACCTTATCACCCCTGTCACACCCGCTCGGCCCAAAGCAATCTCAATAATATACTCTCCGCACGGTCTCCCACTATCTG
The DNA here is from genome assembly GCA_030247875.1 of Cladophialophora chaetospira. Taxonomy (NCBI): domain Eukaryota; kingdom Fungi; phylum Ascomycota; class Eurotiomycetes; order Chaetothyriales; family Herpotrichiellaceae; genus Cladophialophora; species Cladophialophora chaetospira. The sequence goes on from JAPDRK010000003.1 coordinate 218,815, forward strand.
ACCTACAACCGTATATCCAAAACCATCTCGTCCGCCTGCCAGGAGCTTTACCACTAACCTTACTATTCCACTCCTTCGACCACGCCCAAAATCCATGGTATCTAGGCGGAAACATCATGACAGGCGTGTACGGCGGCTCGGAAATCGCTCGTGCAGTAATGGCACGATGCTGGATCTCCGCGCACGACGAAGATAAGGACGATCGAGGCTTCTCTGTCAAGAAATTACGTGTCAAGCGCATTTCAGCGGACGAGGTTAGGAAGTATCTCTGGAAAGGAGAGCATGGCGAGTGGTTGAGGAAGAAAGGGTGGACTTGTGATGTGAGACAGGTGGAGGTGGGTAAGGAGGTGTTTATCGGGCCGTCGAGGGATTTGTGCTCGGGTATGGAAGGGAAGAGGGAGAGTCGTTTACTGAGATTTGGAGCTGGCTGAAGGAGTGACCGAGCCGATTACTTCGCCTTGAAAAGGACAACCAAATGCGAAAACTCGAAGTGGAATTGCGACGGATCGGTGCGCAAGTGTTTTCCAAACCCGGAAGACTCTACACGACAGCCAGAGCTGCGGCTCCCAACACGCATCACGAGACAATTAAAGACGTCTTGCGAGTGCCGAAAAAGAGGCTAGCAGTGAAGGCACCTGCCCTTCGAAACCCTTCAAGTCCGGCATCGAAGCAACAGCTGAAGAAGTCACGACGGAAGGTGGGCGCTGCCCGTCTGTACAGCTCAGAAAAGGAAAACGTGAGGAAACGTCACCAGTGTTACATCAACACGACGTGGCAGACGCCTCACGACGACGATCTGTACCACGCACCCAACCGGAATGGCAAGAGTGGGTCGACGGGCCCAGATGTGACAGCTGCCTGTCAGAACGTGATGTGAGTACACATCTTATGGCTCCAGCCACCTGGACGAGGGACCTTCAGGGTTTGCAGAAAGATATCAAATAACTCGATCTGATTTGTAACACCATTGTCAAACAATTGTATGGCTAGCTCTTGCCAGGTTAGAGCTGAATCTCCCAAGATATGGGAATAATCTAATATATATTTACATAACCCGAAAGACGTTCTGTGGTCCTGACACAAAGTGATATGAGGTATTTCATGAGAAAATCAGATCTCGCCTGAAACTCGCGGAAGAGCGCAAGGAGAGAACGGCGGCTCTGAAACGAAAGTAACGTACCAGCCTCCGACGCACCGTTCCGGCTTGCCTTGAAGCTTGTGATACAGCTCGTCGAGATTTTCTACGAAGAAGAGACTCGGCGTGCATTGTGATTCTGCAGTACCAGTGCAGCGTGATGCTTCTGGGACCGCGCACAACCTTCAGAAATATAGTTTCGACAACCCGGGAAGTCTCTCCCAAATGGGCTTGTCAGGACATGGCGGAGGCCATGACGCAGACTTGTCGACTCGGAACGTGACTCTTGCACCTGCGAGCATGTCTGTTTCGCTCGCACCAGACATGGTCGCGGTCATGCTGTTGGCGCAACTCTCCCAATCAGTGTTGTCCATCCAGAATGGTGGTTTCTGGGTTGCCTCTCCGTCTCGTAACGGACTGTCTTGCAATGCAAGTTCCGGGTCCGGCCCCTGTTGATTGCTTTTATTTCTCTCGGCATCCTTATGCCAAACTTATGCGTTAGGGAAAATGACGATGTCAATGGGAACATCTGCGGATGGAAGTTTAGCTAGATCAACCTCCAAGATCGAGAATTCGTACGTGACTTTGGGTGGAAAATAGTATTGCGCAGCTGCGCGGATGGACTCATAAAACATGGCAGCGATCATCTTTCGGCGCTCGGCCGTGCTCTTCTTTTCGTCTGTAGGGTGCTTTAGACGAGCCCAAAAGAGAAAAAGTGGCACTTTCTCGTCAACAAAACCACGCATCGTCATATGTCGACTGAGCTCCAGAGACAAATCGTCTGAAACGGAAGCGGGGCGAAGCCTCTTGAGTTCTGGGTGCCGCAGCAGATTCTTTTACACCGGATCGGTCAAGTAGAACAGGCTGCCGACATCGAGGTTGTCATCTTTCGCAATCATTGTGGCGAACGTCTTGAGAACTTTGTCTGGCATGGTCAATGCGTAGATGTCGAGGAGTGCGTCAGGCTCAGGGTAGACTTTGAAGGCTTTATAGAAGCACAGAGCGGCGCCGACGCCATCGCCATCGCCTACAAATGCGGGTCAATACTACTTCGATGAAGCTGACCCAGCATATGGCATACCATCACGAGCTTTGGCTTCTCCAAAAACAATTTGTCGCATGAAAAATGCTTCTTTAGAAGCATTTTTCATTAATATCTGTAGGAAAGCCCTCCTTGATCGCTTGCTGTACAGCTGCGGTGATGGTGTTGTCGTGTTGGTAGAAGATGAACGGCAACGAGATCAAGAGGCTAACGAGAGTGCCGGCAGATGCCCAGAGCATAGACTGGCGAGAGCGGCTGCGTGAAAAATTGTCTGGCTCGCTGCGCAGGGAGGCCGTCGGCAAGCGCTGGCCAATGTAGGGTTTGCGATTGGATGCATTACGCTGCGGCTGAGAGAGAGGCCCACTCAGGTGATATCTGCGCAAATGACGTGAGCAATGTTGGGCGGACGGTAGAAAGATCTGAAATGGTCGAGAGTGAACGGCAACCCGCTTCATCTTGTAAAGGCAGAGATAGTCGAGATCTGAACAATTTTGAGTTTTGCGGGGGAAGCCTTTTTAAGCTGGAGCTTAAGCGAACTAAACAAGACTCCCTTGCAGAGCAAGCCGGAGTCTGGTGGCCTTTGCGCTAGGCTTCCCCAGGCAGGAGGCAGGTGCTTGACAAGGGTCAAGGGAGTCTACCCAAGAAGCGGCCAGCAGCATTGGTGGATGTGAATACGAACGCATTGTCCGACTGTCTGATTTGCCTGTGATGAACATCGCTGCTAGGCCGCCACCCCAAAGCTGGGTAGATAGGATGCCAACCACCACAGATATAGTCAGCTGGATCCGAGGTCCTGCATCCCGCACAACCGCCACAGGACGCATTTTAAGTTGGGGAATGCTGCTCGAGGCAGCTTTGTAGGCTTCCACTAGTCCTTTACTCAGGTTCGATCTTGCCCAAACATCAGATTATTTAAGAAATCCGTCAGTCGTGAGCTTTATGGGCTTCTGAGAAATCGCGGAAGATGATCCAAGTGGCCGAGGCCATGATCTCGAACTCGACACCTCAAAATTGGCCGATGCATTCGCGACGAAAGACAACTTTCCTCAGTCATGGTACAGAGTGCAGACAGCTGCTTGGAGCGTATTGGCAGCGGAATTCCAAGACTCAGGTGGTGGCGTGTCAGGTTGTTCTTTGTCTATCCCACCAGGCGGCCGAGGCCGTGCACGTAATCCCAGTCCTCGTCGGAATCGACTTTGTAATTGTGCCATTGCCTCGAGGTGTAACGGCTGTAGCTGAATCCGAAAGCACCAAATAGAAGGGCCCATCCTAAGGATTTGAGCAATCGCCGTGTCAGGGAGGTATTGAGTTGGGGTATGCGGTGTTCGTCAGAGAGGTGTTGGTGAAGTCCATTGCGTAACGACTGTGAAAAGGCTCCGAAGTTGGCTCGATGTGGACACGATACACCGCAAAAGGAGAGCTGTAGAGGAAACTTGCATTGCGACCAGCAGGAACGCGACGTGTGAAGAGCAGTCGTCCCGTCAACCGCATCGGAAAACTTGAAGCGCAGTCGGAAGTTTGATTTTCGACGAAGGATCGAGAGCATTGAGTTTGCGGGGGGGGATCTAGGTTTGAGCCTTACCCGGAGTGCCGAAGCTCTTAGCCTGGAGCTCGCGCGCTTCGAGCCTCTGCCGCCACAGAGCACTGATTGGCTTGTTAAGCGGTTAATGCTACTGAATGCCTCCTGCCCTTAAAAGAGTTTGCATTGAACGACGTCACTACGACCAGGCATTTGAACGCAAACATTGAGTCGAATTTCCCAATAGCCCATTTACCAATAGTACCCAAATCTTACCAGCAACTTCGAAAAGCGAGGATGACTGAAGTCCTCTCTTCTTCCCGGACAGCGTCGCTATTTGACATATTGACACACTACGATACCTACGCCCAGATACGCGAGTTTCGCAAACCGGGTAGCCTTGCCAATTATGGGCCACCCTTCACTGCTCATAAAAGCACACCCTCCGATGCCCCAGCGCTGCAGGCCTTGGTGTCAAGGTATCTATTAAAACTTCCCGGTTTGAACAACCTTCCCGAGAAATGGTGGAACGTCCAATGTCAGGAGATCATCGAGAACCTGGAGAAGGCCAACCTCAGCGAGAGCTACGATAAGGGCGTCATCGGTAGTCGCAAGACTCTTGCAACGGCCATTTCTGCTCTGATCGAATATCCCGTCCGAGGCACATTTGCCGGATTTCCCGAGCTGAAGGACCATGATGGAAAGTACGACCTGACTAAAGGCGAGGATCTCCGGAGGGCCTTTCGCGATTTCCTGAACGATTGTGTATACGGAGATGTACTTGATCAGATGGTGGAGAAGACGGCAACGACCGACAATCTCGAGGACCATCCTCAGTTGACCAAGGCTGTACACGAGTTTGTGCTTGTCAAGTGGGTCACATGCTTCTAGTATATCATCATTGTCTTTGGGAAGGACTAACCCGCAGATCTCAGTCTCGCCTCCCTGATGCATTATACCCTTATCCTGTCACCCAAAGGACAATATCTGCTCAAGCTAGTGGACAATGCCAACAAGCTTGTACCTTATCTGGTCCTTCGGCAAACGTTCAAGATCGGGAACGTGGCTACCATGATCAATGCCATGGTCAAGGTCGGTCTTGCAAAGATGAGTGTTGCATCTGTCACCAACTGGATTGGATTGACCAAGGAGCATGATGAGGGCAGCAACCTCATGCAAACGTATGTTGAACTCGCTCCAAGCCTTCTGATGCGTGTCTGACAGGTGTACAGGATCATTTCTACAGTCCTTAACTGGGACATTAGAGACCTCGAATCACGAGGCTCCAAGCTCGAGAGGGAACGCGCAAAACTTGGGAAGGAGCAACTCAATACTTTGAAAGAATACACTACTAAGTCTCAACAGGAGCAAGATCGGATTCGAAAAGAGAGCCAGACCCAATCCATCTCTATCGTGACTGCCATCCTCAAAGATGCCAAATCATCCTCCACAGAACTGACCGAGCCTCACCACAAACAAGCACTCGACTACCTGTCCATTCACCTTTCCATCCGCGACCGCAAACAGTTGATCCAAGTCCTCTGCAAGTCCAACCCTGACTATCTGACGATGTCGGTGCGGGAGGTCGTCGACGCCTACGAACCAGTTATACGAAGGATGCATAAAGCTATTGACCTCTCCTCCACGCTCTACGATTTCGAGTACTTTCTCAAAGACCTGATCAAGCTGGGCAGGATCCAGACCGACAAATCGGGCAAATCGGTCGTGCCTACGGTCGGAGATTTCGTGCAGCTGCTCCGCAAGCATCAACGCTCGTGTCACGTCTTCATGCACCAATGCACAAAGAATGACAAGGAACTCACTGGATGGTATCTCGATTGGGCGAAGACCGCAGCCTCACAGTTCAAGCAGGACGCCCCTGAAGCCGGCCACCACGACACAGTCAAGCATGGCAAAGGAGGCGCCGGCAACCTCACTCCATCCCTTCATAAGCTTTTCGCCTCCCTTCCTGAGGAAACGCAATCTCGCATCACCCCGATCTTGGACGCACACTCACACTTCCTAGATGAAATGCACACGCAATCACTATCTCGTCTCACATCCGTGCTGAAATCTCCACCATCGAAGAATCCTGCAATCGCAAAAATCTTCTCCTCGAATGCTGCTCACTCTTCAAGCCGACCCTCTTCACGAGCATCGTCACCAGCTCCGCCTCTCGATCGCAACAACATAAGCGGCGCATCGACCCCTGCCCAAACCCCCACATCAAGCGTCTTTCCCTCATCGAACGTCACAGAAAGCGACACCTCTCGCGAGATCAAGGAGCAGCCCACGCCTGAGGTCACCTCAAATCCGGGACCTGGCGGTTTTCTGGCAAGATGGCAAGCCTTACTCGATGCGACGCCGATCACGCCGCTCAGTCAGCACGGAAGCCTCAAAGCAGCGAGCAGTCCGGAGGTCATTCAGGCCAGTGCCACTGACGTGGATGGATCACGACTCGTCAACTTCGCCAAGGAGGAGGCCCGAGGGGAGAAGATCCGAGTTGAGGACCAGAATAAAGGTTCCCACGACGACAAGAAGGACGAAGTGGGCATCGGGAACGAGGCGAAGAAGAGGCAAAGAGATCTCAAGATCGTTATCGATGCCCTCGGCAAAGATTTCAGGGATTTACTGGCCAAGGAGGGTTGCTATTGGTAGATATTCACACCTCTGTAGAACGAGAGGTGAAGAATATCAATTTCACACAGCACGCTTGAACAATAGCAACACCAACTCCAATGTGGCCAAACGGAAGCGAAGCATAGGAAGACGCGCCTCATACTGCCAGAAAGGTCTCCCTCCAGATCTGTCTGATCACCCGCAGCGGCTTACGGAATTGCGCGAGAACCGGTATTCCGGAATCTGTCATCTTCGCAATACACATCTCGTAGTATCAAGCAACATCCGGAAGCTGGAACTGGAAAGATGGAATGGATTTGGCGATGTTGAGCGAATGAATCTCTCGGCGGAAAGGGGTCAAGTCTCAAATCGAAGAGCCATGGCCTCGCGAACAAGGGAGCACAACACTCGAGCACGCAAGGGCCATTCTTTCATGAAAAAAGTGTGACATGATGAGAAGGAGGGAGAAGGGTTTTGCGTATAGAAGTAAGGAGAGAAGGTCCACGAAGAGAAGGAAGAAAAGAAGTCTCACCAAGAGAAGGGAGGAGAGACGTTTTACAAAGAGAGGAAAGGGGAGAAGTTGTGCGTTCAGAAGAGACTGGTGTCATTTCGAAGAACGCACAAACAATGGAAATAAACAAGGCCTCTTCGAGGAGGGAGCGACAGCAAGGCCAGGAAGGGACGATCCCGAGCATGAGAAAGTGCGAGCGCCAATGGGGTCAGCAGGGGCTAGGCAAACAAGGCAGGCACAGTCACCAGCGTTCCTTGGTGTGGTCAGAGCTATCATCACAGGGAGGAAGGAGTCATCTTCGGCATGAAACGATCTCCGTATCGAGCATGCAGCAACCACAATGTGGGAAACGTGCTGGCCTGCGTCGAGCAAACCGCCGCTGGGTCGAAGGAGGTGCAATCATCGACTAGAAGGCGTAAACGGTCTGGCTGAGAAGGCATGTACTGGGTTCTGTAGGCAACGACGAAGCCTCTCGCGCGAAACAAAATCAGAAGTGCGTTGCCAGAAAGAAAAGAGAGCCCACTGTGCCTGGCAAGCGAACATCGGTCAATGAGACGAGGAATGGATGGAAGGTCGATATGACGTGATACCAGCAGCCAACAGATAAGGCAGAAGCGTAGCAGGAAGTGGGATGGCATAAGAAGAGCGCACATTCTCGCTCAGGCTCGATGGATTAGGAGAGTACACAATAATGGGGTTCGAGTTCGAGTTGAGAGAGTACTGAGCGGGACCGGGTGCGAACACGACGGATAAGATGCCGGCTCAGCATCACATGCCAGTCGATAAGGCATCAGCAACGGTCGTTGTACCTGGTGCGTGGTGCTTGGGTATCTCATATCACAGAAGAGAGCGCACATGTAAGAAATGCACGCGGGGGTCAGGTCAGCATGTCCAGTCTTTGATTGATTCAGATGGTTTTCACATGTTTTTCTCATTTCTGCGTCTCTCCCGAAGAGACGAGGCACATTGCCGTCCTTTGGTCCTTGCACTGCTGTTGTGAAGCCGGCGGTGCATGAGAACTCGTGGGGAGCATGTATAGTTACGAGTGGATGTGAATCTCCTGATCGCCCGCCTGTCCAGTCTCTGACATGCTGAACCGATTTCTGATCAGGCCCGCGTAAACACCAATGCTGGAGCGTCCCTGTCCCCTTGGACTGTCGTCCTGAAAATGCACAATTGTATCTTCGCAACCCCAATAGAACACCACGAATGGCGACTTCATCAATTCCGTACGCCTTGTTCGTCCCTAGAAAGAAATCTGTTTCTTTTTTCCAAGAATTGATCGTGATCTTCACATCCCACGAATTCGTAAGCGGGTATCACCAAGGCCAACGCCCAACATAAGCAGCAGAACTCTGTAAAGGAGATATTTTTTGCTCCCGTCAAATGCATTGTACGCAAATCAATCACCGGCCTCTCATCTGCAACATCCTTAGTCTTCGCTCCTCATCTTGAATGGATCCGACGCTTCTGTGGTTCAGCGACCCGCGTGGTGGCCCATTGATGGGCGAATCTGGTGATTGTGAGCTTGTTGTTATCCTGCCTGGTAATCTAGGCGACGTGCGAATATGTGCAGTGGGTGGCTCTGCCAAACTTGGTGGGCTGGGCTGGGTTGCGGCTCCGTATGTGGGTAGTGAGACTGATGCATCGGAAAGCTGTCTCGGTGCTGGAGTTTTGACAGCAGTTGAGTATGATGGCACCCGAGCGAGATCTTCCATGTGGTCGTACTGAGGAAATGGTGTTCTCGTGCCTGAAAATTGGCCGTCCTCCTCTTCTGAAGTTCTTCGTGACACGAGATCGCTACTTGATTGACTGTGCATGGGAGGGGGGTCGCTCGAGATTGCTCCAACATCACTAGGACTAATTCGAGGGTGAGTGTTCCCATTAGACAAATCGTGAGGTTGAAAGTAGTCTTCCGGATTGACACGAGAGGCTGAATTGTTCCTTGAGCGCGTAACGCCTGGAACTCCCAGACTTTGGATTTCACTGTCTTCGTTGCCTGGCAAATCCTGGATGGACGAATCCCCAACATCCAGATTTTGAAGTCGGGTTTGAAGAGCAGCAGGCGAGACGTAATTCCCGTTCGCCATCGCTGTGAGGCTTGCGAGGTTCTCCGACGAGGCGTGACGGCTGTGTAGGTAGGGCGTCCCTGGCGTCGAAAGAGCCGTTCCAGGAGTTCGGTAGCCACTGACATCAGAATATAAAGCATCAAGAGTGTGTTGGCCATAAACGGGCGGTGCTGCGTTCAGGATATCGTTCGCAATAGCAGCCCGTCCAGCTTGAGGAGTTTGATCAACCAGGCTGTTGTCGTCGTTTATAGGCAAGCTCGGAGAGATGTAAAATGACACGGGGAGGTTCGCTCGTAGTTCGGAAATGTGGCCATCGGGGTTGTGAAGCTGAACGTTAAATTTGACCTTGTGCCGAATTTTGACACCTTTGACATTACAATCCTGTAAGCACTGGTTGAGCGATTTGGGCAATTCCAAGTACCGAGAGAACTGATATCCTTCGGCAACCTCGTCGATGACCTGCTCGTCTTGTTCCGCGTCAACCCGGTAGAGATCGGTTGCAATGACACGGTCAGTTTTAGTGACGCCGTTGTTCAGTGCCGAAACGCCCCATTCTGGATCAACGACAAACTCTTGTTCCTCTTTGACCTGAGTCGAGACATTTCCGATCACGAGGCCCTTCAGGAGGGATATTAGCTTGAAGTCTACCTGTACAAATGATCCGAAGGCGACGGCCTTGTTAGGGATGCTGATGGAGTATTCGATCTTGTTAGGCCAGATGTTCTCAACGGACTACCACTTCTGTCAGACTCGAGTACCATTGCTCATGGGGGTGAATCATACCATAGCGTGAGAAAGCTCTAGAGCACTTGAGTCAAGGGTGCGGACCACTCGCAATGGTTTGCGGATGACAATGTCCCTCCCTCTCTTCCGGCTGATCTCGGCCTTCAAGCGATATATGATCCATGCATCTTTCAGACCTTCGACGCTTTCAGGCAATGCTCCTTCAAGAATGGTTGAGAAAGGCCACTCGTAGTTGTCTGGTTGTAGGGTCTCAGTCTTTCCCTTTCCAGCATCTCGGAACGTCCAGCTTTTCTCGAAAAAGGTCTTCTCCTTGTAAGCGGTGCGTCTACCGGACATGGAGGAGGTGGAAGAGGATTGCCATCTGCGGGAGGTCAATGAGTAAGTGATCACGCGAGGGTACCGGAGCAGCCGCGGGGTACAAGTGACTTACGACATATGCAAAATGCCACTCAAGGTCAGATCGACGTGGTGAATGGCCATGGCCTCCGTAAGACACAGGACCACTGAGCCGGCGATTTGGGCACTTGCAGCCTCATCCTCGCTGCCACGGAAGACAATATAGCTGTTGTCGAGTCGAATGTCGAAGTACTTGACACTACTGCTCGTTCCGGAGTGAGGGGTATGCGCACTCAAGAACTTGAGCGCCATGGTTTGAGGCCTAGAAGAAGGGTTTCCGTGCAGATGACGGTCCGCCGAGGCGGATGAGGAGGAACTCGAAGGACGACTGTTCAAAGAAGGACGCAACACGGGCTCATGTTGAGCAGAGGCGCATTCAGGTGAATGCTTGCGATTGAGGCGCCGGAACGGCCTAATCTGCTGTGAGGTGTAAGACCATCAGAAAAGGAACGACTGGGATCTCATGAATGACGCATATGATAAGTGGAAATGAAAGTGATACATGAACATGAGGAACCACCAGGAACATGAAAATCTCTACTCATACAACATGGCCTCATGCATGAGATTTCTGAGGTGATAATTGCAAAGGAAAAAAGATAGTGACCTGATGGAAGTTGTGTACAATTGGATGGAACGACGTAAAGGTGGGCAGTCGGTGGGCGGGCAGCCGGCAATGGCTGAGAAGGTGCAGGAGAGTGGCTAATTGAGTGGAGCGCAAAACTTACTGTTATCAGCCGTGGATCCCTCTGGAAATCCACTCCAGGTGCTCTTCCGGGCCTCGAAGCTTCTCTGGATGATGATGCTGACGGAACAGGTGCCGATGCCGTCCCTAAAGTTTGCGCTGGACTTGGTAAGGCACCCGAACCCAACACCGATTCTGCTTCAGCCTCCTCCGCTTCGGTCTCAATCTGGGCTTCTCGGGGAAAATCTTCAGCTTCTGTCAAGAATGCCGGTCGACTCTGCTGAGTTCGGTTTTGTTCGTGCGGGAGGTCGTCGCTGCTTTCTGTGACAGTGATGGTGGGGATTGAACTGGAAGATGATGTTGTGGTCAGAACAGATGATGTCGTGTTGGATCTGCCTCGCCCCCTCCAGCGGTTGCCGTTGCTTGTTCCTTCGACCTCTGGATTGGCGGTGTCCACTTGACGATTCGCAATGGGATGATGGAACGAGGAATTATTCTGGGCCGAGGCGATTGGATTCTCAACCTGTGCTGCCAAAACGGTCTGGGATTTGACTCTTGCCCTGATCTTTGCTGTTGCCTTGAGAGGTCCCAGTGATCCAAGTATAGGTACTGGGAGTTCTCGCAATATCGCTCTGCTGGTTCCTGATCGTCGGCTTCCTCCCAGCGTCATATTCAGCTGCGCTTTGTGTGTCTGTCGCAGTGTAATTTGCGCTTCGGTGGTCTACACGGCTGCATTGACCGTCCACCTGGCCCGGTTCGCTGAAACGAACCAATCTGTTCTCCAGTTGACTTTATGTCTTGGATTTCCTCTGCCAAAGTGTTGCGATTTCTTCCGAGATCTTGTCACCTGCACTGTGGGCATGTGGATAGTCGCTCGACCGGAGGACTTAGGACCAGGCTCTGGAGGGCCAATACGCAGAACAGCGCCCTTGCCTTGATAGCGATAGCGATATCGATAACCTTGGTACTAGTACAAACAGTACGGAGTACTGGCACAAGCTGTCAGGCCGATAGTGACGTGATTGCTTGTCTTTAAGTCCGTCTGGGAGATAGGGTAGCCACCGTCTGCAACGTATGGCCACTGGTTCGAATTCAGCGTCGCAAGTGCAAGAAATAGTCGATGGCGAAGGTCAGAGGGATGACACGAAGTAAGGTATCTGTGAAATGTATCCTGCTCACGCTCGAAAAGGAGAACTGCAGCGGTTCGGACACCATCCGCAGGTACGTCCTTTGCAATTTGTACACGTATCACCTCATACCAGCATCAGGCCATCACTTTATGAAAATGCTGCCCCCTAACTTATCGCTCCGTTCATTTGATCTCCAACGGCTGGTTGCCCCGGGGCTGAAAAAGGAATCTTGTCCAGTTACCGCGATTGGGAATCAGCTCGCGAGGGGGCATTTTACAAAGCGCCGGCCCATCCCTACTGGGCACGCAAGAATGCACAGTAAGAAACAAATCCTTATGCCTAGCAACCCCCAAATGGTGACAGCCCCTTGCTCGTCTCTGATCACAGGCGAGCCGAACACGGAGCGCATGCACGAACTACTCGTCCTCCATTGGCCCTTCAGGTCACGAATCAAACAGTACCCTGCATGAAGCGCTGAAGTGACGCCTGCCATCCCACCCTGTGCGCATTGCGTGGGCGGACTTTTATCTGCGATGAGAAGGTCTACTCGGAGCGATGGGACTTCAGAGAGGGGAGCTTTCTTGAATCCAATGATAGCCCCGCGCTCTTCTGGGAATCTGAAACTTTTAGCAATCGCTGTTCAGAGAGAGTAGCACCGATTTCGATTGGGTACACGGCTCCATCTCGGAAGCTGGGTGCCGTTCAAAAGTTTGCTAAATGCTTAGAGGCACGCCAGAAGCAGGCTAGAAAGATGGCGAAATCCTCCACCGTCCAGCGAGCCAGCACATCTCACTGACCGCAGTTCGGCGTGCATTAGATTAACTTAGGAGACGAAAGCCGGGCTGTCATTCCATCTTTGGGATAATGCCACCATTACGATGGCACCTTGTGATACCCCGTAGAGGCTGCATATTGTGTGAAGGACCGGCGGACCGGAATAATCTTGCTGCCGGATGTCTTGCATGTTCCCGAATCTGCAAACGATAGAAGTACTTCGCATCGGGAAGAGGTTCGCTGATCGCATGCTATCAAGCCCAAATAGACAAGTGATCGAGCCGACGCATGAGAGATCATCATTTGTCCCAAGTACGAGTAATGCCCACAGCGGTTAAGGCTTCGGGCAACGGGCAATGACGTTCCGGAAGAAGGTATGCAGGTTCACTCTCCTTCCTTAGAAACTAGTAATGCTTGAAACACTGTCCAGGGAAGCTGGAACTTGCCATAGACCGTAATGTATCTGGTTTACGGTTTCGGCTTTTCGGAAAGATCCAACTGACTGCTGTTTGGAGCCTCCCTCGGTCGATCCCAGGTACGTAGGTGTCCTACCAAGCCGTCAGTACAAAAGCTCGGCGATATTTGGATAAGATTTTCCGGCTAAGTGACTGGCACATACCTTCACTACAAGACGTGATGATACAATCTTGTTCAAAGGCAATCCCACTAAGTGGGTGATCATCGATCTTTTTCGACTGTCCCACAGGTGTTAGCAATCAGACTGCTGAGCCTGAATTGTGGTGTACATGCCATTACAGGAGGCAGCAGGGCTGTCCGTGCCCTTGCTTCAACGCCATGGTCGAGAAATTGAGATTCATCCACCGTTTCGACTTGGACAAAGCTACCGGTCCGATTGGAATCGGATCTGATTCTGTTGACGACGCTTGCACTCTCTGTGCGTTGGCGCAATAACGAGATCGATTGGGCAGAAATGCTGCCCCTGGTCCTAGAAGTCACCTAGATAGGGAGAGTCAGTAAATATTGCTGAGATATCTTGCCCACCTATCGACTTACACCTTTAGGCCGATGAAGCATGCCAACGCTGAAATCCCACAGCAGGAGTTTGCAGTCATCTCCGACACTACCAAAGCGGTACGTCCTTTCGTCACAGCGCCACGGATCGAACGCCACCGCGGTCACCCACGAGTCATGACCATGACACCGAGCAATAATTTGACGTTCAGCAAGGGACCAGATGGTTACAAGATCGTCTTGGCCCCCGGTAAGCACGTATTTGCCGTCAGGCGACCAGCATACACAGGTAAATCCACCATAATAAGACGAATATATGTCGGTCAGCCTGCCCAAAAGTTAGTCTTAAAAGTGTTCAAAAGTCTACAGGTTCGACGGCTGTATGCGTACCTTTCTGAAGGGTAGTCAATTATACGAAGATAGCCGTCGTCTCCGACTACAGCAAGATGTCTGCTGTCCTGCGAAAAGGCGAAATCTGTGATGGTTTGATTGGAAATCTTCCAACACGCAACCGGGTTGGCCTTTTGATTGGACGAATTCACGCTTTTGCTGATCACCAGGACTGACTGGTCGTCATCTTCGATACTTATCGCTTCGTCCACCAGTTCTTCTGAGACGAAGGGGGCATCTTCCTTCTCCTTGTCATATACAATCAAGGTCCCATCCATGTGGGCGGCCAGAAAAAGGTTCTCCGATCCAGGAATCCATTTGATGGTGGAAACAGCCGAGCTATTGATCATGCCATTTTTATTGATACGGGCGTATTTCTGAGAGATTGGTTCGTACCAGATGATATCACTAGCTGAGGATCCCATCACTATATCCATATGGGTTGAGTGCTTGGTCAAGCTGTTGACATCATGACACAGCATGTGCGCCTTGGTGAAGAGAATTTTAGTCATCGGGTCCTGTTTCGAAGTCGAAGACAGATCCAACCATTGGAACGCTCTGTTGATATTGATAAAGGCGAAGGTCCCGCCCTGGTCCCGCTCTTGCAGCTTCTTGGTCAAGGATTCGTGGGGTATTACTCGAGACACGAAGGACGAATTGCTCTTGATGATATTGTTCTTGGGTTTCCGTCGTTTTAGTCCCTCCCTGGTCATGACTGGGGACAGCGCAGCATTGCCTTCGCCAAAAGCTTTGGTTGTGCTGGACTTGCTGCTGTCATGCTGGGAGGCTGTGTCGCTACCCGTCTCGATCGATACACTTGGCTCTTTTTCGATCTCTTTGACCTCTTTCAGTTCTTCGACCTTCTTGGGTTCTTTCGAGTTGTTCAGTCCTAAAGACCTCCATCGCAAAAGGCTGCTAGTTGCTGTCGTGGTTCTATAAAGGTCGGTGTTGATTTGTTTCGGATTCAGCGATACCAAGGAAAGCTTGACACCAGTCGTTGGAGGAGCGACACTCGTGGCTAGAGGATTGGGGTTTACGATCGGCGCCTCAGACGGATGAGGAGGGGGGGTTGCCAGTTGCAGGTCATCGCGTAGGATATATGTGCCTTCGCCGACTTGGAATGTGTATTCTGGGCCTTCGCGGGTCGTCAGGGTGTTGGCAGTCTCAAGTGTTGTCGTGATCAAGCCACTGGTGGTAGGGTATCGAGGTGGAGGTGGAATGGCACTGCGGAGAAGCAATCAGTACAGTTGAATTGATTTCGCCCATGAATGACGTACAACATTGCGGAGAGTCACAGCTGTAGGTGTCAATGTATAATCGTAATTACTGAAGGAGCGAGTGAGGGAGAATGGTAGTTGCGCAAGGTGTCGGTGTCGGCAGATCTGTGGAATGAAAATGAAAGACTCTGGGACGGGTTGGGACAGGGAGATTTCCGAAGTTCGAGTTCGAGAAGGTCGCAGCCGCAAGTGGCAGGGGATAGGGTGACAGGCTTCCTTGGACGTTCTCCGGGCCTTCTCTCGAGCGGAATCGGTGGGTCCCCATTCGATGCGGGGATGCCTGCCTCACCCGCAATTTAGCCAGAAAGTTGTCCCCTCCGTTCTGTGGAATCCAGCCCATAGAAAGCCTGGTAGAGCCTGCAGCGAGGCAGAACTTCTCCCAGTTCCGCGAATTAGACAAGTCTGAGGGTTCATAACTCATGGCGCGACGGTGACGAGCTTGACGGCGGGGCCTGCAAGATACTCGGGCAACTGCCTTGCTCGCATGGCGACAAATATAGCTCTTGATACCTGACTGCGGGTTTGTACGAGTGGAAGTCCAGGCCGTGGTCGTTCATATATCGTCAGGCCATCTCATTGTGGTGAGCTCTTCTCTTAGAATATTGGCGAGGTCCTGGCTGATGACTTCAAGCTCATCTCGTATCTCCTGCGCATCCGCACCTTGTTCGGTTTCATCCCCTTCGCTCTGTTCCTCATGCTCAGATGTTCCGTTGATGGCTGGAGGTTCGTCGTCTTGAGAGTGTCCGTTCTGCAGAGGCTCACTCTTCCTTGACTCGGGGCCCGTTACGCCCAGTAACACCTGATCCGCAACTGGGGTGATCACCGTTATAGCCCCCGAATTTTGAGCCTCGAACACGAGTATATCCTCGGAAGCCATCGCATATGCCGTCATCATCGTAGTAGATTGGGTGCGAATGTCTTTGATTTTCGGCGTCTCGCCTCTGAAGCCGTACGCGAGGATAGACCCATTTGTCGCGGAGACCAGAAGCGATGAAACGTGGTCGCTCCAGGAAAGTGCATCTTTGAGGAGTGAGGACAGGCGATCCGAGTCCAGCATACAGACCTGACTCATTCTCAGTGCCGGCGAACGTGTTGTGGGAAGTGAAGAAATAGCTGCGGAAAGCGTTGTAAAATGCTCGACAAATGATCCTTGAACGCGGACAGTTGCAGCTGCAGCCGGCGCTGGCACGGCCAGCCGGGCTTGGCACAACGACGTCAGATCCGCGCTGCCGCAACCTTTGTCAAAACTCTTTTCAGATTTCAACCCAGCCTTGCCTTCCATCATTTATTGACTTATGCAAGCATGATACCCGATTGAGACGAACAGAATATCTGAGGTAGGTCAAGTCGATCCCCAGATCTTTGTACTTAGGCATATCACAGTAGGGATCAGCAGAGTGTGTTGTTTTTGCCAATTCTTCTGTTGCTCGTATCAAGTGAGGCTGGGTCAACTCATTCGATCCATTTTGGCCCTTGTGCACAAGGGTGGCGCTGGCTTTGTCTTCACAAAACAAAGCATCAACACGAAGCAATGGCCATCGCTACTGGGCAGCCTCGCGCCAGGATCAAGCATGCCCGCCACCACCGATGTCCTGGCGCTGTTCCGAGAGACTGCATGGGTCACAGGTGCTGAGACACTGGGTCCAAGGAATCCAACTTTCATGCGGCTAAGCCCTGCCCTGTGCGACCATGACCCTCCATTATGGACAGTCCTTTGGCGGACGAGGGTTTCGAGCCTCAGCCTTTGGGGCTCGTATTGGTGAACATGGCAAGTTTGATTTGATGTCTGATGCGGAAGTCGAGTGCTGGCTCAAGATTGAAAAGGGTGGTGATGTCGTTTGTCGCCTTCTTGTCGAGATCGTGCTGGCAAGGCTCTACAAAATAAGGGCTCACCGAGAGCTGTAGCTCGCGGCGTGTATCCAGCTCCTAAGTCCGTATAGCAGGATCCAAGCTTTTTGAGACACAATGCTTCGCAAAGCTTGGTAATGCTTGCGATATGTATCAATGGGCTTTGACAGCGATCTGATGTTCGCGATTGCTTGTTAAACTAGAAATGGTTGGGTCTTGGAATAGCTTTCGGGTGTCCTATGCATCTCCTCCATCGATGAGGGGGACCGTGAAGCTCTAGGGGACATGTACGCGTATCCAAGATATTATCTTCATGTCGTTATTCAAGTTCTTCGCACCACGTGGGGCTAGGTCTCTTACCCGCCTGGCAGATGAGATTGGATTAGGATCCACGAAGATCGACCAAATTTGACGAGAAAAACCCTCACTTGAGCTGTGGCTTTGTGCTCGACACGGCCAGAACTTCTTCAGCTCGGAAACGGTCTACACGCGGGGTTGTCACCGACAGCCAGCGTGGTCTCGAGCGAACAGATCGCTGATTGCGTTGGAGGAGCTAATGCTCCCACATGATGGTCACAAGTGTCGAAACACCATAGGATACAAGCTATGGCTCCGTAGAGTCTGATCAAAGCTGGAAGAGAATCGTAATATCATAAAACCATTGAACGTGTAATCTCGTAGACAGCGTCGCGTGTGCCGTGATAACAATGCTCTGAACGCTCAGGTCACGCTTATGTTGCTGTCAATGCAAAGCTGAATCCCAATATGGCCATACCCAAGAACGCAAAGGCGATGCAGGTTCCCTTGTTGTGACTTAGTTGCAGGCTTTCCGCGAACAATGACAAAGCAACGCTGGCCATGACGCCCGATGTGACTGCAAACATGCCACCATAGACTCCTTCGGTGGGAGATCCTAGACTGCTCCTGTTGGCTAACTTGAACCACAATGCAGCAATGCCGGCTCCAAGTGGCTGTGAAGCACCACCGAGGAATGCCGACCATGCAATTGCTTTGGTCCTGGATCCGATGGCGAGGTATAGCGGCAGAGCCATGGCAAATCCTTCCGTGATATTGTGTATGAAAAGTGCCATGAAAACAGAGAAGCCGAGCGTCGGGTTTGCGTGGTTGGTAGCATACGTGATGAAACCCTCCGGAGCTTTGTGCAATGCGATTGCAAGTGAAGTCTGCAGCCCGATCGACATGAATGCGTTGGTAGGAACATGGTGATGGTGTTCTTTGGGCCCGGATGCCGAATGGGAATGATGAGAATGCCGACGTTCTGGCTCGCTGCTGTTAGGGTGTTGGTGCTCAGGATGATGGTAATGATGCGTTGAAGACCTCGAGCGACTCAGGAGAGGCTTCACTTTACTTGCATCCCTGTTGTGACTTGGTCTGCGCTCATCAGTCGCACGATTGGATGGCAGACCCTGCTCCTCTGCTTCTTCAACCGCAGGGACCTGTGCACCGCTGCGCCAGGTGGGTGAACGCAGAAAAGGCCGATTGGGAGGAACGATTGAGCCACGCCTTTGAGCGGCCTTGAAACAATCCTGGCCGCAGGGATCTGTGAAGCCCATGCATGGACCTGTCTCATCACAGCTTGATTTCTGTCCGTTCACGTATTTGCTGAGGGTCCTCGTCAGCGTCCTAGGCATCATGGATATCCTCCGAGTGCGTGCAGTATGGAAAGATGGCTCCCGACTCTGTTCATTCTCTTCATGCGTCTCATGTTGCGGCTTCCTAGGGCTGAGACTGGTTGTCCGTGACAGCAGCGGAGTGTCTTCGTCGTCCTCGTGTATTGGTTCTGCACGACATTTTGAGACTCGAAGACCGTTGGTATGCTCATCGTCATGTGCATGTTCGGACATTTCGTCCTGGTCTTTCACTTCCTCCTCCTCCTCATGGGTGTGATCACAGTCTACAACATGGGATGGAATAAAGTGGTGTAGAACGCGCGAAAGAACTTGGATGCCGGCCACTCCTGCGAGGAACAATCCAATCAAAAGATAAGATGCAGCGTGAGGCGAGTAGCCCGCATCCTTTAAGTACTTCTGGGACTGCGGGAGCATCGAGTACAAGGCCGAGAACAACTAGTCCATTGTCAGCGCCATTTCTCCTTTGCGTGGGATACAACACACCATGACTCCAAAGCTGAGACTCAATGAGGCAGAGAGAAATCCATCACTTTCTGAGATAGAAAAGTTCCGCCACCGATGGATGTGCCGAATGGGAATGTCGACGCAGATGATGGCGGCGCCAAGTACACAGGCTGTTGCGTCAGGTCAGTCTCCTTGGTCATGCTAAAAGGAAATGCATACTTACCAACACCGCTGATGCAGGTCATGATCCATCCTCGAGTATCATTGTCAATGGCCATTTTGTCGAATGTTCTCTGGCCCGGAGGCGACTGTTCATAGAGATGCAATGAAGAAGGTACACTGCTGTGCACTAAACGCGTAGTCGATGCTGTCTGGATAGGCTTCAGGAGAGGAGAAACGTTGAATAGAAGGATATACCAAAGTGTTGTGAGGCAAGAATGAATGACGGTTGTCTCTAGACTCGATCGCAGTTGCGGACAGTGAAATGACGAAAGCCTCCAGAACTTCTTTTGGAGGACCTTAAAAATGCACGCTTGCGGTCTAGGTACCCCCGCCCGCCCAATCGCCTGGTTAGTAAGCCTCCTGGTTCTCAGCCTTACGCCCCTGGCACATGCTTTCAAGCATATCAGGCGGGTGCCAGGGCTCGCCCACCGTGGTCATGCGCTGATTGGCTTCGCAGTCACGACTTTTCGTCTTCTCGAAAAGCGCGACGCGGTCTCGATAGATCAACTCGGCGTCCGCACCTACCCACCAGATGTCCAAGACCACGATCGCCATCATCGCAGCGACGTCTGCCTTTGCAGGCGCGTCGCTGACGGCTCTGTTGATTCCTCGCTCTCGAAGGGAGGAGCTCAAATCGACACCTACGTTGCAAGGATCGCCAGCGGCCTCTTCAGCGATTCCACCTCCGCCTACTCCAGTCCCCGTTCCAGTCCCAGTCGCTGTTTCAACTCTTCCCTCTTCCACCGACATTATTTCTCCAGTTGACCCATCTGGTATACTGAGATATGGATTTCCTGGCCCTGTCGCCGATACATTGGCCACTCCTTCTCACCTGTCATCCTTCAACAGACTCACCCGAAACCCTCACTGGGTAGCTGAACATTTTACGCCTCAATCCCTCCTCCTCAACAATGCGTCCCGTCGACACAGCGTCTTCTATGAAGATCTGTCAGTTCCACCAATGTTTCGAGCCAAATTGTCCGACTACTTTCGAAGTGGGTATGACCGAGGGCACCAGGTCCCAGCAGCAGACGCAAAATGGTCACAGCCGGCAATGGACTCGACCTTTGTGCTGAGCAACATGTGTCCACAAGTTGGCGAAGGCTTCAATCGCGATTACTGGGCTCATTTTGAGGAGTTCTGTCGTGGACTGGTCAAGAAATTCCCCAGTGTCAGAGTGGTGACAGGTCCATTGTACTTGCCGAAGAAGGATGAACACGATGGTAAATGGAGGGTGTCGTACGAAGTCATTGGCAACCCTCCAAATGTGGCTGTTCCCACGCACTTCTACAAGATTATTTTTGCCGAGGAGGCACTTCACCACCCTTTCGGGTCGGTGGCCTTGGGCGCATTCGTCTTACCCAATACCGAAATACCCAGTTCGAAAAGTTTGAGAGACTTCGAGGTTCCTCTTGAGGCTGTTGAGCGAGCAAGTGGGTTGATGTTTGCAGACAAGCTTCCGATCGAGAGACGAAAACGACTCTGCAGGGAGGTGACCTGTGAAATCGTCGTGAGGGAGTTCGACAAAGCGCGACAGCAGTCAAATGGCAACGTCCAGTCCTCGAGAGGACCACCTCAGATCCAGCAGGCTGGGACTCGATGGTGAACTTCGACATGAGCTTATGGTGCAAACAGTCCCATCCTCAGTATCAGTACAAGACATGCACATTGCACTGACGAGATTCACAGCAAATTTCTGGATGTGGAGCATTTCAGCGGAATAGGTTATATGGCGGCGCACAGCTTCAGCCAGCGAATGACAGATCCACAAAGCACCACAGATTGAGGACTGGGCGGCGGAAGTGTGGACTACCATCGATGACATAAGGACCTCAAAAGCCACTCACGTTATGTGTAGCGAGGTGAATACAAGTTCGAAGGGCAGATTCAGAAAGACTCATGATTTGGCCGTCAAGATTCCCTACGATCAACTCGTCGACCAGCCTAGTATAGGACAAAAGTCAAGGCCAAAATCAGGCTGAGCACGCTAGCACCAAATCGGCAATCCGCCTTTTGTCTGCCTCGAATCCTACGGACTCACACTGGCTGAATAGCGACGGCAACAAGCTCTTATCGCCCAATGAAGATCAAATGATATTAGGCCAGCTTTAAAATCCACTTATCACAGGCTGCAGAGTTCAACGGACACACGCTTTTCCTCGTCCTGATCTCATTTCACGTTCCCTTCCTGGTGAGGTGACTCACGAATCGACCAATCATGTTCCAGCAACCAAAAGGTTCAGCCTTGTGTTGCCTAAAGATCCTTATAGGCAACAGGGGCCTTTGGCAGTACACCCGCCTGGTGGGCATCAGACTCATTCAGAACAACTTGAAGTAAATCTGCCGAAATCAATAATTCCTGTGTGACTCAAGATTGGCCGTCCAGGCAGCAGGGTCTCTCACTAGGCTACCTTCACCACTTCACTGTCCCCCGCAGCAGCTCGTATATCTTCAGCCTCACCTCTTCTTCCTTCCAAAATATTCCTCACTCCGACATCACAAGTATCTCAGCATCACTCTGTATCCTTTGCACAAAGTCGCCAAGATGCCTGGAGAAAAAGAGACCCCCCAGCAGGTGGAGGACAAGTCAGCTGGCACTGAGAAGGACGTCAAAGATGACAAACCCAAAGAACCGGAGGTTCCTAAAGGCAGCATCACCGAGGCCAAAGCACTCTTTCACAAGAAAGATAGTGATGGGAAGTACCAATGGGTCACTGAAGAGCCACTCGATGTCGTTGATGCCGCCGAAAATGAAGAGACCGCTCGTTACGCATTTCTCGTGCGCAAGAAGAAATCATATGGTGAGTTCCTGTGGACACCGTCCAATCGCTGTCTTTCTTGAGAGTCCTGAGTGCTGACACCAAGTTCAGACAGCCGAAAGAAGTATGATATCCACTCGATCATCGTTCAGTCTCCTCACCTGAAGAATGCTCTTGGTATTATCCTTGCCGACTATCCAGGTATCACCACGAACTTAGATCGATTGGTTTTCCAAGCACCCTTTCATCCTTTCGTGCATCGCTGGACTCGACTGGCCGACATGCTCGAGAAGGATGAGTTCGAAGAGCCGGTTGCTCGAGAACATCTGCAATTGTTCCGTGATGTTCTTTTTGAGGAGCTCAAGAACGCGATTGCGGCTAAGCTCGATCTTGTCAAGAATGGTGTCATCACTTTCGAGTTCCTTTGGACAATCTTCGAACCTCAGACGCTGGTCTATGGTGTCAGTGATGGCAAAGAGTGCGTCTTCAAGCTCAATTCTTCAAGCACTGCTACCGACCAACGACGAGGACTCGACTTTCTGCAACTTGACGTTTGGTCAGTCGATTTCGACGGAACTAAATTCGGCCAGCACACAACTTACCTTCAGAACTATGAATTTGCTGGAACAACGCCAATCACGTCACTCCAAGCATTCCCCTTGGAGTTTCATCCCGAGAAGGAGCAACTGATTCGACGCCTTGTGCTCAGAGGTAAACTTTTCGAACGCTTTGCTGGGTACCACTACAAGGCCTATCGAGGCGTGGCTCTTGGCTACGGGCGTTGTGGGATGATCCGACACAATATTGAGTCTCGAATCATCATTGACTGCGAGGCGCACAACCGGTTCCTGCCGAACAACGCCGTCTATTTCAATAACCTCTTCAAGCCCTCGAAGAAGACAAATGGAGTTGGCGAGGATGTGGATGAGGATCTGTACGACGACTCCAGCGACTTTGATGACGACTCCGACTTCCTCGCAACCCCGGACTCCGACAACGATGCCAAGCCCAAGCACCGACCTCTTACTGCCGAAGAGCTACTAATCGCCGTCCCTTATGTTCGAGGTTATGCAATCAAGACCAAGAAGTGGCTTTGGTTTTACGTGGACCAGGTAGAGGAGATTCAGTTTGCTGAGAACGCATTCGCCTCCTTGGTTCTGCCAAAAGAGCAGAAGTCTTTGATTCGTGCTTTTGTCGAGTCACAAGTCAAATACAAGGATGACTTTGACGATATCATCGCAGGTAAAGGCAAAGGAATGATTCTGCTTCTCGCAGGACCGCCTGGAGTCGGTAAAACTTTGACGTCGGAGAGTGTTGCTGAGGACATGAGAGTGCCGCTGTACATGTGAGTTCGTTCCTACAGATACGGACCTGATCGGCAGGCCTCAGTTCCGGGCTTTGTATGGTCCTGGTGGGAAATGCGGATGCTAACAAACAGACAGGATGTCGGCAGGCGACCTGGGACTTGACCCAAGCGGCATCGAAGACTCACTCAATCTTGTCTTAGACATGGTGAGCAAATGGAACGCAGTCCTCCTTCTCGACGAGGCCGATGTCTTTTTGGAAGCCAGGAGCTCGCACGACCTCGAGCGGAATAAGATGGTATCCATTTTCCTACGGGTACTAGGTAAGAAGACTCCATCTCACACCTGCCTCTCACCTGCGCTCAAATCCTGTTTGGCGTATGACAAACATGGAAAATGTCTTTCGGCGTGAGTCGGTCTTGAGGCTATTGGTGTGCCAAGACAGTTCCGCTGTCAGACAAGCGCAACGCTCCACGAGATCTGCTCTTCCATTCCACTTCTCACATTTGAGACATAACAGCTGACAACGTGCAGAATATTACGAAGGAGTTCTCTTCCTGACAACGAATCGAGTCAAGAACATCGACGAAGCATTTCACAGCAGGATCCACGTCACAATTAATTATCCGAATTTGTCAATTGAGTCTCGCCGAGTCATCTGGGTAAGTCTTCTTGGAAACATTTGCCGGGTGACATGTTGTTATCCACCAACCTCCAGATTTTCCCACTGAAAGGATTGAGAACTAACAATAATGTAGAACACATTTCTCGGAGATGACCACCCAATCAGTGCCAAAGATCTTGACCGACTGGCAAAAGTGAACCTCAACGGCCGGCAGATTAAGAACATTCTCAAAACAGCCCAAATGTTGGCTCGCTCCGGCGAAGGGAAGCAGGGACAGACAAGGGAAGGGAAACGTGGTGTGAAAGTCGGAATGCATCACCTCGAGACAATACTGGCCATCGAACGAGGCACGCAGTGGGAGTGAGTCGTCATTGGTCCGGTTCTCAGGCACAGCCCTGCATGCATTGACGCAACAACAAGTCAATAATAATAGATCCACAGCGTGAGCCGAAGGATGCGCAAGAAACCTCCAGGAACGGATACAGGCACAGAGACAGAGATTCTCGGCTGCCATGTTTTTCATTCAGTCCCAGATTTCACAGTGTACACAGTGGTCTGCCTTCCGTGCTAGCACAACAATAATAAGGAACCTAGCAAGTTTGCCGCTCGCACACGTTGCATAATCTGTTACATCGATACGAGCGTTACTGGTACTTAGAGCTGCCCGGTGCTTACATCGCATCAGGCTGAGATCATTCTTCCACGGTCACCGATCGGGCGATGGCTGGTCGAGATGCTGCACCCTATCCCGATACAATTGCTTTGGCCCGCGTCAGCGTTGGCGAACTCGCTTCAAAAGCCCTCGCTGAGGCTGGGGCAAAGGAAACGTGTATGCACGTCCTCGGTTGTACTACCCGCACGCCCGCTAAGGTTTGGTGAAAAATTTTGCCCACATTGCATATTGCGTGCTGTTGGAAGTGCATGACCAGCCAGCCTCGACAATCTTCGCCTGGGTGGACTATTGCCTTTCGCAGAAGCAAATTTACATGCAGAGGCACAACTGGAAGTGGACCTTTTCGTGTAATCGTGAGGAAGTGGTCAGAAGTTGTCCAGGCGCGGAGACTCATGGACCTCGTGAGGCTGGGAATCTTTTCTTTCTAGCCGGGCACATTCGTAGTAAGCTGGTAATACGAACAAGGCGTAGGCCTAGGAGGCTCTGGAGGTACGGCACCAGTTACGAGTGTGGGTGGGTGGAGGTGGAGGGAGTACCTGAACGTGCAGCTTTTTGCCACATCATATGTCTCAACCACATAGTTGGCCTTGTCTCTCCACCTGTCGATCAAGCCCTGATGCGCTGCCTACTAGAGAGTGACATACTATGTAGGCAGTACTACGCCCATTCGTTCTGTCTCGGAGGTCATACCACCCGCAATAATGGCCCGAAGTCGAAGAGAAAGTTGGTTCTGTGGGGGCGAGTGGATGTGCAAGTCTGATGTCCTTGCTTTTCACGGTGGTGTTTGTGCAGAGCGCCCCGCACTGCCCTTTGCTCTCAGCTGTATACACATTCGTACTACTGCAGACATGGCGTGGCAGGGGCACAAGCATACACAGTAGGATATTTCTTCCTGAACCCGGATGCCAGTGGCGAGGTGGCAAGCTCGCAAGCCGCTCGCACCGAGGGGCTGAAATGCGGGGGAGGCGGCAAAGCGAATCTGGTAGTACCAACGTATGTACCTTTCCCAAGCGGGGATCTGAATAAGCGTGCTGCCTGGCAGACTGCACGTCAAACTCACACAGCGAATGCGAGGAAATGAGGACGAAAATTCGATCTATGCTGGTTTACACTTTTGTGTGCCCCGCGCTCGAGCCTCAGGGAGTACGGCCGCGCCCACACGCCTGTTCAAACGTCTTGTGGAAAGAATGCTGGAAAGGACTTGCGAAGCCTCGGATTTGTTTTTGAGAATATTTGTATGCTCACGATATGCAGCAGACATCGGTAAGCTATGTATGAGCTGTAGTAATTATCATATAGAAGGAAGGGAGTCAGCCTCGTAGCTTCCTGTCGAATAGCCGTTTTTTCCCATTTCCTCGTGAAAACTCCAAATGCTGATGTTATTATTGACAAGTGTGTCAAGTTCGTGATGATCATGATCGTTGATCGTAGCGTAATAGTAGGAAAAGCGTTTCGTCGTCCTTTGATGTTCTGCCCATCCACCATGCAGAAGCGATTCGCATTTCGCTTAGTTCCAGTCACTGCAATGTTGTTAGCCCACAAGAACTCTATCAGGACTACCAGAAGAGGGAGATTCTGGGCAACCTGAGACCGGTTTCGGGGTGTACTCACCCCCAGGTAGCGGCAGCGGTAACAGTGACGGTGTCTGTCACATAGATACTGGTCGGGACCGTGACCGTAGTGGGCTAGGCGGCGTTAGTTCTCGAACCTTTGGACGGGAAGACTGAAAATTCCCAAGGAAAACTTACCACAGTGACGGTGGAATAATCAGTCTCGGTGACCGTTGAGTACTTCCAATCAACCCATTCGCTGGTGACTGTGACGTATTCGGTTGTATAGATTGTTGAGTATTCTGTCGTGGGCACGGTCACGGTCGACACGACGGTGGTAGGGACGACTTTCTCGGTGGTCACGGTCGAGTAGACGGTTGAGTAAGCGGTGGAGTAGATAGTTGTCGGGACGGTCACTGTGCTATAGGCAATGCTCGTGACATAGACCGTCGAGGCCGACTTCCAGTCATTCCACGAGTCGTCTCTCTTCTGGACAGCAGCGGCGGAAACAGCACCAACAAGGGCGGTAGCGGCAGCGAGGAACTTCATGTTGATTGAGGTGGGATGGGTTGTTTTATTGAAACGAGGGAAGATTGAGGTGGATAGTGAGAGAATGGAACGAAAGTGTGTTGGAAGCGAAGGGCTTTTGATATGTTGTTCGGTGCTGGGCTGTGAGGCTGTCTGGAGAAAAGAAGAACTCTTGAAGGACTTACCATAGACACTTTATATCTTTCAATGGAGGTGCCCGAAGTACTGACTCAGAGGCCCCAGCCTCGACCTACCAATGTTTCTGCAAGCGAGTTCTCCCCAAGCTGCATGGGCGGAGCAGACAACATGGCTGGGAGCCAGACTCGTACATCCTGCTTTCCAAGCTGATGCTGCTCGGAAAGGCAAAGAGCTGAGCCCATCACGAGAACAGGCGGAGCAACACATCACAATGAGAGAGGCCAGCCGAGTGAAGTGGAACAACTAGCCGACCAGGGTTCAGCCGGCTGGTCGAGTCGCTGGTGACCGTGCCTGACTTTTTGCGTGGAAGGCCAATGGGATGCCGCATTCAGATCCCGAGCACCCAAAGCACCTCATTACACATTGTTATGACAGAACGTTGTGTCTACAAAAATGGCATGCGTTGAGGCGCAGAGGCAAAAATTCTGTGTGCAGAAAGTGGTTGCAGCAAGTCGCGCGAAGTCAAAAACACCTGCTTGGAAGAAGCGAAAATAGCCATGCACTTGTCCACATGGAGTTCTAGCAGCTCGTCTAGCTCACTCTTGGCATCAAGCTTAGCACTCGCCCCGCACAGCCCATGCTAGCACTATTCGCTGGCCGTTGACCAGCCACCGGATCCGTACCAGCCCGTACCCACTTGCGCCTTTCTCGTTGGCTGTTGCCTCGTGTTGATGATGTACCGCTGAATGGCTATGTTCTATACAAGGCAGGTCCGGGCTTCCCCAGGCTAACGGCGATCGTCTTACGCTGTGTCACGAGTTAGCGTTGGGATTGGCGAAGCTTGGCCCCGCCTCCTACCTTGCATGCAGTGCCCAAAATCTTGCTCGTGTTCTGGGCACCATCTTACGGCAGGCTGGACGACTACGATCGTTCATTCGTCGTCAACAAGCTGTGTACTGATGCAGTTCTGGATCAAAATGGCTTCATCGAGTGCGGCCCCGGTGCGAGATGCTCGAATTGACGTGGGTTCAGACTGTCCTCAATCGGCAGTTATCGAATACACTGAGGATACCAGCCCCTCGCCAAAGGCGGGCGCATCCATCGACGTCCAGCCTGACCACATTGATGTGGTCGAAGCAGGATTCCTCGAGCTACCACCCAAAAGGTCTTACTGTCAGATCGACGTAGCCGTCCGTGAATACACGTGTGAGCAGCAAACTTGCTGCGCTTCATCAGGTGCTAACCAGGCTACACGCAAACTCGAGGACCGGATGTATACCACGGCCGAAAATCTCTGTACCTGTCCTGAACCGTCTTTCGGTTGCTTTCGGCTATGATCTGCCTGCGCAACTTCACTCCACGGCCTGAAAATAGCTGCAGTGCGGATCGAGATTTTCTAACGATGGCGGATTTCGTAGCCGAGAATGGGCTGACCCCGCCCAGTCTCGGTGAGAGCCTTTGGGGCGACTTTGCCTCCCAGTGCTCCGTTTGGAAGTCGAGAGTACCAAGTAATCGTATAGGGCCAACACATTGTGCAGCCTGATCACCGTTGGCCAGAACTTCGAGGGTGCCAAACTGGTTACAACCGAAGGTCACCTAGATACTCTTACAGAGCTGCTGACGGTCATCGTTCCGGCAGTGCTCAGATGATCCCATGGAAGAACATGTTTTCTGGGCCTTTCTGGTGGGTCGAAAAGAAGAGGCGAGGTGAAGTCTGGAGCCCAGACTGCTGCATTGACAGTACGTCATTTCGGTGCCAACTAATTCTGCAAGCCCTGCCGAACATGCAGCCGACAAGCCCAAGCTGCACATGAGCTTTCTTCTCACGTCCCCTATCTCCGTGATTTGTGCAATAAATTCCAGACGCTGTACTGAACACTCACGCTGCCAACCTTGAAGTTGAGGGAACAAATTGGGGGCAGAGGAATCATGCACGTCGGCGGAATCGGCTATTGAGGGGAAAATGCCACAAAAAGCATGCAGCCACTTACAAGTTGCCTTAGCGATGTTCGACATCCAGTTTGCATCTTCACCGTCTCGATGTGATACTCCGAAAACTATTGATTCATATGAGTTTTCCATATTATTGCTTACGGAGCATTCGTATCGCCGACTGTACAACGTACACAGCAGCTTCTGCGGGTTGTGCATCTGCAGTGCTTGTTCATGTCCCAGGGTTGACACACCGCTCGAACTCGTGGCCATGTCACCAAAATGCCCGAATGGAAGCACCTGACTTCGAGTGCACAGCTGAGAGTGACATACCGGACGTGACTCCACCAACGGTTTGGCATGGAAGTCCGGTTTCGGTGGAACGACAAACAAAAGCCACTCTGGCACGCGAGGCCCCGTCACGCCTCACGTTGAGGCCACGCCGGTATGGTGGTCTGTGTACAGCATGCTGTTTGATTGTCTTAGAAGCAAGATCGTTACCTTGTGCCCACTTCTTCTGTTTCACAACAGAAAGCTTTTCTCCTGGTAGCTACTGTCAAGCAGTTGACTCATCAGATATCAACGACAGAGAGAAAGAGGGGAGGATCGGTCGAGACTCCTTGAACTGAAGCAGACCACACGTCTGTTGCATGATAGCAACGTCCATGCTGCAGAAACCACGCGAAAATGGGCAATCGTGGTGAATCTGTGTGCACCTCGATTTCGAGGCTGGCTGGACACCAGCCACCTCGTGTTCCGCACTTCAGAACCACGGACTTTCTGGCTGCAAGACTTGGAAACCTCCGAAGCTTCTTCTGTTCAGGTAGGTGCTACATCTGTAACATTGCACCAAAAGAAAAATATCCTTCCAGTGGCGCCATGGCTGGCTGCACGTTTCTGAGGTTGTGGGCGGTCGTTGAAGTACACATAGCCGCACTACGTCACCTGTCCGGCCCAGCCAGGTGTGCCGATAATGCAGCCGCTTAGACCTGTTGGAAACTCATCCTTTCCAACAAGGCAACCCGGTCTGAGCATCTGACGACCTCAGAACAGTGAGGAACACCAATGTCTACGACCTAACCGCCTCATCAACAGGCACACTGCCCTCTACGATAAGCAAGAAGATGTCACGACTTCTTGTCGGAAGCAATGTCATGCCAGCGTAACCGAGCTTCAGGTTGCCTCGCCAATCGTTCTTACGTTATAGCATTTGGGTAATCATCAGACTTACTGCTTAGAATGCCTGCTTGATGCTCCTCTGCTCACACGATCCAGAGATTCCACAAATGCTGACACTCCACTCCCCCGAGCAAGATCAAAACAGTGCCTGGTGTTGGAACACCGGCTCCATTTCATTTTACTATTCATCTTCCTTCGGATCTCTGACCACACTTGTCGTTGCTGCTATCCTCCAGCCACTGACCAACAGATCATTACTCAACGAAGCCATCATGCATTCCGTGAGTTAGAGCATTTTGACTACTTGATCACCCATGTGAGGCTTGATTATCGGACCCACGTCGCTCCGTCCGATGTCGCCTCCGCTTGCTTCCAAAGTCGGTAGCTGTGGCCCATTTCAAGAAGGCTCTCAGCAAATCCGATTACACTGGAAGAACTCGTGCAAACGCACGATAGTGCTGAGTGAGCCTCTGATGGCAGCGAGCTCGGCCTTGGAAACGGAACAGGCCGACCTTTTCACGTCCGAAACATACGAAAAACATCGACGCAGAAGGTGCAAGCCTAGTGGCAGGAGCTGCCACGTCCTGTCCGTTGGCATGATGAAGGAGTCGTCAGCGCAGGAGCGATAAGCGAGGAAACGCGGTGATGTACAACTGCGCCAGCAGCTACATCTAGTGCTAGCAGTCTGTGGATGCAGGCGCAACCATGCCGTCCCATACAAGCGAGACAAGTGTCTTCGATGCGGGATTGGCGAGGACTGAAACCTTTCAATGCAGGAACAGGGCGTGCAGTCGCAGCCATTGCGTCCAGTACCGGAATGTTCCACCCATCGGACGGCTCATACGAAGGGACTTGGGCGGGTGACAGCACTCTGGCGGCATCTCTCCTGCCACGGCTGCGCTTGCTTCGGCAATTTACTTCCACGAAACAGAATCTAGCAAGAACAGTCAACGTGTAGTTTCGAGGCAGGAGACTCCTTCGTCCGGTGTGTGATGGCCTTGTCTTTGATAAACCAAACCACGGCAAATTCTTCCGCCTGAGAACGTGTGGTAAGTGGCAACCAGGTTAAGTTGGAAAGTCTCATCTCAAAATTTAAAATCATCAAATTGCCTGGTACGCCTCGTCTCAAACAGAGCCGTTTCATGCGATCTTCAATCTATCCAGAATCTCTCTTTTCACACATTGCTCTTGCAAGACTTCTCCCCACAGTCTCAACCCAAAGCCCTCATCCCATTCCCACTCAACCTCTTCACAATTCTCGGAACAACATAGTTCATGCCCTCATTGCTCGTCCGCCATCTCAAACAACACAATCGTCTCACAAAAATTGGCCTTATTGACACTATAAGGCACAACATCCGTCCCCTCGTAACTAATCATATACTGACTCCCCTTCGTACTCAGCGCCCACAAATAAATGTCCGTCGAGTTCCTGAAATCCACCATGCGCTCCTGACAACTCTCGGTGCCCAAGCAAGCAGCCGTGTTCCAGTTCTCGAAGAAGTTGTACAGGCCTCCGCCGTACATGAAGATTTGAGATGAGTTGACGAAGCGCAGACCCCACGTTCGTGCGCAGTTGGCTTTTGTGCAGTCGCTGTAGTCGGGGTCGTGCCAGGACGCTTGGGGCGTGAAGGGAGCCAGAGCGTTGGGGTTACCTTGGAAATAAGCCGTTTCGTGCTGGATGTGGCCCATGAAAACGTTCTGGGCGTTGACGAAGTGGTAGTCGAACATGACGGAGTGTTCGGCTGCTGTGCCGTAGAGCCAGACGGGGCCTTTGGATTCAATCTGGAAACCACTGGAGGTTTGTCAGCATCTTGAGAGCAGTGCCCTCGGAAAACAGCCAGCCCACTCACCCTTTGTTGAAGATGTAGATTTGATTCCGATCACCCATGTCCAGCTCGTGATCTGACACCCAACCCCAGATGTTCTCAAAATACCCATCCGCTTGAGGAGTGACATGCAAGAGAAGGAATGCCCCGATACAATTAGTCAGAACCGGGTTGCTACCAGCGATGGGCGTCGCTGGAGTCTTGACACAGACGTCCTCCTGCAACTCTGTGCCTGCCGAGCCACCAATACGCCAATGTGCATCCCAGATCCCAGCCAACGCCGGGCCGGCGGCTTTGACATTCCATTCGATTATGATTGCACCCGGGCAAGGTCCTTTCACTTCGAACATTAGGTCGGAGATCTCGACGGTGCCGACATCGCCAGGGTTTCCGATCTTCCACATTGGTTTGGGGTTAAACTCGTCGCCGAAGAACGGGCCATTGGCCATGATGATGGAATATAGCTCTCCTGTTATCTTTTGGTCGGGGTGGACGTTGATAGTTGATGTGACAACATAGGCGCCCTTGTCGAAATAGACGACTTTGCCGGCGGCGGAAGCAGCGTCCATGAGATTTTGCATCGCCACAGTGTCATCTATGGGCGGCATACGAGGTTAGCCCAGTTATGATAATATCTAAATCACGAGACGAACAAGGTAGTGGGAAACGTACCGGCATTGCCGTCGCCAACCAGGCCATTCGCTTTGGCGCTCAAAAAACCGCTATCCCATGCGAGAGTTTCGTACTGGGGCTTGACACGGTAGATATACTGCCCATTGCTATCGGTCAGTATCGAAGGGCGTGGAATTGGTGCCAAGGGTCTTTGTATGGTAGTTTCCTGAGCGGTGTAGGCTGTCTGACTGGCATTCGCATAAGAACAGGTAGTGCCGTTGAAATACTGTCCGTCCAAGGAGTTGCCTGCCGTTGTCCAAGCATTGCCCTGAGCCCACAGGTCGACGAATTGTGAGCCTGCGAGGACTTCTCTAGCTTGAGTACCGCCAGCAGCAGCGATGGCCACATTGCTGCCCGTAAAGTCGACGTTCTCAATCACCAAAGTCCCAGCTGATTGAGGCGAGCTGTAACCTGGAGCGTATGGAGTCAAGATACCTTGTGTCGCGGAAACCGTGCTGTCGATCAACACAAGCGAGCCAACAGCCTGGTTAGAGAAACCGCCGCTCGTCATGTCGATTCCTACATCAGAATTTGTTATGGTGATCTGACTGAACATCCATACCCAGTCAAAATTCATCTTTATGGCGGTGCCGCAACCGTCAAATGAAATCTTGCGCGTGGTAAATTGCTGGTTTCCAAGGTAGGCGCCGATCGCACCCCCACTGATGGTCATGTCCGAGAAAAACCCTCCTGATCCATTTTCCATGTAAATACCTTGCTGCTGATTTCCCTGCACGTCTTTCGGCACCATGTTGATGTTGATGTTTTGCAAACTCGTGGCTTGAGCAACCTGCCAATGAATGCCAGCCGCGAACAATGGAGCATCGGTCATGTCGATGTTGAAATTCCGTATTTGACGGTAGAAGTTGTTCTGGTTGGCATACCATTCGCCACCACTGCCGGCCGGGATGTAGATATTTGCATCGAAAACTGACAGGCCGATGTCATTGGTGAAGTTATAAGCGACTCTGATTGTCGGTGGAGTGACGGCATCTCCTACCATTTGCGTTGCGTAATACATGATGATGGGCTTTGACACATTGTAAATGCCCGGCGGGAAGTACACGAGTGCAGGCGTGATGGTCGATGACTGGCAAAACGACCCATAACTCGAGTTGCCACCACCACAGCGACCATCGAGGTAACTCGTAATGGTGTCGAGAGTTCCTGGAGCTGCAATTGCGGCATTGATAGCATCGGTATCGTCTTGGGTGCCGTCGCCTGAAAAATTATATCAGCAATCAGACCAAGTATGTGCCAACGAAAGACGCACCAACTGCACCATAGTCCTTCACGTTTCGAAAGACCGGATAGCTTGGATCTTGGAACGCGACTTTGCCCACGTCCGGTTTATTTGCAAGCCAATAGCTCGACTGTGCCGCTGATAATCTGACGGAGAGAATAAAATGAAAGAGGATCAGCGGTAAGGCTGAGGAGGAGAAATGCATTTCGACCAAGATTTGACTTCGCGAAGACCGTGAAAGTCTCGGGCAGTCCTCTGGATGAATATATGCGAGCAAAAGTCGTGAGGAAAAGAGGCAGCGACGCGACTTGTGGCTGGAGTGACGCGTAGGGGGTTTCCCTCCCTTGCGGAATGTACTTGGCAGGAATGTGGACTGAGTCGAATTCCGCATAGAAATAAACCACAGGCTGAACTCCCAACATCGTCCTTTCTCCAAAGGTACCGCACAATCGCGACTGGACTTAGAACATATTGCACCCAGCTGTCAGCAACAATGAAGGTGGCTGCTATTCTGTTGGTGGCAATAAGCGTCGTCAGTGCACTCACAATCGGGAAGTGGGACAATGCAGGGTACCTGTTCATTCCTGAGAGCGCGGGCTGGTGTCGCTAACTAGTGATTAGCAAAAGCATCGGTGGCCTTACGTTGTGCACAGGAGATCAGATCTTCTGCTACGGACCATGTCCCTGTCCGGAGCCAAACAAGGAGAAGGGGGGCTGGTGCGTACATTTCTCTTTGCTTGCTATCACAGTTGCATCAATGGAGACGATTTCTGACAGGTTATAGGCTCGTAGGCGGTTTCAAGATCACCACCGCGTGGAGGAAGAAACAGTGAACTCCAAACTTCGGACACATTTTCCAGAGTAATGTTAGGTCGGAAGTATTCGATCGCTGTTGAGGATGCCGGATGGCGGATGGGGCCCATCCCAGTTTTATTTCGCCTTTGAGAGCGCTGTTAGCTTAGGAAGGACTGCATGGAATTCATACTGTAACCAGGGAAAGACGAAACACAAGTGAAACAAAAATAGGTTGATGCTGCATTTTGAGGGGATATCATTCAATCACAAAGGACTTTCACGCCAAACCTGCTTATCGTTATCCTTCATCGTTGAAGGCCTTCCTAGCGCAGGTCATCCAGGGAAGTAAACGCCTGGTTGATACGATGACTCGCTTGGCATGTGTTGTACAGGATTGGGGAATTAGCCGCCATAAGCCTTCTTGATATCCTGCTCGAATCGTTGTTGAATCTTCTTTCTTTGCACCTTTTGAGCCGGCGAGATGAAACCCTGACTCAACGTTAACATGAACTCCATAGTTGTAGTCGGGACCACTTACATTCTGAGGCGTCCATTCTTCATCGGACAGAACGATGCCGTCAATCATCTCAATGCCAGCAAGGCCGGATTCCTTGCCGGCTTTCTGTACCTCCTTCAGCACAATTCCATTGAGCTTCTCATCATGGACCATCTCCTCCAACGACTCCCCTTGGATGCCATTGGCAGCTGCAAGCTTCTGGAGAGTCGCCTCGACCGGCACAATTATTGCGATTGGCTTGGCCTTGTCTTGAGCAGCGAAGACACAGATGTTTCCGACTACCGGAGCTGTCCGGTACGCCGACTCCAGCTTTTCAAGCGCAATATATTCACCATTGAGTGTTTTGACCAGGTTCTTCTTTCGATCGATGATACGCAGATGGCCGTTGGCGTTGAATTCTCCGATATCTCCGGTCTTGAACCAGTGATCATCCGTAATGGCGTCCTTCGTTTCCTGCTCATTGTCCCAGTAGCCTTCGGTCACGGGTGGCCCTCGAATCCAGATCTCACCCTGAGGAGGCTTGTTTGTCGAGAAATAACCAGCATCGGGGAAGTCGACCAGCTTAATCTCTATGCAGCCTGGGATGTTGCCAAGAGCGTGGGGATCCCATGCCAGCGGATCTTGAATACAGCCCATTGCCGAAGTTTCGGTGAGGCCGTAACCTGAAATCATCGGTGTCACAGCGTAACTGATGAACTTAATCGTCTCCTCGGAGATTGGACCACCGCCGTTGAAAGCAATGCGAAGGCGACCGCCTGTGGCATCCTTCAATTTCTTGAAAACAACTGCGTCGAGGAGACCGGCACCGGGCAGGCCCGAGGAAAGAAGCATTTCCTTGAGTGACAGAGCGCCCCAGAACATGCTTCTCACAATGATCGAGCCGGCGCCCACCTTGGCCAGGATGCCCTTCTTGACGCTTTCCCATACGGCAGGAACACCAATCAGGATGGTTGGCTTGAACTCGCGGATGTCCCCTTTGCAGTTTCGCACAGATGTATCGGACAAAGTCTTGGGATTGCCGTAGCCCATAGTACCTCCCCAGAACAAGCAGACGTTTTCGAACATGTACTCGAAGATGTGCGACTGCGGTAGATACGTGAGCAACGCATCAGCTGGGCCAATGTATGGAGCCACAACACTTTGAACACCGGCCATTGCGGCGACGACAGCTTTGTGCTTGATGGTGACGCCTTTCGGTGGCCCAGTAGAACCTGAGGTGTACATTATGCAGGCCAAATCGTCGGGCCCTGGGGGAACAGGCTCCACCGGACTGTCGGCACCGGACTTCCTCAGCTCGTCAATGCTTATGATTTTCAGATCCGGATTGGTCGACTTCAGCTTGTCGAGATCGGCCTGCTTGATTTCAGGCTCTGTATTGTAGATGACGGTCTTCAAGTCTTTCGCGTCGTTGATAACCCTAATCAAGGTGGAGATGAGGTTAGGGTCGAGGAAGATGGCTACGGAACCAGTTTGCTTGAGAGAATGCCTCAGACCTTCCTCACCGAGCGAGTCGTAGGCGGTGACAATAGGAATTGATTGTGAGGCAGCGGCATGGGACATTGCGAGCCAATGGGCACTGGGCTGGGTCAGAAACAGACATCTGAGCTATATTAGCAGTTGACTTACCTTGTTGCCCCATACAGGTGCATTTTGTTTTCCTTTGAAATTCCGAGGTTTGCCAGACCAGACCCGCAGTCTAGAGCCAGCTTCTCGTACTCGATGAAGCTGATGTATTCGTAGCCACTGAGCTCGAAATAGGTCCATTTCTTGTCCACTTCTTGTTCTTGGCCGTCAACAATCTTCTTAACCTTTTTGTTCTCTGTATGTGTTCGGACGATCCTTCTTGTTCCGAGGGCCTTCGCATTTCCAAACTTCGTAGCAGCTCTCTTGAGGTTGTCAAAAACGGTCTTGACTTCGTCTGAAGGCTGGACAATGAGTTTGTCCTTAGCGAGAGGGTTTCGCCGGGGAATTGTCTCGCCCTCTTTCTTTTCGTAGCCCGTCGCATCGACTGAGAAAGGGGGTTTCTTCGTCATATGGGGTTGAACGTGTCCATCGATCCGGGGTCGATTGTCATTCTCCAGCGTCGCCATCGTGGACAAGTTATGAGCCGAGACTCAGTATTCGTCCCACTATTGGAGCCTTTGAGTGTACAATCGGAGTGTCTTGGGTGACTCAGGTATTGGCAGAGGAGGGGTCGCGACAGAGTAGGCGACGAGATGGGATGAGAGGAGAAGAAGAATTAACCAGGAAGAGGGAGATGCCTGCGTTCGCGAGACCAAGATGGACGAGGGAGTGTGGCGTTGTCTTGGACGGTGAGGACCCTTGTCACTAATTGTTGGAGAGGCAGCGCGTCAGAACTCCAACCTTCCAGGCTGGCTTCTAGTTGAGCTGGTAGTGAGCCTGTAGCAGTAATCTGTAATTGATTGGCAGGTCGCCGAGTGACGAATAATCTGGGGTTGATGCAGAGGAGCTAACTCCGTTACGTCACTCGGGACGACGCCGGAAGCTGGGCTGCGCTGGGCTCTCTAGGCGGACGCAGAGTAACTCGTGCCTCATGTGGCAGGTGTGTGGCCTACTTGGGCTGAAACGGGACACTGCGGAATGGACTTTGCGATGCGAAGATGTCACTGTGGCAGTGTCAAGCAGTCTGTGGCACGCAGGTGATCGTTTCAGTCCTTGGAGACTGCTGGTCGATCCAGATCAGCGCATCGGCCAACCGTCAATAGCTCCTCACTCAGGTATTTTCCCTCTATCAGAATCTGCTAGTTGCCTCATACTTTACTGTCTCTGTGCACAATATGAACTAAACCACATTAGCGCGAATGTCAAATGTCTAAGAGCCGTTCTGCACTTTGCGATTACTCAGGTTCCTTTTTTCATCGAAGGGTTCCTGTGTATTATCACATTGGAAGTTCACTCGCACGAAATAGGCACGCAATCTCTGGACAAAGCTGGAGCCACCAGCATGATATGAAGAGTGCCTTTGATCGCGTACCGTCTCTATACTAGTTCATTGTGTACAGTGCTGCTGCTTTTTGCGACTAATTCTGGACAACTTTCGACACCGTCGACCTCGAACTGAGCACACTCAGACAAGTCTGTTGATATGGGGCTTCACCGGTCCTGGGATCAATACGCAGCTAATTTTGATTCCTGAAGGGCTTCTGTTTGAAAGAAGGCAACCAGCAGCTATGACCGCGCAAACACTCCGAACCGTGCTAGGCCCGCCAATTGAGGTTGCTGGTGAAGGTACTCCTCCTGCGTAACAGCTTTGATCTTGAAAACATAATTTTAACTTAAAATGCCAGAGACCTTCTGCTTGTTCAGCCAAGAGATACCGAGCAACAATCTTGGGTTTGTCGACCCCAAGGCCAGTACCCTGGAACTTGACATTGCAGGGCGAGGCTTCAGCATTCGCCAATCTACAGGTCTTCTGAACTCAAGTAGAGAGGAAGGTACCACCGGCGCGGTGCTTTGGAAGATTACCCCCTTGCTCGCTACTTGGATGGCATCGGCACCTTCATTATTGGCTCATGTACTGCACCATGATGCGGTCGTCGTCGAACTGGGCTGTGGTGTCGCAGGCTTGCTCGGCTTGGTCCTTTCACGAAAGGTGCAATGCTATGTCCTTACAGACCTGGACTATGTGATGAAGCATTTGAGAGAAAATCTGGCTGCCAATGCAGTGGCTCCTCGAATGGACACGAAGGTCACAAAGAAGAAAACCAATCAGAAAAATCCTGCCAGGGACAATCTCAAGACGTTACCTCTAGACTGGGAACGGGACAGTGCTCGAAATTTGGAAACTGTTCTCCCTGAGGGTAGGGCGATCGACCTTGTCGTGCTTTGCGACTGTGTGTATAACGAATATCTGGTGTCTCCACTGGTTCAGACCTGTGTTGACCTTTGTCGACTGCGTTCTGTGACGGGGAAAGAAACAGTGGTGTTGATTGCTCAGCAACTTCGTTCTGATGTCGTCTTCGAAGTGTTTCTGGAGTCACTGATGAAGGAGTTCGACGTCTGGCGTGTACCCGACCCAGATGTTTCGAAAGACCTTGGTCTTGGATCGGGCTACGCTGTGCATGTGGCAGTGCTGAGGGATTTGGCGGGAACGGCTACATGAGGAAGCTGCGGCGGATCGACATTAATGTATTGGGCGGTATATTGGCAGCGAGTGCAGGCATGTTTCTGTTTTGTACTTCAAGTTGGTAGATTTCTAGCAGAAGCCACGAGACTTGAATTGGAACCGAGATCAGGCTGAAATGCCACTGCGATGCAGCTGCCAAGCCGACCGGCCCCACTTACAGTTAGCGGCCCAAAGTACCATGTTTTGGGCGGGATGTTGTTTCCTCCCCTGCCCTAAGCACTTGGACCTAACCACCGCCCCTGGCTCTAGTTCAGATTGTTGTATACCTGCGCCTAATCCATTTTGACATGAGTCTTCTGTGACCTCCAGAGCTGTTTTGTTGTTTTTCAACATTGGCCCTGGCAGGGGCAGTATCGTCTGAGGCAACATGGATTTGCGAACCACCATCCAATCCACCTTGTCAGCCGACGCGACCATCCGCTCGCAAGCCGAGGCCGCCCTTAAGCAAGCCGAGCAGCATCCCGGGTTCATTGGAATCCTCGTTGATATTTTACAAGCAGAACAGGATCCTGCCGTGCGCCTATCCACCGCCGTCTACCTCAAAAACCGAATATCGCGGGGATGGGCCACCGAACATACTCCCCACCAACCTATCTCTGAACCCGAACGAAAACCCTTTAGGGACCGTCTGCTACCTGTCCTGTCCACCTCTCCTCCTCTAATACGCGCTCAACTCATTCCGATCCTCCAAACCGTCCTGCAATACGACTTCCCCTCAAAATGGCCCGAGTTGATCGATATCACCCTTCAATTGATGAACACTCAAGACGCCAATCAGGTTTATGCGGGATTGCAATGCTTACTGGCTGTATGCCGTACGTATCGCTTCCGCGCGGGCGAAGAGAGGCAGAATCTGGATAAGGTCGTCAACGTCGCCTTTCCGACACTGCTGGGCATTGCCAACAAGCTGGTGAACGAGACGAGCATGGAAGCCGGCGAGATGCTGAGGATCTGCGTCAAATGCTACAAGCATGCGGTCTATTACGGCTTGCCTGTTCCGCTACAGTCACACCAAGCTACGGTGGACTGGTGTACCTTGTTCCTCACCGTCATCTCCAAAAAGCCTCCGGAGGTAGCCATGGTGGATGATCCTGACGACAGAGAGCGAAACCATTGGTGGAAAGCACGCAAATGGTCATACGCAAATTCGAACAGACTCTTCGTGAGGTACGGGAACCCCTCGATGCTCTCGTCCCAGCAAGAGAAGGAATATGGCGATTTCGCAAAGAACTTCATCACCAATTTCGCCCCAGAAATTCTCAAGGGCTATCTCGGGGAAATCGAGAAGTGGGTCGGCGGGAACTATTGGTTGAGCAAGCCATCTTTGTCATACACTTTGATCTTTTTGGAAGAATGCGTTAAGCCAAAGGTCATGTGGGACAAGCTCAAGCCGCACATGAACAGCCTCATCAGACACCTGATCTTCCCTGTCATGTGTTTATCCGACGATGACTTGGAGCTCTTTGAGGACAACCCAGCCGATTACCTTCACCGGAAGCTGAACTACTACGAGGAGGTCTCAGCTCCAGATATGGCGGCAACGAACTTCCTGATTGCCCTGACCAAATCTCGGAAGCAGCAAACCCTGGTGATCCTCTCGTATGTGAATGAAGTCGTTTCACGATATGAGGCTTTGCCAGATGACCAGAAGAATCCTCGAGAGAAGGATGGAGCGCTCCGCATGATTGGCGCTCTCGCCTCAGTGATCTTGGGGAAGAAGAGTCCCATCGCTGACCAGGTTGAATACTTCTTTGTACGACATGTCTTCCCCGAATTCAGATCTCCACATGGCTTCCTCCGCGCCAGAGCATGTGACACTATGGAAAAGTATGAACAGCTCGACTTCAAGGACCAAAACAACCTCATGATCATCTACCAGAACATAATGGAGTCCATGGCCGATCCGGCCTTGCCTGTCAGGGTAGAGGCATCGCTGGCATTGCAACCGCTTATTAGGCATGATGCTATTCGCCTAGCCATGCAGTCCAACATTCCGCAGATCATGCATCAGCTCTTGCAGTTGATGAACGAAGTCGACGTCGACTCTCTTTCGAATGTGATGGAAGACTTTGTCGAAGTCTTCGCCGAACAGCTTACCCCGTTCGCGGTAGCTCTCAGCACAAACCTCAGAGACACCTATCTCCGAATCGTCCGGGAGATACTCGAACGTAACGAGGCAAGAGCCGCTGAAACCGGTGAGGCGCACAATGATTATCTAGACGACAAATCTATTGCTGCTCTGGGTGTCCTTCAGACCATTGGCACCCTTATCCTTACTCTCGAAGCAACACCGGACGTCCTTGCCCTGCTGGAAACCATTCTTATGCCAGTCATTACTATTACGTTGGAGAATAAACTGTATGACCTCTACAACGAGGTCTTCGAAATCATCGACTCTTGCACATATGCGTCAAAGGCGATCTCTGCCACAATGTGGCAAGGTTTCGAGCTCATGCACAAAACCTTCAAGGATGGTGCAGAGCTCTACCTGGAGGACATGTTGCCAGCTCTTGACAATTTCGTAACGTACGGCCAGCAGCGGCTGATTGAGCATCCACCCTACCTCGCTGCTATTGCCGGCATGGTACGAGATATCTTTGCCGACCCTAAGGTGGGAGGTGTTGATCGTATCTGCGGCTGCAAGCTTGCCGAGGCGATGATGCTGAACCTCCGAGGCGGTCCTATCGATAGCTACATCCCGACATTTGTGACCTTGCCCATGGAGGTCTTGACAAGTGCACAGGCAAAGACGATCGTCAAGAGTTACAAGCTTCACCTGGTGGAGATGGTCATCAACTCGCTCTACTACAACCCAATCCTAGCACTGCAGGTCCTCGAGTCACATGCTTGGACGAACAAATTCTTCTCGATATGGTTTGGCATGATCGACAACTTCCGTCGCGTCCACGACAAGAAGCTGTGCATTGCGGCCATCTGCTCACTCCTCATCATCCACCGTGATCAGGTGCCTCAGTCCGTTCAAACGGGTTGGCCCCGTCTTCTCACTGGCGCAACATACCTCTTCCGAACTCTTCCTGCTGCGATGAAGCAACGTGAAGAAGCCGTCAAAGCGTCCGATGGCATCTCTGACACCATATCGGACTATGGGTCGGACGATGATGCGGAGGACTGGGCAGATGAGCAGCCCGCCGCGGAAGGCCAAGAGTGGGGCAACGTTGATGCTGCCACATTGCCAGACACCAAAGGTGATATCAAAGACGAGTCACAAGCCTACTTGGACTTCCTTAGCGAGGAGGCCAAGAAGTTCGGCGCGCTGGCCGACGATGATGACGACAGCATCCTTGATGATGACAGTCTATTGGAGAGCCCTCTCGACAAGTTCGACCCCTATGGCGCATTCAAGGACTCGCTCGGCAAGCTTCAGTCAGAGCAGCCTCAGTTGTATCAGAACCTCACAGCGATTCTAGAGCAAAGCGATCGAGACGTCCTCCAGAATGTCGTCAACCACGCCAATGCTGTCCAACAGGCACAAGTCCAGGGATAGGGCGACTGGATTTTTGACGCGACCCAGTTCTTGTACTTGCGGTTTCCAAGATCAACACACACTCAGCGGCAGCACAGAAAGCACCGACGGATGGTCCGGCTCGCCGTGCTACTGGAGCAAAAGATATATGCCGATGTGCCTGGTTTGAACAGCGAGAACAAGCCATGGGGATTGTGCATTTTGCCTGGAACCAACGGCTGAGAGCATTAGTGACTCTTTGGTAGTTGAGTGAGCATGGAAGAAATCCAAATGTCTGGTTCGTAGTCACCCATCTGTTGAGCAGAAGATCAAAAAGGCTGCGAAGAGGAAGAATCGAGAGCGAACGAGAAGCTTTTCCCCTTGCAAGAGCACTTCAAGCAGGCGACAGCACATCATATTCACACAACTTTCTTGAATAGCTTTCGCAGGAGATGTGGGGTCTCTGAAGTGTCGAGGCGAGACTCGGAAACTATCAGTAACCAGCGCCAGGCACGCGGGACTTAAGGAGATTGAACAGCCAGGCCTATGTATGGCTGCCCTATTGTTAGCACTACCCACCCACCCCGAATAGACTGTCCAAGGGATGCAGACACAATCGTTGTTGTGACAGAAGAAAACCAGGAAGTGGATGCCCGATCGACCTTTTTCATTTACGTAGATAAGTCAATGTCGAATAATCCTCAAACGTGCCTGTACCTGTGCCCATGCCGATGCTATGCCTCTCTGTAGATTTCGTTCGACTATCTTGAAGCTTTTCTCAACCTGGGTACCCACACTTAATGGCTCGGTACTTATTGTGACGTCTTGAGACGGAACCGTGTTTGATTTGGTACAGAACATAGGAGCAGATCACCTTGTGTTGTGTACGTTCGAATTCCACACCTTACTTCGAGTGAGACAGTTTGAACATCTTCCCACATTTCTGAGAAGTGAGCCCTAACATTCTCACCGACTTCTGCATGCCTGAGTAAATAAACCTTTCGATTGACGATCAATATTTGCCCACAAGTCACCCTGTCTCGGACTACTAAGATAACATTGACATGCTGTGTCGGAACTGTGTCCACTTCGTTCTGTTCAATGCCATAAAATTGATACCCTTCAACGACTTTTGTCCCGTTCCATTGTTCCACGCTCCTTCGCTATGCTGACAATAGCTCATAGACAACAGCAGCATACACATGAAATGTGCAGACCTTCGCCCTCAACACAGCATACACGCCCCTCACTTGCCGTACAATTTTGTTCTTGCCTGAACCTGATGTTTTCTCTAGACCTCATGCTCCGTTGTCGGCCCGACACGTACATTTCGTTGCAATTTGTACTCCTTCCAGGGGTTTGCTCCATTCCGATCAAGTTGAGCCCTGCAAACCTGCAAACCAAGTCCTCTAGGTCATCCCTCATATGCAAAGATTGTCCCGCTTGCCATCGCTTCCCGCAAAGACAAACACCAGGCAATCCAGCCGCCAGCACCGCCCGCCAGTATCCACAAAAAGCTAGTAAACAAATGTTCATTGAATCCGCAAAGAGTCAAGGTACACGAAGGGGGAAGAAAGGTAAACACTGTTGCTCAAACATGAAATATGTCGTGGAAGTCGTCAAGTGGCCGATGAATGAACTCCAGTGATGTTGAGTGATGGATCTGGAACATTAAGGTAGTGCTGTTTGAAATGTCTTAAGCAGGGCTCTTTGCACTCTGAGGTCCACCGTTGCGGCGTGGATGTTGGTTTTCATCGGAGCCAAGACCGATATTCTCCATACCGGCAGAGAGGAATGCGAATGGGTCTGCGCCTGGTCCATTGCCGTAAAAGCCATTCTGTGGGATATTGCCATGAACAGTTGTGTCAGCCGCACCACTAAAGGCAGCCTGGGCGGCAGGACCAAATGAAGAATGAGAGATGTTACTTGGTGCATATCCAGGGGTCATGCTACCCATTTGTG
Organism: Cladophialophora chaetospira; assembly: GCA_030247875.1. Lineage (NCBI taxonomy): Eukaryota > Fungi > Ascomycota > Eurotiomycetes > Chaetothyriales > Herpotrichiellaceae > Cladophialophora > Cladophialophora chaetospira. The sequence goes on from JAPDRK010000003.1 coordinate 263,560, forward strand.
GGAACGGAGCTTGTGGGGGGCCACCCATACCAGAAGGAACACCGTATTGATTTGGTGGTGGCTGTGCGAAAGCTGCTCCGGACCCAAATGCAGCAGCACCAGCGCCGTAGGGGGCAGGTCCTGGAGTGCTGGCCATGGAGCCTGGTCCCATGCCGTACTCAGAAGGTGGTGCCATGGGAGAAGGATAAGCCGAATCGACCACGACAGCCGCTCCAGATCGAGGGGCACCGCAACGCAGGCAGTTAACGTTCTTCGCGAAGTTGTGGTACTGACAGCCTTCGGCACCGCATCGCCAGTCACCAGCTCTGAATGGTACAATGCCAGCTCCACCTCGTCCATGATGTCCGTGTCCGTGTCCGTGATGACCCATGTGGTGGTGTCCCATCATAGGAGGAGGTCCGTATCCAGCATAGGAGTTGAAATATGGATCGACGCCACCTGCACCTCCAGCCGGGAACGAGCACCGGAAGCAGGCCGTACGACGTTGGAAGTTGGAGAATCCACATGAAGGGCAGTTCCAGTCACCGGGACGAGGACGGTTCTTGCTTGGAGGGAAAGGTGTCAGGATCTCGGCGGCACGATCGAGGACTCGGCTTGAGGAAGGCGAGACCTCGATGGCCTTTTCGTTGAGAGCACGGCCGTTCATACAGAGACTTTCAGCAGCCTGCACAACCATGGTGTTAGTACCACATATCATGATGGGAAAATGAGAGAGAAGTGAAGAGGATCAAGGGGTATGGGGATGGGAAGAGGGTGTTAAGAGTGCCGCGGAAGTGAAACTGGGAGATGAAACTGAGACATACCTCTTCGTGAGAAGAGAAGACGGCGAAGCCTGAACCTGTTGGCTTGTGCTGATCTGGTGTACGAAGGGTCCAGAAGGCAATGGGCCGTCCTCCAAACTGGGTAAACCAGCTTTCCAGTTCGGACTGCGTGGTGTCGTGCGGCAGACCGTTCATGTGGAGGACCTTGCTACGTTCTTTCAAAAACGCGTTTACATCAGCTCGGGCATCCATGGGGCGAGTCAAGACATCAGGATGCTCATGAGCGGGCTGAGACTTCCGAATGAGGCCTCGCAAAACCCTGGCAAGCGTGACTGCCTCTTCCATGGCACGGCGGGGGGAGGCAGGCGCCAACGCCTGCAAGTGGAAGGGTAGATTGTGCTTGATTGGGGCTGACGATTGCACAGGCTCCACTTCGAGGGCCGCACAAATGTTCGCCAGGGAACTGGGGCCAAAGGGCAGGGACTCTGGGTGATGTTGTTGCCATCGGGCGTATTCTGAGCGCAAGTCGAAGGTGCGGGAGTGCTGCAGATAAGCCGGTAGGACGACTGCCTTGTCGCGAGCTTCTCGGGGCAACTGGACCCGCAAGTCCCAGGAATCCAGTGTCACAAAGGAAAACTCCAGGTTCTTGGATGTAAGATGCTCCTGAGCAAAATGGTCGAAGCGAGAAATTGCGTCACGGAAAGACCCGGCAGTGCGGACATGTTCCCAGGTCAGAGTGGTGAGGCTGGCTGCAATTTGAAGGTCAGTTCATGCAAATTTCCGTGCTCCCGACACAAGAGTACTCACTGCAAAGAGGAGTGATAGGCGTATTCACAGGCTTGACAAGCACGCTCTCTCGATAGATCTGCATCGCCTGTTAACAATCCGGTCTCTTCCACTTTTTACAATACGCTCCGCCTCCTGGAACCACCATGAGCCATACCTCGTCACAGGTCTTGCTGTCGAGCAAGATCCATCCCAATTCAATAACCTCTGCAGAGTCCTTTGTGACATACACACCATGCTCATCGCAGGTGGTCGCAACGTGAATGATCACATATCGGTCGAGTTTAGGAACTGGTGTGGCCGCGGTCGCCATGCTGGATTGACTCGGGGACTCGGTACAATTGGGTCAGGTGAGCTCGAGGAGAGAGAAACCCGTCGTCGACACCGTAGTAAGACAAATTATCGTGGAGTCAAGGTTCCGGACTGCAAATTGGATGGTCAGCTTGATGCCAATTCCTCGGACCACAGCGTGAAATGTTACCCAGCAAACCGAGTCAGAAAGCAGAAACCCGACCCAACTCCAGCAGATCGGGGAAGCTAAGTGCAGGACAAGCGATGGAAATAAATTGATACAAGCCAACCTTTCTCAATCCCCTGAAACCAACAGGATACGGATGGAAGGAGAGGCAACAGACAATTGATGGAAATATGCAATGGCTGCGGAAGGAATCAACGAGGAGGAGAGGTGAGAGCGAGTCGTCGATGGAAATGGAGATGGAGTTGCAGTTCGGGTTGTCAATTGTCGAGGCAAATTTGGGGCAAGCTAAACCGCAAACTCACTTTAGAACTCGGCTTTTTCTCTGTCCACCGAGTAAGTGGCAGGGCTTACTACTGCTATCCCACGCGCGCCGCTAAGGTTAAAGCACAAACGGTGCGGTGCTGTGCTGCAGACCGGATCCCTGGGTCTGGATTCCTTGGTGCAAGCGTTTGGCTGGTCCGTTTCCTTGCCTTTCGAGGTTGTTTCCAGGGCTCAACGCTCACCCGCGTACTTTAATAGACAGTACGAAGTACAAAGGTACACACTCATTTTACCTGCAGGTGGTGAAGACGTTGGCCGTTGCTGTCACTCAGGCTCTCGAATCTCGTGTTGTGAAAGTGTGACTTCGAGGCCTTGGGCTGCTGGCGGTCCCCATGTCTCCGGGGTTGCCAGACGGGGATACCGTGGGTAGTTCGCCATGTCGTCCTACGTGGTGGTTTGATTAATGACAGCACAAAGAGAAGTCAGTCGAGAACAGCCGGGATTCACTTGATTCTATTTCTACCACGATGACTCTCTCCTCTACCCGCTTAGGGCGAGGTCGCATTTTGCATTGCTTCATGGGCATCTGCAGCACCTGACAGCTCCCTTCGACAGGGCACACTCGCACAAAGGACGGATGTCAAAAAATCTAATTGTTTCCCACCTGCGTGGTCAGTGTGGCTTGTTTCAGGATGCTGGGGATTGACTCCCGGCACACCACTTAATGCTTGAGCCCGTGGAGCCTCGAGCACCTTTCCAGTATGGCTCAAGATGGTATTTCCGTGAGCTAGAGCTCCCAAGAAGGCTTACGCGCCAAATTCCGGAAACGTGGAATTGTGCACGCCAGCGCATTTTGGCCTTAACCTCACCTTTTAAGCACCATCGCTTCCGCGTATTATTAATTATGGTAGTAAGTTGAACTGTCGCCTCGATAGCTGATGGTCCCGGAACGCACCACCAATGCGATGCTTAAGATGAGCAGGTGCCTCAATCATTCTCACGATATCTGGAGCATATCAGCGTTGTTCCAGCTGCACGGGTATATGTAGAGCAGCCGTTGGCGTTCACATCGCTTGGACTATGTACTACCAAAAAGCTCAATGTGACAGGAGTTCTTATTCAGAAAAGAGGTGTCACAAGAAGGGTCCAGTGCCGGTCACGTCTGCCATGCACGGCGGTGTGCACAACCTGCAGTCTTCCTTGAGGCTGCTGCCGTTGCCCACTGCATCTGCCAACAATGATCTGTCATTCAACGGTGCTAGGCGCCTGTGCCCGAGCTCCGGTGCACGAACGGCTGTACTAGTGGGGTCTGACTGCCCGGAAGACATTGCCCGCTTGCCCACAGAATAATTATTCGCCTTGCATAGATGTCTAGAATTTAGAAGGCTCTTCAAGTCCCTGGAGTTGCTGAAGGCCGCCACTAACAACGCCCAACGAATGCCATGATCGACTTCAGTGACTATGCTGACGCCGAACAACTCTCATACATAGCATGCTAGCTTTCAAAGCACTATGCGACCACACGTGTGATCAGCATCTCAGTTTAAGCTTGAGTCGACCGGTTGCAGCGGGGTGGTCCGCCTCCGATGAAGGAGTACCACCAATCGGCCCTAGCTCCTTCGTACGGCTAACTTCCAACCTCTGCCTGCCGGGCATGAGCTGGGACCCTCCAACCATGCTGGCACCACACTGATCCCTCTGCCTGGTATTGCTATTGCTTCCAACGTTGATCAGTGGCAGTGTTCCAGATCGCAGGTTACATTCAGGACAGATCTATGCACGGATGCCCAATGTTGACAATCAGAGCAGCTATTGCCATATGGTGTTGAACGATCATCCAGACACCGATCGTCTCTGTACTACGGATGATCCTCATGCCCAATCTGAACAACCATCCTCGGTTGCGCCGCTGCCAAAACCACCGTAAAGAGACTGCTATATCAGAGGGACAAGGTTGAAAACCTCCCCTTTTGCACATTCCATGCTTAAAAACGACCCTGATCTTCTGCGATCAACAGATCGCGCTGGGACGCCGACTAAAGTATTGTCAAGTCAAACGCGGCCTCGTACCCGTTGTACGCCACACCTCTAAGGTTCCAGGCTGACCTTTCGCAGGTTTGTGTGTTCCCTCCGGCATCTGTGGCTTTGGCGAAGATCCTCTTACCCTTTCCTTTCTCCATCTTGACCATTACCTGCCAAATGACCCAGGTCCATTTACTTGCGTCTTTGCCACCGTCCTCCAGTTGGGCATCAACCCAGGTTTTGCCTTCGTCGCCTGATACTTCAACCCTTACGACCGGACCCAGCGCGCCCTGTGGAACAGCATAACCGAGGACCTCGATCGTTCCGGAAGAGGGGAGGGCAATGGTGGAACCTGAAGTTGGATACGCAACACAAGAATTGATAGGCATATCGAGCATAGAAGGAATTCGTGCCCAGTACTTTTCGGCGGTTTTAGGACAAACCGCATCCGCAGGGAGGATTTTGTAGTCTTTCTGTTGGCTAGAGAAACCCGAGAACCTGCGTCAGTATAACCAGAGCTTGAGAAACAAGTGGCGAGAAAGGAAAGAGAGACCGAGAGAGCATTCCGTTTAGGCAGTTGAAGGCCATCGCGACACACGAACTGAAGAAAAGGGATAACTCACTAGAAACAGGGTGACTCCATGTTCGAAACGCTCAGGCGATCAAGCCATTTCACAGACCGAGCACCAAGCACGCCTGGTACAATGGCACGGACTGGGAAGCCATGGCGTGCCGGTAATGGCGAACCATTCATCTATGCCCGACAAGGGCAATCAGCAACCTTGCCACCAAATGGAGAAAGAAGACCTTGCGGGCCTGTGTCCCTACCTTCACCGCGAGAATCACATCCATGGCCGGGTCGACCGCTCTCTCCAAGGGGATAGAGCCACCGTACCACTCATCGGCTTGAGTTTTGCCTCCATAATTGGCAAAATGGACATGCTTTGGTGCGACACTGCCCTGCATGGCGTGCTCATCGAGCCCTGCGGCAAGCAAGATGTCGCGGACACGGGGTCCCTCCCACGTACAATTCATCACGGCTCCACTGTCTTGATGTTAGCATTGCGAAAGATGTCCCCATGACCAGGAACAGGCAAGACTGGCTGTCCCGGTACACAGCCTTTGGAATACACTCACTCAAACCAGTCGACGCCGAGGACCTCCTTGATGCGGGTACGCATGGTGTGTCTACGGTTCCCAGCACATTGAAGCGTGCACGCCACTTTGTGTTGGGGGAAATTATTAACGAGCTGGTCCAGGGTGAGACTGAGTCCGTGCGCTAAAAAGCCATCCCCATCGACTGTGACTCGGTGTTCTGTTCCGCTCCTATGTTGGAGTGGGCCATGGTTCCGGTCGAAGCTTGAACTGTCGCTTTTGGTGATAAAGCTACAAGCAGGTCAGAGTTTACGGGGCATTCAGAGCATCGTCTTTTCACACTTTGAAACAAGGTCAATCATGTAAGGCTCTCGGTTGATTGGCTTCTCGACCGTGCCGTTGTCATGTGGCTCGACGTTTTGCTACTACCCAGTCAGATTGAGACAGTTCTGACAAGTACGCACGGCACTCGTGCGGGAACAACTTGATATACTGACGATAGGCATGGTGAACGACTAATGATGTCAAAAAATACTTGCTAAGCTCGCTGCCACAGAGTGAGAGTGAGGCGGACCGCAGATACACTTGGTGCTCAAGTCTTCTGCGAGAGATCCGGCGAGAAGATGGAGGGGAGGAAGTGCGAAGAACGCTGCTTCCCACCGCCATCTTGCGGTTACCCTCGCGCTGACCTTGTTCCCCGAAATGCCGATTACTGGGAGGAAACAGGCCAACCGAAGTGTGAGGAAGGTGCGGGGCAAAGTGCGGAATTTGCTCACGGTACTACCGCCTTCTTCGACAAGAGATCGATCCTACAACGCAAGCGATACATCGATATCAATACCTTGTATAGAATGCTGTCGGACCTCATACTTCTGCATATCAGTCTAGCAAGGCTGAGCTTGTAAGGATCCCTATCCACAACACATTACTGACTAGAGGTCTTTCAGGGGACACCTCAACATGGTTGGCCAATCGTAGATGGTCATGTCAAGCACGCCATTTTGCGGCACAGTAAAGGCACGATAGCGAACAAATGCTTGACGTTCAAATGTCCATCCATTGCTCGAACAATTTCCAAGGCCACAGGGCGATCAGTGTTGGTAACTTGGTACCACAAGTAAGCCGAGTGTGGATGGCCAGGGCTCAATACCAGGCATCTTCTCCCGACAAGCGCAGAACCCATCACCAAACACCACACAGCACCTGTGCCCAATTCTGTGAAACTGGTATTCGTGGTCAGTCGTGTCTGGCACTCGGGGATCTCTTGCTTCCCTGTACAATCCGGGCTTCGGGTCACCTGTCGTGTGAAGCAACCTCTTCTTTCTCCGCATATCCCATCAATCTCCAACTCCGCGAACATTTGGCAGACAGGATCGCTGATAGCGGCCACACGCATCGTTTCCAATATGTCTCTGTGGAGGTAGGCCGCATTCTTCCCGCAATGATTGCGAAATTCTGACAAACGATCAACAGCTCGTACAAAGCTCTCTCACCCAAGACACGCGGCATGATAGGTGTGGCACTAATGCTCAACGCATCGGCCATGCTTCTCTTCTCCGACCAGATTGAAGCTGCGCTGGGCGTGACGCCAACCCCCGAGGATCAGAAGAACGCCTTTCGAGTATACGGCGTCGAACGGGAGAAGAAAGGATGAGAAACACAACTGGCGAACATGGGGACTACAAGCTCCATGCATTATCTCCATTTTAGACAGTCGGCCAACCCAACAAGGCACACCGTAGTAGCGTTCGAGCTCCCGGAACCCATGTCTTGCGGCTGCTCGGAAGGCGTTTCTCTTTGAGGCCCAATCAGCTCATCACCTACACCTGTGTGCCACCGGGCGAGGAATAGTACAACGGTCATGCACCGAGCAAGTACCCGAACAAGAGTCGCCAGACAGATCCACGAATATGTGTCTTTGTATACAGGGTTGGGCTGCATTCGGTGGAACCAGATGTCTGCCAAGACGAAGTGAAGGACTTGCGGACGTCAAACTCGAAGGGTCGGCTCTCGGTTCAGGTCACGGATGCACGCTCGTAGGCACTGGGAGTCGGTCGTCTCAATCTCCCAGAGACGGACTGCATGCCGTAGATGCAGGGAGGGCCAGTGGAGACGAAAACGTGTTCAGGAGAGTCGCCTCCAGTTGCTATAGACGGGCACCGGCAACACGAACGGATCCATCAAAGCTCCTGCAGGTTGTTACATTCTAGGTCTAAACTGTGCCGTATTATTCGCGGTGGGCCTATGGAGAAGTCTGAAGCTCCTCATCATAGTACCTCATCTCTGGTACATATTGGCTGCAGCACCAGACGTGTCTCTTCTCTCATCTAATTACTTGAGCTTCTCAATCCAGCGTAGTCCGTTCGCCTGAACCTCGTCGTAGCATCTTCATGCGAGTGTGAAGACCAGGGGAGCCCTGACAGACCTCCTGCGTATGGCAGCCCTCGTATTCCTACGTATCGTGCTCAGCAGAATTCGTCCAAGGCACCGATGAGCTGTCCAAAAGGTTCTCATTGGACCAGGAGCTGGCCGGTCTTTCAATGTGCCGAATTGCCGAGTAAGCTTCATCTCCGTCTGCTTTGCATCCTACTATTCTTCGAATACGCGTGGTCAAGCAGTCGTCAGGACGAGAACCATGTCTGTGAGAAGCTCCGCTCTAGTCTAGTCTACGGGAAGGTCCACCCAAAGCGATTCTCATTGTACATCCCACAACTCCGCTTTTCTGGTAGTTGACCAGCCCATTTCACCTGGCACGAGCGATGAGCCAACTAAAGTGCTTGCTTCTATCCAACCTGAAGCACGTTAAAGCATACAGAACTGGACACACTAGATTACAACATCGAACTTTCGCATCGTCGACATGGCTTCACCTCAGAACAACAGAGCTCGACAGCTCCAACCTCAGTGGCCTCAAAGTCGACTCGTCACGTCTATGGGACACCATCCACTCAACCGCAAAATGGACGTCGAAGACATTCTCCGAGGACATCAAACACGCCGGACTCTCGCGGCTAGCCCTAACGGACGAGGACAAATCCGCACGCGACTGGTTCATCTCGACCACCGAGTCCCTCGGGTGTAAGACCCACGTGGATCAGATGGGGAACGTTTTCGCGATTCGACCTGGTCTCAACAGTGAGAAACCGGCGACGTTCGCGGGGAGCCATTTAGATAGTCAACCGAGTGGAGGACGCTTTGATGGCGTGCTGGGTGTTGCTGCGGGTATTGAGATGTTGAGGGTCCTGAACGACAATTGGATTGAGACAGAAGGGCCGGTCGGAGTGGTGAATTGGATGAATGAAGAAGGGGCAAGGTTCCCTGTGAGCATGCAGGGCAGCAGTGTATGGGCGGGCCGAGTACCACTGGAGAAAGCGTGGGCCGTTAGGAGTGTAAGTGCTGGCGCGAGAGATGCTACGGTCAAGGAGGAGCTCGAGCGTATTGGATATCTTGGTGACGTTGCTTGCACGTCCGGTAAGGAAGGCACGCCACTAGGAGCACACTTCGAACTACACATCGAACAAGGTCCCAAACTCGAAAAGGCCACGCAAAAGGTTGGCATCGTGGAGGGTGTCCAAGCATACAAATGGTACACTTGCACCATCACTGGCCGCGAGGCTCATGCTGGGACTACGGACCTTGCCTCCCGTGCTGATGCACTGAGCTTTGCTGGCATCCTGATGGCAAGAGTTCGGGGTATCGCCTCGAATCTGAAAGGACTGGCCACAGTGGGAATGTTGCAGGTTTCACCAGGTAGTGTGAACACCGTCCCCGGCAAGGTCACGATGAGCTTGGACCTCAGAAATCCCGAGGACAGGGGACTAAGGCGAATGATTCAAAAGTTGGAGGAATTTATCTGGATTGTTAACGAGGGAGTTCTTCCACCGTCATATCAGCCGCAAAAGAAAATGGTTACACAGGAAGAACTGGCAAAATACGCCAAACAACGCGAAAACCCGCTCACGAGGATCCAAATCGACTTGAGAGAGGACTTCGCGAGCGCTGCTATCAAGTTCAGTGACGAGGCTATTGGGTGTATTCAAGAAAGTGCAAAAAGCCTGGTTGGGGAGCGCAACATCCAGCTCATTACCAGTGGCGCTGGGCATGATTCTGTGTGTACGAGCATGCATTGTCCTACAGGCATGATCTTCGTACCATGCAAGGATGGGGTCTCGCACAACCCGAGCGAGTGGTGTGAAGAAGAGGATTGTGCTATTGGAGCGAACGTGCTCTTGCATTCGGTGTTGAGGATGGATCGATTGCGGAAAGAACGAGGGGATTTTGACTAAGAGCGAGGGAGAGGAAAGCAAGAAGAAGAAGGGGTTGAGATGGCCATTGTCGCCACATGGTGGGCCTTTCATTCAGCTTGCCACTTGGAGCTGCGAGCGCGCAAATGCCTAAGCATCTGTTCTGCGCATCGTCTCAGTGCTCAGCTCTCTGTCTATCTTCAAGTCATCACCACTTGGAATCTCTCACGAGAGGTGTCATCAATGGATGACCAGCTGGATCCTCTCTGCTCACTCGAAAGCCGGTTCAGTCGCAGGTCCATCCGCAGACTCCTAGGAAGCGGGAGGCGCACCACGACCACGACCGAATCCACCACGGAAAGTAGGAGCGAACTCGCCAGGAGCACCACCTTCCTTGCCCTCGCCACGATCCTCACGACGACGATATCCACCCTCGCGATCGCCACGGTCACGGCCACCACCAAATCCGCCATCACGGTCTCCACGGCCACGGCCTCCTCCACGACGCTCGCCACGGTCATCACCACCCATCATACCACGAGGAGGAGCATGGCTTCGCTGTTGCTTGATGTGGGTCGCAGGGACGATTTCGGCGGGCAGGTGCAACCATTCGCGCAGGTAGTCGAGGCCCTCGGGGGTGAGGGTGTAGTAGTAGTATTGCCAGGAGAACTGAGTCTTGACGTAACCGCGGGAGGTAAGGGATTGCAGGGCCTTGATGACCTAGATGCGAGGTATCAGTATCTCGATGTACATTTCTGCAGGGACTGGCTGCCAACATACGTAGAGGTTCTTGGTATCAATGTCGCCGTGCTTGACGAGGTTGAAGTCCTTCTTGGCCACGAGCACGCCCTCGCGGAAGAGGTACTCGTGGATCTTCTTGCGGTCGGCCTTGGGAATGAGCCTGCGAGTGATTGTCAGTACCCTTGACATTGCCTGCGCGTGAGCAAGCTCACATTTTGGCGGATGTCTAGTCTTTTCTCGACGAGAGTATGAAGGAGAAAGTTGCTGGAGAGGCTGTTGCCGCGAGTTCCTGGCGCTCTTCGGGGAATCGCGTACAACAGAGGTAATTAAAGTGGGTGGTAGAGCAAAACCGATCTCGAAAGGCAGTGGAAGTTCTATGAAGGGAAACTTGAAGTGCGGACAGAAGTCTTGGCGGGCTTGGCACGTGAGCGCACTCTGCATTTTCGACACATTGACTCCGCTTTCTGAGTTTCGTTACAACGACAACATCGACCGACAATAAACCTCGAAGACATACTCGAAATTGCCTCACTGGAGAGTCACTGATTTGATCAGGTCAGTAGAAATTTCTCCAGATTAAAAGGACGCAGGAAGGGCAGAACGTCAAGAGACTTCAACCTCGAATTTCGCATTCGTTCTCTTGAATTTCAAGCCGCTCTCCTTATCATTCGCACGATCACGAAACTAACAGCTCTCCTCCTCTACAGTCCTTCCCAGTACCGCAATCATGGGTATCTCACGAGACAGCCGCCACAAGCGGTCTGCCACTGGTGCAAAGCGCGCATACTACCGCAAGAAGAGGTACATAGCATCCCACCACACAACCCCACAGAAAAAGACAGCACAGCTCTAACACTTCCCTCTCTACAGAGCCTTTGAGAAAGGTCGCCAACCAGCCAACACCCGTATCGGCGCCAAGCGAATCCACCTCGTCCGCACTCGCGGCGGCAACACCAAATACCGCGCTCTGCGTCTCGAATCCGGCAATTTCTCCTGGGGCAGCGAGGGCATCGCCCGCAAAGTCCGTGTCATCGTCGTAGCCTACCACCCCTCCAACAACGAACTCGTCCGCACAAACACCCTGACCCGCTCCGCCGTTGTGCAAATCGACGCCGCCCCATTCCGAACCTGGTACGAGGCACACTACGGTGCGAACATTGGCAAGAGACGACAGCAGCAAGGTGCCGCGGCGGACGCGAGTGCCACGAAGGCGAGCAAGTCTGTGCAGGCGAAGAGAGAGGAGCGGTTGAAAGTGAGTGGCAAGATCGAGTCGGCGTTGGAGAGACAGTTCGAGGCGGGTCGACTTTATGCGGTGGTTAGCTCGAGGCCTGGACAGAGTGGTCGTGTTGATGGATACATTCTCGAGGGTGACGAGTTGGCCTTCTACCAGAGAAACATGCGGAAGTAGGCGCACGTCTGATGAGATGGTTTCTCGGATGGCAATCTGTGGATGTGCAAGCATGGTCATGGCAATCGTTGAAAGACGAGCAACGATTCCCCGATTCAGCAGCGATTGAGAGCCGACAATCGAACCGAGGCGTGGAGATGACGCAGAAGTCATGACAATGAGTCAATGGTTGCTCGACGCTTCTGTCTTGCTTGCGAGGCCGATCATGGTGTTGTCAGCAGCACGTTCATCCACATGAACACTGCAATAGTCGAACTCAGAAGACTACACAAAATTGAAGGCTAGAATCAATTTCATGGTTTTCAATTGTTTTTCTATTTATTTTCTGGTGCATTCATCTGACCCAGTATGTTTGGTCAAGTGGTCGGCTTCATAGATAGCCACTAGCAGCATGTGTACGTCCTTTCAGCACCATTGCAACTATGAATTGGACAAGTGTCCGACTTGTCGCCCAGAAAAACCGTTCCGTCTTCAGAGACCTTGATTCTCTGTCTGAACTTGCGTCCCCGAGGTGACGATGTTTTTTGGCAATAGCATCGAGTGCTGCCACAAAAGTGAATGAAAGGTGAGCCACAGCTCACACCATAGACAGTGACACATGGGACACGGCAACGGTGCGCGGTGCGTGGTGCAGTGCATATGCAGCCCCCTATGCCAATGGTCCAATGTTCTGCGGACACCAACGTAACGCCGATGACTTGTTCCTTTGCTGGCAATCGGTCTCAGCTCCAATGTTGATTGTCGAACTGTCGCGTAACCTAGGCCTAAGCCTCAGGCCTTCCATGTCGCATGTTAATTCAATTGTTTGTGGGGGTGAAGTGCTCCGCGTATTCGTGGTTCTGCATGCACCATTACAAAATCGCAGGCGCACGCGATAGGGCACATTTAGGAAAGGAACCCATGATGGGTAAACCTGGTGGGTTGGATGTGACTGAATCAGAAGGCAGTGGGGAAGGGCTCGAGCTGAGAGAAAGAGTCAGTAATGGTTGAGGACGCTTGCGAAAATCCGTGTCACTTACCATGGGGTCTTCACTGTTCGCTTCCTCCTCCTCTCCAAAGTGTGGGAAGAATTCGTTCGCAGTCTGCGCAACGTACCCCACGACTGATTGCTCGACATGTGCAGTGTGCGGAGTCAAGCCACTCATGCCCATCTGTCGAACTTGACCTGCCTCGTTGCGAGCGCGAGCATTAGCGATTTTCGCCTTTCGATCACCTCTCTTCTTCGCAACACGGTGACGGACTTCCGCCAGCTTGGACTCATGAACCTCATGGGCTTTGATGAGCTGCCGATATCTGCGAGGGAATTCCTTGGACGTCTTGAACTGGACGAGCTCAGTGGTTGCGATGGCAGCGGCGTCTTGAAGATGTTGTCTCGTCATGCCGGCATAGAACTCGAAGACTTCCTTCTCCTGTGCGGTGTAGGCTGTGATAGTGTATCGAGCTTCTGGAACGATGTTGATGATATGTTCGCGGAGTTTCTTGTCGTTTTGGTTGATGTGGAGAGCTCGGACCATCTTGACGTAGACGTCGAATGCAAGCATCTCAGCGGTCTTGACCATGAAGCCACCTTGGACCCGGAGAAGCTTTGCGAAGTACGAGAGAAGCTGTTTGCCTTGGACAGAATCTTGCAGGAATTTGCGCATGGCGCTGAGTGAGTAGGGGATGTTGTCGTACTGAATGCTTGGGCCAGGCTCTCCACTGTCCTTGACGTGGCGATAGAGGCTGGAAAGGTTGTCATTGCTGTCGAGTGGAGTACGAGTTGAGAGGAATACTCTCAAGTTGGTCTCATTGCCGGCGTACAAGAGTTTGAAGATGGTGTCATCGACAAGAGACAATGGCTCTAGGACGGAGGTCGGAGCTTTGGGTCGTAGTGTCAAGCTGGGGCTGCTATGTTCGAACGACATATTGACGTCCTCGACAAGACAATTGGTGGTTTGATGTGGACAATTCTGCACAAATACTCTGAGGAGGTTTGGTGTTGCAAAGCTGGTAGTAGCGGTCAGATGAACAACAAGGTTGTCGACAGTAAGACTGAAATGGAACAATTCTTTTACTGACAGAGAAAAGCGCTCAAAATCAAGGTGGCTGGGCCGCAGTGACCGTGAGGCAGCGCGGGTGTGGCAGAAGTTGAGGATTTGAGATGTCGGCAGCCACGAATTTTCACTTTTTTCTTGATCATGGTGTTGGCGGCAGCAAGGACGATGGGCTCAGTCCTGATGTGACTGATCCCTTTGGGAGTGGAAGAGTTTTCTTAGTTAGCAACTTCTCAGTGTCGTATCCATGGTGCACCGAGGCGACGTGCTCCTGGCGCTGCCGAATTGATGAATTTGAGGTGAGCGTCAACTTACCAGATACCCTGCAGCTGGCCTGCTGATTTTTACAAGGCTTCAACGCTCAGGGGTCGTTCTTTCGTCTCCCTCTGGCACAGTTGAAAAGATAGAGCTCGTTCAACATAGTCACTGAATGTAAGTGCTCCTCGTGATGTGTCTTCTCACAGGGAAGCAGGCCTGCCTCATTGTCGGTGTGGCAAACCGACAATGCGTCGTCCAGCTCACAGCTTGCAGACCCTGATGATCCATGCCTTGCGCGGCAGCACTCGAAGGCTTCTGTTCTGCTTGAACACCTCTTGCATCTCCAAGCTATATGCGGGCCAGTCGCAAAAGCAAGTGGTAGTTGCACTAGAAGACAGGCCGTTCTGGAGTGCCAGCAATCACGCTCGATAGGCACTCGGGCGGCCGCCATGTCCACCAGCCCTTACAACAGTGGACTATGAGACTGTGTGCCACTTTCCTTTCATCTGGCATGCAGTCTGTCTGAAAGAGGCAAACACGCCATGGAGGGCTGAATAAGCATTTCAGATCCATACCAATTCTTCGCTGTGCTTGATCTCTGGATTTTTGCTGTCTCTCAAGATTTGATGACCTGGATCTCATTTTCCTTCTACTGTTCGGTCGCGACTTTCTAGGAGGTTATGGAGCAACAAAGATGGTACAAAGGTATCAGGCCCAAGGTAGAGAGGTGAGAACCGCTAGTTTGTTGACGTCTGGGTGGCTGCTGCTCCAATCAGGAAGCAGACAAACAGGCCAGGGTCCATTGCGGAAACTGCAAAATAACGAGCGAATGTCTCTTGTCGTTCAGGTTTCAGTCATTTTGTCTCGATCTTGAGCATCATTATCTCTAAGCTGATCACTTCAGATGCTATTTGCAACTATTCTGAACGCTACAGGTCTGCGCCAGCTTGCAGTCGACGCGAATCAGCCGTGTCGAGATCTCCATGACGGCCTCCCTTAGTCGAACACGATCGCAGCCTTGATGGCACTCTTGTTCTTCATCGCCTCCAAACACTCGGCCCATTGTTCAAGCTTGAACGTCTTGTTGACGATTCCCGAGACCTTGACTTTACCCTTGTCTGTTCACATCGAAGTCAGTGGTCACATCCACAAAAGAGATGGCAACAAGAAATACATACCAAGATAGTCGATGGCAGCGGGGAACTTGTACGTCTCGCTGAAAGATCCGAGGATGGTGATTTCGTCGCCGAAGATCTTGGACGGAGGCCATGTGACGCGATCCTTGTTGCCATACACGCCATACACGACGAGCTTGCCTCCTCTTCGGACATAGTTGATGGAGTCCTCCAGGATCTTGACACTGCCGGTTGCCTCGACCACGATGTCGAATCCGTATGGGTTCTCCTTCTTGATCTTCTCGAACTGCGCGCTCGGGTCCTTTCGAGACAACTCGACGTACTCGTCTGCGGCATCCAAAGACTTCGCGAGGTTCATCTTCAATCCCTCGGGCGCCGCAATGACAACGTGGCAACCACCGTTCTGTCGGAGCATCTGGGTCAAGACGAGACCTGTGGGTCCTGCACCGAACATGAGCACACTCGAGCCCATCTTGGGAGCTATCTTGTCCAAGCCGTGGGCAGCGCAGGAGGCAGGCTCGAGCAGTGTTGCATCGACATCGGACAGGTGTTTGATCGGGAACACTCTCTTGGCTGGGTAGGCGCAGTACTCTGCGAAGCCACCGTCCATGGTCACGCCGTGGGCTTGGAAGTCCTCGCACAGCAGCTCTTCACCACGGCGGCAGTAGAAGCACTCTCCGCAGAGCTCGGAGTTGTCTGCAACCACCCGGTCACCAACGCTGAAGCCTTTTACTTTCGGGCCTAGGGCGGCAATAACGCCGACTGTCTCATGGCCGGGTATCAAGGGGAACTGTGGCCGGAGTCAGCGGCGTCTCACTGAGACGAAACCGTTGGACCAACCTTGGCCAGAAATTCACCCTCATGGATGTGTAGGTCGGTACCGCAGACACCACATGCCTTCACTTTGAGCTATGTTCCCGTTATCAGCATGCTCTTCTCATCGACCAGGTACAGTCGACATACTAGGACATCGTTGTCACGGAGCTTGGGGAGTGGGACTTCGACGACGCCAAACTTCTCTGGCTCCTCATATCCTGTGGAGTAGCTTGGTCAGCGGTCTGAGTCTACCAAACAAGCTACTCGGCCAACAAGGTAGGAGGAACTCGGCGGTGAGCAGGGACTTACTGAGTGCCTTCATCTTGGAGGGAAGATCAGTGGAACCCATTTTGATCTATGCAATGCTTCAGGTATTTGATTATGCTAAAGAGAAAGACTTGAGAGTTTTTGCGAAAGCACCTTTGAACACGGAGGTACCTGGTAAGTAAGAGAGGGTGGTCACTATGCTGCACAGGAAATGTGTTGAGCGGTGTCTTTTTGTGTTTTGCCAGCTAACTTTGCAGCTGCGGCCACAACAGATCTACGTAGCTGGTCAGGGCAGCCGAGTGCGGGGCGATCTGTTGACAAAATGCTGAAAACAGTGCGTCGACTTTTTCCGACAGCCAACCGATCGCCCATACCTCCGTTCAACAATCTTCCGGTATATCATCGTGAAACTAATATCTAGCTGGTCCCGGCTGCATCCAGGAGAAGAAGATCGAGAAGCTGACTACCCGCGGCTACAAGCAACACTCTGCCTAGCTCCCTGCCGATCGAGCAGGCAAGTTCACTACTTTCCCACCTATGCAGCTCGGTAACGTATTTATTGCCATTCACCCTGGTCTTGCTGGAAACCATCTGGCTGTGAATCTGTACCTCTGGAGTCCACCGTGCACAAGCAACGTCGTCAGCCCCTTGGGCCGGTCTGACAATCAGCAACTATCACTGCAGCCGTGCGAAGCATATGAAGCTATTTCAAGCAAAACAATACGGCCTATCCCCGCTCCCAAGAAATATCAAGCTCGTTCGTATCTTCGCGGACTGCGGCCGTATCTGCAGTCGAAAACCTCGGTGCAATGAAGCCGAATTTTCTTCCACCGGCTCGCTCTTCTGAGAAATGCTCCTGAACTGTCGATGATCCTGAGCACTACTAATACAGAATGCGTCGGGCAGACACGAACAACGGCCGAGAAAACTCCTTCTCAGGGAGGTCATCTGCGCTTGAATCTTTTGCCGTGGATGCGGCTAGGGCGTGACAAGTCACTGTTTCGAGGGTCATACAAATGTAGAAGAGGTCCCCTTTGCTGACAAGTACAAGGGCCATACTCGTCGAGCCATTCGCAAAGATAAGTTGGCAGTCAAACCAGAAGACAGGTCATTGCGGAGTGCAGGCCATGCTCGATGGGTACTGAGATGCCCGCCGTTACAACAGGGCAGGCAAAATAGGTCAGACTATGTGCCCCTTATCCTTTTGACTGCTCGTCATGTTCGAAAACGTCGTATCGATACCATGTGTACTCAATTCCCAGCTGCTTGTACACCACTTTTAGATCCGAGTCTCACAATTCCTTCCCGCTCTTCTCTCTGTGCCCGGATAACCCTTCACGTGGACCTTTCTCTTATCATCCTCGTCTGCCACCTTGTTCCTTTCCTTTGGAGGTCGCCTAGTCGCCAACATTCGAAAATTCCTTGTTGTTCAGCAGCGGCTTCCTCACGTCAACTTGGGATGTAGGGTATCCGGCCCGGATCCTAGATGTCGGAAGACAGCCTCAAGCCTTGACCTCAGCCACAGTCCCACAGCTGATAAGCAAACGGCACCAACCTGCTTGGAATCAGGCGCGCTTGAACCTCACGCTTGACGAGTTCATGCTCTCTCTGCATGCGGCATCGCGGATCAGTCTCTTCAAACGCACCAGTATGTATATTGCAAGACCTTGGACCTCTTTACTGGCTTCACTTGCGTGACAATGAAGCTGCTACCTTTGATGACCTTGCGTCCCAGGTGCTTTCTCGGTCAATACATCCTGCAGACCCTGCAACTCTGTCATTTCTATCTCATTGTTGTGGGCTGGGGGCTAAAGGGGTTGCGAAGAATCCTCGTCCGGGTTAGGCGTGTCACTTAGACGGCTTCCAGTTCCGCTCCAGCGCAATTAATTGGCAGGTTCGTGATGGAAGCAACGGGTCAAATAGGATCATGCGTTGCTATGGCTCGTGAAGACTGAGCTGAGACGAAAGTCTTCCACAAGCCGTTGACCCTGGCCTTGCAACAAAATCCTAGAGTAAAGAACGGCGCGGTAGTGATGATAATGATAATGACTTGTATGATATTGGCCGCAGTAGGACCGCCTCATAGAGCGAGGCATGAGCTATTCACGCCATCTCAGTGCTCGATAGGCCAGGCTCAGGAATCACGTTACAACGGTTTGATGTTCAGGAGCACGTTATATTCAACACAGATATCATTCACAAGTCATGTACATATGTAGACGTCTGTGCGATAAATAGGACAAATGGAACTGAAGGGGGCCAGATGATGGTCCGTTGTACAAAGCCAACTCCTCAGAATCCCGATCCAATGCGCTGCCCTATCGTGAGAGGGAGGGGATGGGTGATATGTTTCCAACTCCGCGCTAGAATGTCATGTGTGAGGTATGTGTCGTGTCGTAGATGTGAGTTGTGCGTCCGACTCTTTCTCCTTGTTTCACTTCTCTTTTCTTCGGTCATGATGATATCCAAACCTCCATCTTGCCCATCTCACTCCTCTCTTTCTTTGCCTGACTCCGTACATTGTCAAGGTACATCTCCAGATCATCCTGGTCACCAAGAGTAATATAATCCTTCTGCTCATCCATCATCTTGATCTTCAGCTGGTCCTTGATGCCGAATTTCTCTCTTATCTTGCTTTCCAAATCGCCAAAATCTATCATTGCGCCAATCATTAGGTATCTCGTATCGTCGTTAAAGTGGCACTTGACTCGAATCTTGCGCATTTCGGGTCGTTTGCTGCCTCGAGAAACGGTGCCAGAGCGTGAGGGTGCGCGGCGAACCGGCTCAAAGCCACCCATGTCATCGGAGCTCATCTCGTCCTCGTCTATATATTCGTCCTCCTCGTTTAGGTACGGGTCTGGTTCTGGTTGTCTTCTTTGGGTAGGCCGCCTCCGTGGGCTGGAGTACATACGGTAGACGTCGTCCACCGTATCGTTGCCATCATCATATCGATCCCGGGTGGTCTCACGGAATAGGGGCGCCGGAGCTCTTTGCGACATTGAACGATCGACCATCTGCCGTCGCGAGGGAGGACCTCGTGGCTCAGAAGCTGTTCTTTGTGTGCCATAGCGGGATCTTTCCATTGGCTGTTCCATCATCCTAGGGTCTTCAGGCCAGGAATTTTCACGTGGTGGAGGTTGCATGCGGCCCATGCTAGGAGGTTGATTTCCATTGACATCGAATGTTGCGGCACGACTCATCATTCCTGGTCTGGGAGGATCCATCTCTGCCCTGGTGGAGTACATGTTTCGCGGCTGGCGCATAGATGTGGAACGGAAGGGCAAACTGGAGGATGTACCACCGCCAGAGTTGCTCCCGGCACCGCCGCTGAGTCTGGGCTTCTCGTTCTCTGGAGGAGGTGTCGGTGGGAACACATTTCTGCTCAAAACAGGTGGAGCACTCTGATCTCGAGGTATCCGACTCGACAAATTACGCTGCACAAGATTTGTTGCCGCATAACTGATATTCTCTTGAGGTCGGTCATCCTTCGCCGTTGTTTCGGCGGCGACAGCTTGTCTCCTTTCCGCGCCCTGGAAACCGGTGCCAGTGTTCTGGCTGTTCGAGGTGGCTATGAGTCGTGCTTTACCCAGGTAGTCTTTTGCTTTGAGATTCTTGACTTTGGCCTCGTTCGGTCTGTATACGCAACCAACAGGTCTGTTGCAACTAGGTCAGCATAGTCCAATTCAAGAGGTCGCAGTTCACCACAAGATTGGGAACTCACATGCTGAACACCACGTAGCCCTGAGCTCTCTCCTTTATAGCATCGTCAATCACATCATGATCAGGGGTCATCTTCTCTTTCTGTGCGAAGCTGAAATCCTGAAGGCCAGCATCCTCTTGTTGTAGGTATACGTAACACAGGCCACGGTTGAACAGGACTTCGCACGAATAGAGCTTGAACTTGAGACCTAGCTGCTCATAGTCGATGTATGTGTTTCCTCGGAGGTAAAGCAGTGTGTCATTGAAGTTGGCCAATGCCTCTTCGAAGTCGCCAACGAGAAAGTTGGATACGCCCTGTTGGAAGTAGGCCACGGCGAGGTACTGGTCTAGCTTGATTGCTCGTTGGTAGCATTCAACCTGTATCATATCAGCATCGTGCACCTTTCCTTCGACTGCCCAGTCCAACGTACCGCTCTGTCATGTTCGCCAATGGTTGCGTGGATGACACCGCAATTGAACAGGATCTTGGAAGTGTCGGCGATCTCATCAAAGATCCTTAGGGCTTCCTCGAACTCTTGGTTCTCATAATGCGCAAGCGCCTCGACCCAAGTCTCGATTTCCTGCAGAATGGTTAGAGGGGAGTGGGAGGCCTTCGACGAGGGGTACAACGGACCTGCTTGAGCGACATGGCTTCGCGCCAGGTGTAGTCGCAGCTGGAAGCGACGACGTTGAGGTGGTAAGAGGGCGATTATGCAGGAGCAATATGGGTGCAGGAGGAAGGAAGTAGTCTGCGACACGCGCGGGCGGTGCCTGACACGATATGGAACTGGTGGTGTGGACGAGGTAAGTCCCAAGGCAGGTCCGGTGGCTGCGATTGCTCAGAGAATGCGAGGGCCGGCCCTGCCGCAGAGTCCTGAAAATAATGTGCCGTCGAGGATCAGGGAATAAGCGCCCGGAGGTGGATGGTAGGCGTGGTGGGATCGGGCTCGGCGCCAACGCGTCACTGCTTGTGTGCCAATGAAAGTCCCTGTCAACTTGACGACTTGTTGAACGAACAGATTAGCGACGGCCTGCAGCCGATAGATCGTAAATAGCTTGAAGGTAAGAATTTGTGTAAAAAGAGCGTGTGCCAGCGCAAAGACCGAGGGCAAGAATCGAATGCAGCAAAACCAGTGCTGTGGAAGAGGAAGGAGAAAGAGTTTCTGGAGAGGGCAGCGTTTGGGAATATCTGTTACAGCAACACTGGGACTTCTTGAATCACGTTATGGAGGAGCCTCAAGAAAGGCCAGGGGAGTTTCGAAGGAAGGGGACAGGCAGGTGGGGGTGCTGAAGCGAGGATGCTTCAGGCAGGGGTCACGCAAGGGATGAGCCTGTGGACTTGCAACTGCTGCCTCAAAGAGGAATTCGAAGAGAAGAAGGCTGGAAACATCATGCAGCTCAGTCCACTGGACTATCATCATGTGCGCTCACGAGTCAACTCTTGCATGTTCCCAAAGAGTTGTGCTGGCGTCCTCTGCATGAGTGACAACACCAGAGGCCGACGTATCTTACTCCGTACATCTGCTTTGCCTCGGCTGCATTTCTCACTCGACTCTCACTCGTCCAGATTGTGATAGCAAACCGAGTAGCACTTGATGGATGTCCAATCTGTCAAGGACTTGAATGAGTGGTCTGAGTCCATCACCTGAGCTGCCTCAACCGAGTGTCCTACATCTTGATTTTGTGTGTTTCCTCGCTCATCTCCTGCCCACATGTTTGCCATTCAGCAGCGATGAGTTTCAACACAGTCTCCGAAGACCGCGGTGGAACCGAACTCGATACGACCACGTTCGGACACAGGATTTGTTTCAGAATCACATCTGCCGACCAACCAGCGACCCCGAGCGACTCTGAAGCTTTTCCCAAACCACTGTCCCGAGCAATCGGGTTACTGCTTTCCAATGCCTGCTGCAGGGGTACGCTCCAGTACTGCATCATCGTGCAGTCGTTCAGTCCGAACCAGAATTTTCGGACTGCAGTGTTGCTAGATCGGTATGGGCCGCGATGGGGAAAGGATTTACCACAATGCATAATGCATATTGATGAAGATTTTTGCATGTACCACGTAACATTGATTTGAGATCCATACAACGACCGCTCAGAGCATCCCCTTTCCGACTTGCTCTTTGCGCTCTTGCCAGACAGTCTTGCCCGAACAGCTACACACGGTCTTATCGTTATCCCATACACCGGCACTTCGTGCAATGACACCGACCAGGGTATCGCGGTCCTCGGTCTGAAACGCTCCCTCTTGTTGTTGTTTCGACACCACCATGCTGCGACCGATAATCTCCCACACCGACACCGGGCGATCCAGGAACGCACTGCCTCGTCCGTCCTTGCCCACTTCGAGTGTGCCAAACATGCCGCGAGGCTGACTGAAGCCTGCCAATTGCTTTACA
Organism: Cladophialophora chaetospira; assembly: GCA_030247875.1. NCBI lineage: Eukaryota > Fungi > Ascomycota > Eurotiomycetes > Chaetothyriales > Herpotrichiellaceae > Cladophialophora > Cladophialophora chaetospira. Next base: position 285,967 of record JAPDRK010000003.1, read on the forward strand.
GCATCCCAGATGCCCCCCGTTGAGGCTGCCCCACGTGAAATATCACCCGTCTCTCTTATCGTGGCATGATACGTACCCGGCGATACCCCACGCACCGTCAGGTCAACCAATGTCCGGCTGTCAGAGACTTGGACCATTCTCGCAAGCCCGCGGACTGGATCTGACACGCCGTTTGCATGAGTTTCTAGAATGCACACGCCGGCAGAATTGGACTTCCCGCTGCCCCGTAAGATCGCGTCTCGTCCGGTAGCTTCGATGGCTGACACTATTGATGAAGGAGCGGCCGTTCCTTCAATGTAAAAAAGTTGGTCTTTGAGATTGGCTTCGATCTTGGCAATGCCTAGCAACAACGACGTCAGCCCTGTCACCAAGTCGCATGAAACAGTGTGGCAAGCATACCGTCAACTTTTCCAAGGGCGCCCTTGACATCGTCTACACAGGAATCACAGTGGAGAGGGACTGCGAATGTTGTCTGCAGATCGAACCCAAATCAGTGCCGAAGGTCGACGGGGGCGAGACCATTTACCTGGAAAGGCTCTATCCCTATGCTCCCCATTTTGAACCGATCAAAGCGTTCGTTACCGTCGACAGGATGAAGTTGCGATGGTCGAAATGCTTTAGAAGGCGCAGTGAGCTGGCTCATTCACAATTGTAGGATGCTTGGTAATGTAATATTAGAAAACGTGCTCTCGATGGCTCTGGCCCCGCATAAGGCCACTTGCGTACTTGCATGCAAAGTGACGTGCCGAAATCGGAACGAGAACATCGCCCGAAGGACATCTTCATTTTGTGAAGCTTGTGTGACTTGAACCACGCTACTTTTCAGTCGCAACACAAAGTCAAGGACAATCCAGACATAACATGAGGATCGCGCTATATCCACAGTGTAATTACTTACCTTCCAATCTTGGTTCCAGCGGCAGCCACGTCGACAGACTGGTGACCAGCCTGACCAGCCGCACTTCGCTGTTCGCAGTCCTCCCCGCATCCCGTGTGTTCAGAACGCCTGCGAAAAAGGGCTTAGCCTGAAGTTCAATTACGGGTGGCTGCGGTCCATCTTGCTTTTATGGAAACTCTACACCCAAGAATACTTTCCCTCTGCATTTCAGCTTTTCAATGATGGAGCTCTGTTGGCTGCCTTTAACGCGTTCTGTCTGCCAGGATCGGGGTAGGGCGTTGACGTGCCGCCTCGGACGAATTAAAAACACGAATGAGCGGCGATGACAAGCTGGCAGCTGAATTTGAGCTGTCTGGATGTGGCATGCGGTGAGGGAGCTTGCAGTAATCTACGGTAAGTGGTGTCCAGTCTAAATGAGCTGTCGAGCAGGGTAGGTCTGCATTCTATGATATAAATTGACCTTCCTCGCCTCTACTCTCTTGCCGCAGTCGATATCGCCGACTTGACAGAACACCAAAGAGATTGACTCACTTTCACTTATCACTACCCAACACTCATAGCTGGCACCATGTCCTACCCTACCCGACCTGCTTACGTCCATGTGGGAACATGGGATGATGAGTCGAGAAAGCATCCTGCGATGAAGGTAAACGAACCCTGCCACAGAACGAGCATTTTGCAGCTCTAACAACTCCCTCGAAGTGGATGGAAGACTACACTTTGAACTTCAACAAACGCGGAGATTGGAACCAGGACGAATGTGACTGGGTAAGCGCGGTCTTCTAGAGTACCAGTAATTCCGCCAACATAAAACTCCAGTTCTCTTCCGACTTCACACTCGTCAAGCCCGATGGCACGTCCTCCACGGGAAACGCCGCAGCCTTCAAAGAATCCAAGGGCATGTACGCCGCCTTCACGCAGGAATTTCACGAGCCCTACTTTCTCGTCACCTTCGACACGGATCAAGGGTGGGAGATGATTGGCCAGGCCTACTTGTACGCCAACTGTGCCGGCCAGCCCACCGCGCAGGAGAAGAAAGTTAAGGACTTGCAAGGCAGGGAGTGGGACGTCAAGATCCCAGGCGCGTTCCACTTTGTCTATGTCAAGCAGGAAGGAGCGCCGCATGACGGGATTGTGCTGAGTAGGACGGAGATCATGAGTGATTCGATGCCAGCTGTACAGATTCTTATGGCGAGAGGAGTCATCAAGATGTAAACGTGGTTGAAGAATGATCACCCCTAACACAGAAATCTCTACAGGTGCTTAGACGTGTATGGAAGCTATTCACCACGACTGACCCTCCTTCTCACCTTCGCGCTCACCCCTTCCATCATTACCACGCTCTACCGCGTGCACATCATGAAGTCCCTCTGTGACTGTGTCACAGTCAGTTATGAGCCTCGGTTTAGGCCCGTCCTGAATTTCGGGTACGTACACGCGGCATTTTCTTATGAATGTACAACTGCCGGCTAAACGTCGATGTCGTCTTTCCTACTTAGGGGAGATTTGGTGCCTATCTGCGCGCTGCACGTCGCCGCTTGCTTCGCATCTTGTGCCGGTCGTGCGGGGATCCCGCTCAATGCCCGGCCGAGAGATTCGCTCTTACTATTAACAGGGAGTCCCCATATACCAAGAAGCTTTCGTCGTAGGTATGAAACCCTTTAAGCTCGTCCCTGGGAACGAGCATGGCACCGATCAAGGAGATTGAATACTTTCGCGTTCCTCCACGTTGGATATTCGTCAAGATCACCGATTCAGAGGGGAACACAGGTTGGGGTGAAGCGTCCTTAGAAGGTAACTCGGAAGCCGTAGAGGGCTGTTTGGATGCATTCAGGGAACGGTTCGTGGGGATGGAAGCCAAGTGCGTCTGTCCGCTTTACTGTCGTTCCCGTCAAGCCTGACGTTACACACGCAGTGAGATTGAAAATATATGGCAACATGCATATCGGGGGAGTTTCTATCGAGGTGGACCGGTCATTATGAGCGCTCTTGCGGGCATTGATATCGCGTTGTGGGATTTGAAGGGTGAGTCGTGCACACCAATCCTCGAGCAGAGCGGAGGCAGCAGGTCAGGTATTGATTTATGGTTTAGCACGTAGATTGAATGTGCCCATCTATGAGCTCTTGGGAGGAAAAGTCCGCTCGAAAATCAAGGTCTATACCTGGGTTCGAGGCGAGAATGCTGCTGCTTGCGCAAAACATGCGCATGTGTACCCAACCCCCAAGGTTCGACCACCGCTAACGTCTTGTCGTTCAGTCTGGTGAGAAAGGAGCAGGGATTCAAGGCGGTCAAAATGACGGCCACCGAAGATCTTGGCTGGGTGGATTCTCCATCGGCTTTGGACGACGCGGTGGAGCGATTGAAGGCGGTCAAGGCGACGGGTGTGGACTGTGGACTGGATTTCCACGGCCGCGTCCACAAACCCATGGTGAAGCTGTTGGCGCGCAAGCTGGAGCCTCACGAGCCCCTGTTCATCGAAGAGCCACTATTGTCCGATCATCCGGAAGGATTGCGGTCTTTGGAGACCACGATCCCGGTCGCGCTGGGCGAACGACTGCACAGCCGATGGGCGTTCAAGCCGTTCTTGGAGCTGGGCAAGGTGGATATCTTCCAGCCGGACATCAGCCACGCTGGAGGAATCTCAGAGCTTCGTCGCATCGCCACCATGGCCGAGGCCTACGACGTGTCTCTGGCGCCGCACTGCCCGCTCGGACCGATCGCCCTGGCGGCAAACTTCCAAGTCGATTCCGTGAGCGCCAACTTTTTCATTCAAGAGATGATTCTAGATCCGAACCAAACACTGTCGGTGGGCCAGGGTGACTTGAAGGGCTACACCAAGAATGCCGAGGTGTGGACTGTCAAGGACGGCTTGATTGACATGATGGACGGGCCGGGACTGGGTATCGAGGTAGATGAGGAGCGTGTAAGGCAGTCCGCGGTTGGTACCAAATCATGGAGATTCCCCACATTCAAAGGTCCTGATGGAGAGCTGCGGGAATGGTAAAGTCGATGTACATTGAAGTGGAATGGAAGTGCGGACTAAAGAGACAGGAGCTGGCGGGGCTGGCTGGGGATGGTTATGAGGTATGTAGGCTACCGAGAGCCGCACTTAGCTAGTTCTGCCATTGATTGAGTTTTAAGCATAAATAGCCAAGAGACTAAATATAAAGTGATTTCCTTCCATATCACCTCTCCGTCAGAGTATATTTTCAGTTAGCATCCTCCATTCTCGCTCTCTCGTCCTTGGCCATCTCCTGGAACTGACTGGGCTTGTACTTGTCCTCTGGCTTGGCCAGCGGCCTCTTCGGCTCCATTGTTCCGTCGTGTGGTTTGTGTGCGACAACTTGTCCGCATCCAGAGCAAGTGTGGTCTGTATCGGCGTACCACTTGCACAAAAATGGAATAAACACTGTAATGATACCGCAACAGAGGCAGCAGAAGGCCGCCGCAAGGCTTTCATGTGTCAGGTTGCTCCAGGAAAAGTCGATGGCAAACATACCTAGTCTGCGATGAACTCGGATGTGAGACTGCGGTCTTCTGTCGTTTTTTGCAGAAAGGACAATCGACGTATTCAGGATCTTCGCCCAGGTCCTTAAGGGACATCACTCGGTTGAGACTAGCGTCCTGGCCGCCTTGTGCGCCTTTTGAGATCGCGGCAGCCGGTTGGCCGGTCCGAAGAGTCATCTCACTGAGACAATCTTCAGCTAAATGCATGAGCTCAACCTGGGAAGACTTACTGTCGCTCGCTATTGTAGCCAGACTGGGACTCATGAATGGTCAATGACTCCACCGCGTCCTCGTCGGGCTTGGGGTATATATCATTGGGCACCTGCAGTGAAGCAGCGCCATGCTGATCCACGGGTTTTGCTGTCGATGCCATGACCAGAAAGATGACTTGAATCTCGCCAGAGATCAGGAAGGCAGAGAAGCAGAAGCAATTTGAGTTGATTTGGGTAAACAATTGGCACATCGTTGCTCAGCCTCGCGACCCCTTGGGGGCGGTTTTCAAGTTCTCTATCAGGACTAGTACTGGGGGCCAGGCAGTGCGTTCGTGCAGCCTTTGAAACCGTGGCGCGACGCGTGGCTGGGCGGCTATGTACTCCGTATTCAACGTCCAGGAAGCAGCCGATGTATGTTCCAAGCATCAACTACAATCAGAACACTTACTGTGTGCTGGATGTTGGTTACGAGACAATGCCTCCAATCCGGTTCCCAGATGTCAATTCTTACGAACTAGTGAACGTCGATAAGATTGGGCAAAAGTATGAGTATGCAATCCTTTCGCATAGATGGGAGCATGAAGAGGTCTTGTACGATGACATGCTGGGAGACGTTGGCACAAGGAACAGGATGTACGGCTGGAGAAAGGTCCAACAAGCCTGCCATCAAGCCCGACGCGACAACTTTCGATACATCTGGATCGACACTTTGTGCATCGACAAAAAAAGCAGCTCTGAGCTCTCTGAAGCAATCAATTCGATGTTTGCCTGGTACAAGGATGCTAGCCGGTGTTATGCATACTTGTGGGACGTGCCAGCAGCAATTGAGCCCGAGACTTCGACCAAGTTCGCCTCAAGCGAATGGTTCACTAGAGCTTGGACGTTGCAAGAGTTGATCGCGCCAAAGGAGCTTGTATTCTTCGCTCCAAGCGAAGATGGCTGGTCAGTATTAGGGTGGAGACACAAGCTCTGTCGAAGACTATCCGAAATCACCAAGATCGATAATGTTGTATTGTCTGGGACAAAATCCGTGCACACGGTCAGTGTTGCAAAGCGAATGTCCTGGGTTGCACGGAGGAAAAGCGAGAGGACAGAAGATAGGGCATACAGCTTGTTGGGTCTGTTCGATGTCAACATGCCGATGATCTATGGAGAAGGACCCAAAGCGTTCTTGAGGCTGCAGGAGAAGATTATGGAAGATTCGGACGACGAATCATTATTTGCGTGGCGGGCCAACCCTACACCAACTCCAAACATGGGATTACTTGCTCCTTTGCCGGAGATGTTTGAAGACTCGGGCAACTACTTCTCTTATTCTGACTGGGAACCACGAGTACCCTTTTTCAAGACGAACAGAGGTTTGCAGATTTCGTTACCCCTTCGACGGGTTGAAGGCGATCTGTACTTGGCAGCTTTGAACTGTCCTCGGCCAGGGAAGTCGGATGGGTTCGTCGGTATCTACCTAGAGCGTGACACCGATTTTGACGACACCGAGGTCATCAACCAATTTGTACGAGTGAGAGCGGACGAGCTTCTAAGCCTAGATAATGCCAGCGCTCGTGGCAGGGTCCAGACGATTCGTGTTCGGCAAACGCCTGCTCCTTTTGCCTCTACAGGCATCTTCCCAGAGCACTACATACAGATCCAACGCGGTCCTGCGCCAGTCACAGGTTGCAAACTTCTCGGTACAATGGGAGATGAGGCTACGGCAAATATCGCCCAAAAAGTTCGTTGGATCCCAGAAGACGTGCCAACGCTCTTCAACATCACAAAGGACGACGAGAGGCTCTCGTGTGTGCTGGTGTTCGAGCGCGACTCAAATGGAACAAAGTTTGCTCTCCTCTTGGGTTCAACCTCAAACCTTGATGGCGTGATAGTGCGCTTTCTCGGAGAATGGGAGGACCGCTACAAGTTCGGCGACCTCGAGCTCATGTTTGAACATTTACAGCCATTTACCGATCCGGACACGGGCTTCGAGTTGGTGCATGTGAAGATTGTATCCGCCGTTAAAGCGGATGTCAAGATCTTCTACGTTAGCGTCAATGTTGAACAGCATCCCTCCATGATGGACATCATGATTAACGACACTCCGCTAAGACACGTAGTCCCTCCGATTCCTGCTATCGCAGCGAAGAAACGGTCTCGAGATAGGACTCGTGGCATTTGGAATCTGCTCAAGAGGGATAGCCATCATAGCATCCAGCCCCAATGATGCTCCGACCGTCTTCCAGATAATGCTTCAATGCTACACTCTGCCCGGCATCGACTTCAACGCCCACTTCATCTGCGGAAGAGTACCCCGAGTGGGACATCTATTGAGGAACAAGACATCGACAACTTCTCATGCTCAGACCTCAATAGCATGGACATTCTGAACGCGTTGGTGTGCAAGGATGCCAGCACCGGTCATCTCTCCCACGAGACCATGGCATCATCTGCCCAAGCTCCAATACCCATCAAGGTACCATGGCGATCTTCAGCACTGAATGTCTGGCCTGTGAAAGATTTCCATCAGCTTTGAGTTCAACCCTGCCGACCCAATATAGGAGACAGAACCCACCCACGTCATGCGTGTGTCCAAGAACCGACGTTGTATTCACTGTCTCTGCTTAGGGAGATCGCCATGAAGGTATGCTTCCGCTCAGACAAGCTCAGCACCGTGGGCGTTTCCACTTACCTGCCCCACTTCCAATAGAGTCACCAGCTTCATCACGGTCTCTACTGGCGGCGATGTGGTGCTTAGCAGCTTGGTACATAGCTGCCAAAGCAAGTAAAGTCATAAGGACGCCAAACACAATGGAGACGATGACTTCGGAGCTTTGAGTGAGGATTTGCGCCATCAGATGGAAGCATGTCTTGGGAATGGACCTTTGAAGTGAGAGAGGTGCTTTGTCCTCAAAGCATTCTATGCGGCAGTCCACGAAGTCTTATAACTTTTTCTGCATTGCGAGAAAGGGCGCAGCAGCACGGGTCAGTCCCATGTCCTCGAAGAATTTCTGAGCTCGTAGCATCATGGCCCTGAGCCTACATCCCCTGCATCCTTCATGGGATACAGTCTCTTGATTTTCATCCCCTGCAGCAACAGGCATTTTGACGGTTTGTATTCGACCGCCGAAATGCATCCGTGATTGGCCAGTCGTGCTTGTATCTTTGTGACTTGATGGAGATCCTCGCTTGGGCAGCCTGCGACCCTTTACTGGTCCGTCGAAAGTTGTAGTGGCGTGTCGCTGTCCTATTGGCGTTGCAGCAGTGTTTGTTTCCAGTGAACGAGCCCCACCAACTTAAGCAATGCCAAGTGTCTGCCGCCTTGGGAGCAGTTGAACAGCTTTGATCGGGCGGAACCTGGGCTAGGTGCAGGCGTTGGAGGCCGTCCCTCAGCCTGACGAGATACCACCAGATCCTTCTTCACTCCTCGGCCCACGTCGTCGTGTGACCATAGCTTACAAAGGGAAATAGTTGGTGATCTCTGGGTGCAGCAGACGGTTGAGATTCGGATGTGGACAGTACTCGACTTCTCGCGGAGGCGCCTTCTAATGCTCAGGTCGCCGGGCACAAAATATTCCTTGTACCATTTGAAAACCATGCACTTTGCCGTATGACAACCATGACAGTCAGATCCAGAAGCACAGTCCGGTACACCACTGTGAAACCGCATCTTGGCCTGGAATATGGAAATTCGATTAACGCAGCAGGCGCCGGCCTACACAAGAGCAAGAAGTCTCAGCCAAGACGAGTGGGCAGCACATCGTGCCATCATTTCTCACATGTACCTCGAAGAAGGGCTCACGCTGGCAGAGGTGCGCAGGGCGATGAGTGAGCGCTATGGATTCGTAGCAACGTGAGCCTATTCCGTCCGATCAATCTGAATTCTAGGAAATGCCTCTGACCATCGGTAGTGGGCACATGTACAAGGTCAAGTTTGCACAGTGGAAGATCTGGAAGAATTATCGGACGTCGCAGAAAAAGGAGCTGCTGGGTCATTTAGTGGACAATGCTGAGAATGCTGTGCAAATTTCCGTGACCAATTTGACAGTGAACCATCGGCCATTGAAGCCTGGACGGCTGATACGAAAGGTGATGAAGGATCGCAAGCGCATAGAATTGACCCCAAAACTGGCTCCAAGCCGGCTTGTAGAGTTGTCCATGAGCAGAACTGGCGTCGAAGTGGCACTACATGAGATAAAGGGGTACTATACCTGGTATTTCCACCAAGAAGACCTGGAGAGAGATTTCAGCTTCAGCGGCAACATGAACCACGTCTTCTCCAACATCGCCAGCGCACGGAGAGTGCTTGATGAAGATGTCAAGCTGGGGTTTGCAATGATGGACACCGCTTGCCGGGAAATAGAATCAATGTTGGTGAGGCAACCATTCCAGCTCATCCAGCACATCGTATCCGAGCTAGGCGAGTGGCAGTGGTCAGTAAGCGCCAGGCCGGCTCGAGCAGCTCTGATCAAGTTCATTGTCTCCATGACCATACGGAACTTTGGACCTCAACACGCGCTCTGCAAGATCATTTCAATCTTGGTGCAGCCTGAGATGAAAGAGGAGGTGGTTCCTGCGATTGTCAAATTGCTCGCCGATATTGTCAGCGAGCATATTCAGCAGCATGAAACAGTGCTCGAAGTGCAGAATTATCTCGCCGACTCCTTATTCCATGCTGGCGATCTTCAAGGAGCACGAGATACCTACATCAGCATTCTCGACAGAGGTGAAAACTTCGGAAAAACACACAGCAGCTATCGCAGGGCGTTCAGAAATCTTGGCTGGCTTCATTTCAAGCAAGGCGACTTGGTCAAGGCAAAGACCATGTGGCTCGAGGTCTATGACCTGAACGCCGATGCCGCGGGATCTCCGAATGCTGATTTTGGGGGTGTGTGTACTTGTAGATACCTTGGACGCTGGTATTCCGAGCAAGGTGATGAAGAGCAAGCTGAACAGTATCTGAGATTGGCCTTCGAGGGATATCTTGAAACTTCTGGGCGAGACTCGAGCGGGGTCCGTCGATATCTCGAAAGTCTCGAGGCTAATTTGACGAGCCAGGGCAAGATCGTCGAGGTTGCGGAGCTCAGGCGCAGGCACAGGGATTTGTGGTCACGATGGGAAGAGAAGAAGCTCGTCCGTTTGTGAGAGAGACGGAGTCGATTGCTGAGATTCATGTCAGGGGTTTCACGGACAGGTCGACTGTCAGGTTACCTGCAATGAGCAGCCAGTCTTGATGTCACGCGTCTTAACCCAGCTCAATAACTGCTCGAGGCGATATGAGCGCCATAGAGCAGCCTTGCGGCTGACAGCTGCTCATACGTTAGACAGAGGTAGTTCGGAGCTAAAGTTCAAATTGAAGTCGAGAAAATTGCCAAGGCATTCATCCCAGGGCTTGGCATCACCGTCCCTGGACGACGGCGAAGGAGCAAGTCCTTTATGCACAAGCCATAATGTCAAGCCCGCAATAACAATAACACACGTCCAGTCGTCTGTCAAGATGGAGGATGAAAAGCTCTCTGGTGAGCTCACAAGATGGGCAGCTTCCCACGGCGCCAAAATCAAGGGCATCGCGGCCCACAAGTTCCCCGGCAAGGGACTCGGTGTCATAGCAGAGAGAAGGCTTGAGGTAGGTCACTTGCAAATGGCCACCTCAGTGCCATCTCCCCTCCGAGGCGGACCATGAACAACTGTTGACGGGAAACAACAAAGGCCGGAGAAACTATTCTCGAGATCCCAACATCTCTCATTCGCACGGAATTCAGTCTCCCGAAACGGATCAAGAAAGCCATCACGACGGGAGACCTCCATGATGGCAGCGTCAACGGCCTACTCGCTCTCGAACTCGCGCAGGACAACTCAAAAGCTTACGCTCTCTGGCGCTCGACGCTGCCATCCTTGACCGACACCAAGGAATCCATGCCCCTCTTCTGGCCCACATCACTACAAGACCTGCTCCCACCCCCGGCACTGGCCCTCCTCCGCAAACAACAATCAAAACTACACCGCGACTGGACCGCCGTCTCGGGCCTGTACCCAAACCTCACGCTGGAAGCATACACGCACGCCTGGCTCCTCATCTCCACCCGCACATTCTACTACACGCCCCCCGGCCAAGCCGCAGAGGACACGCCCATCGCGGACGAATGCCTCGCCATCGTGCCTTTCGGGGACTACTTCAACCACAGCTCCAGCTCCTCCACATCCAGCCCCTCGTCAACAACACTAAAAGTGAACTACTCCCCCACCGGCTACGAATTCACCACCGACGCCGAGGTCCCGGCGGGCGCGGAACTTTTCATCTCCTACGGCAGCCACACCAATGACTTCCTCCTCGTCGAGTACGGCTTCATCCTCCCTGCAGCAGAAAACGCCCACGATGCAGTGGCGTTGGACGCCGTGGTGCTTCCACTCCTCAGCGCCGAGCAGAAAAAGGCGCTCGAGCGGGAGAATTATCTGGGGAATTACGTGCTGAATAATCACCAGGAAGGGGAAGACGAGGGAGGGAGTGAGAGCGAAGTAGTCTGCTATCGCACGACGGTGGCGCTGAGGTTGCTGTGCATGCCGACGAGGAAGTGGAGACGCGGATTGGCGAGTGGGTTTGACGATCAGGATGGTTTCCCGGGAGAGGTGACGGTATTGCTGGGGAATGCGTTGAGCAGCTACATCGAGATGGCAGAGACTAGCCTTACGATGATCTCTCAGCTTGATAATGGCTCGGCGTCTCAAAGAGACATGATGACCAGGAGATGGGATCAGATCCTGGCGCAGCTAATGACCGTGAGTCATAGAATAAAACTTTGATCGAGACCCATCATGAATGAGGAAGCACGGCTCCCGTGTTCAGTACGTGATGCTTCCTACCTACGAGTGTTTCCCTTGCCCTTCAATCTTCGTGATCAAGGGCAGATTATCCTATACGCTCCGGTATGCCAACATGCAACCCCTGCAATGCGTGTTCCGCCCGGCCATGAAGAACGCCATACATTTGGCAGTGAGCCATGCTTCTTTGGATGCTCACCCCAACGCCAACGCTCTTATATCAGACGCCAAAAATTTGTGTCACAAGCTCTCGTTCACTCGTCCAGCCGCCAAATGACCATTTCTCTGAGACCCTCCTGATTTTCCCACGGCAGTGATGCTTCATTTCAGCCCGAATCCCTCACTACACTGCACCGCCATCCAAAGCTTCTCCTCCAACTTCTGCCGGGAAGCGTATCGATACAAGCTCAATGTGTTGAAACACGTCCTCGCTATAGGAAATCTCTCAGTTGGCTTGTTTGTAGGTCTGCCGGACATGTCGAACTCTTCTTTGTCGCGAATGAGCTGGATTCGAATGACCAAGTTGGTTGCGCCCATGGCCGGGATCCGGTCACTCGCAGTAATAAAGCTAAGAATCTTCCTTTGGTCTGGAGGTGCGACCCGGGCAAAGAAGTCCCAGAACCAGACAACCTGCGCTTGATGTTCGGGCGAGCCTTCCTCCTTTGGCCAGCCTTCATAGGCCGCCACAGCGCGCAAGCTGGCAATGTCGAGAGGTTCATCAGACCCGCGGACCAACAACTCAATCTCCTCTGGGCGGAACAGAGATAGCGCATTGCCGCCACAAACAGTGAAAAAGCCTCGTTTGAATGGCTCATACTGTCGGGCAACCGCGGTATCGAGCAGGTAGTGCACATATAGATCAACAAACTCCCTTCGATTTGAGTTGTTGACCGATCGCTTCTCCCCACCGGAACACAACGGGACCTGCACAATCTCTCCATAACGGTCCATTTCCGCAACGAAGTCTCGACAGAACGTCTCTTCGACGTCACCCTCAAATTCCAAGAGTTGCCTAAACCCTTTGGCCAGAGCGGGACGGAATTCGGCGAGGTCTTCCAAGGTATAGCCATGGCCAACTTTGGGCGTTGATGTCAACTTGTCTCCTGTTGAGGGCGCCGAAGCCAACATCTTCTTGAACACAAAGGGTGGAAATGCCACATCGAGAATAGTCGAGTTGTAGATCGCCAGCCCTAGCAAGACTCCAACAAGGAAAAACTGCTCAGATGACTCGAAGCAGAAGGGGTTGAAGTAGCAATACTGAGAGTCGTCATCATAGACGAATAATCCATGATGCGGATCAAAGATCTCCCGAGTCAGCAGGAGGAACCACTCTTTGCGGAGGCCTCCAGCATCGACACCTTCTTCTCCCTGAAAGTCGATCCGAAGGCCTTTCTTAATGTCACTACCTCCAGACCCGACTACCTCGGAAACGCCACGAAGACTGTCTTCGACCAGACAATCCCGTCGAATCTTGAGTATAAGGAATTGACTGACAGCTCTGCGGCTGAGGATACTGTCGAAGAAAGCTTCCTTGGCCTTCACCTCCATCTGTCGCTTCGCGTCATGCTCGAGGATGTGGATCTTGGCATAGATGCTGAGGAAGAAAGGATATTGACAAAAAGTGAACTTTGTCTTCGTGTGCTCCCAGGTTTCAAAGTCAGACACTAGATCTGCATAGTCTAGCATCGTGTTATAGAAGTTGTTGATCGGGACGATCTGGCCATGTGAATAAGCCCGATATTTCGCATTCAGACCGGGGCTTTGTAGCCTTTGTTCATGTGCTGCAGACGCATCTCTCTTCCGAGCAATGTGACCGACATTAGCCTGGAACAAGAGAGCCATGACCCGAGCGGCAACGCGGACTTGCCAGTCTTCGCCATAGACAGATAATCGAGGTTTCTCGGCGGACTTGCCTGCCGACGTGGAGGTAGGTCTTCCTCCAAGGGCAGCATGTACCTGAGAGGCATGGTGCATTCCGGAATCTGAGAAGCTGGGAACAAGTCCTGCCGTAGGGTTGATAGGCTCATTGGCCGGCTGTTTCTGCTGCCTTGATAATCTGTACGTCACGAAACTGCTGACCATTTCCACCGTTCGCTGAAAGTGGCCATCAGCAAACCGGGAAAACCACACCACCAGGTACTGATGGTTCTCGTTGGACAAGTTTGCGATGAGGCCTAAAATTCGTTTGATTATTCCAGAATGGTGACCGAGACTGCCCGGCCGTCTGTTGGCACTGATAACACGTTTTGACGGCGAGTCACGGAATCTGTCATCTGCCTGCGGCTTTCCCACCGGTATGGGTGGATAAGACATCGTGGTGCCAGCAAATTTACCAGCTTCCAGTCTTGCTGGAGTCAGTAAGGGGTTTGCCAACAGCATCAGAAGAAACCGACAATCATCAGGATGCTTTAAAGGTTGCCTGGGTCGCTTCAGGAGATTCTCGCTGACTTTTAGCAAACTCCGATGTAGGTGGATTCGTGACTCAATGATGTCTCGCTGAATGCTCTCCAGCGGGACCGAGCGCCAGCACTGCTGGGCTCGTGAATCTGACAGCCTATGTTGCAACTCATGCCAGCCTTTCTCCCAGTGATCGCCGGCATATATGATGAGGCGATACCACTCAATGAGCTCGGGCCAGTTGATTCTTGGATGTCTTGCAGGGGCAAAGCTCCGCGACTTGTCTGGTGATCTATCTCTTTGATGGTTGGATTCTTTTCCAGTCGGGATCCGGCCCGACGGAGCACCTAGCCACCATGAGCCGTTTTCTGCAACGTCACCGAGTAAGAGAGTTTTAGCATCGAGCTCTGACAGGAACGCATCGGGCTCGAAATTTGGGGTTGACACTGGCTCTGAGATTTGCCGCCTCTGTTGAGTCCCGGAGTTCGACCTAGGCTTTGGGACAGGTTCTTGATGTGGCCTCGGAGTTAGAAAAGAGCCATTCAGCGTCGCACACCCAACGAAGCAGCTCCCGATATAATTCTCGACCAAGCGAAATATGTCAGACTTAGGCTCAGGAGTAGTGGTCAAGTTTGCCCCAGTTTCAGATATTTGTCGACCTCTGAGATCTTGAGGCCTGATTGGTCTCGAAGTTGACGAGAGGAAAGGGTCGGTGGAATGTCCTTGTACGAAGGCTGGCCCGCCATTACGATGAGGATGGTTCGTAGACAGAGTTGACTCTTCTGAGGGGCTTCGTGGGTTTGCACGAGGGAGCGGGGAAGGCGGCGGAGAGTCCTGCTCATCGTTGAGCTGGCCATACAGGACGCCCTCTGGCGGAGTTCCATCGAGCAGGAAAGAGTCGTCGGCTGACTGCTCATTCTCAACGGCTAGCGCACGAGCGGGCGTCGAGGGTTCGTCTTGCTCGATGCGAGAATCAAAGTACTGCCTAAGACAGCGCTCGAGCAGCGCTCTGGTCCGGTCCAACGATAGCGGCACAAGCTTGCGCGGGGGAACAGGTCCAGGTGCTGGACCCGGCGCATCGGCTCTCATCTCTGGATTGTATTCCAGGTCATTGATAGTCAAGCATGTTGTACATCGAAACACCTTCAGGCCCTGAGGCCATCGCACTGTCGAATCGCATGTCATACACCTCCCGGTAACTGGCTGCCGGTCGCCTCGTGGCAACGAGCTCTCGCCCGTAGGATTTCTGCTATTAACCTCCTCGTGTCGAGCATCTCGCGTTCCGTCAAACTCGCCGCCATGCCTTGTCTTTTTCTCCGTCTTCTTCGAACCAAATATAGCAGGGAATGGGTGGCTAAACGAGCGACTGTGATTGAGGTTTCCGGGCCTCGAGTCTGGTGACTCTTCGGGGACGGGTTTCCGCCGTAGGGACGGTATGTCGTAGGTCTCAGCAGCAGCAGTCGCTGGCGGTGGGGGCAGCGGTCGGTTGACGTCGGCGGCCGAAGTGGGCTGATCATGGCTTGTACTCCTCGTGAGTTGAATGTTGCGAGGACGTGGTCGGTTAGAACGATGGTTGTGAGGCGCAGACGAGGGCATTGACGCCATGGTCTCATACACAACCGTGTGCGTGTTCAAAGGAATCGATATAGGGTGAACCGAAGGTGGCAGTGAGCGCAGTATTCATAAGAGCAGGTGGGCTGCTGAGTCCGCTCAGCGGACGCCGGCCTCCAAATGTCTCACGTCTGGCGGCTCGAACGGCACCTGCGAAGCTCTGCGTGTTTGGCGCGTGTGTACTATTGGGGTCGGTACAATCGTAGTCGGCTGAGGATGCAAGGCGGTGCGAGGTCTCGTATGATATCAGCATACAGCCTTCAATCTCCTGGGATGGTGTCACGCTGATGAGGGAAGTGAACAGGTCCCAGCATATTGCCTCGTCACGGACGCCGACACGATTGCTGGGAACAGGCAGGCACGGTTCGCCTCGTCCGAAGTTCCTCCTGGTTATGATTGTGAGTCTGCTTGGGGGCCGACCTTGATCCTGCAAGCCTGGTGAGGTCAAGAGGATATAGCGGAGACGTTGCCGACTGCCAAAGTTCAAGGTCCTGTCTTTTCGGGAGCATGCGAGGGGAAACGCGCCAAGATCCGGCATCATGTCTGGAGACGGTTTCGGTAAGTCTACTCCAGTGATAGGGGTCCAGGGTCGACAGCCACGCCGAATAAGATGCCTCGGGAGAAAGGTGCCCGACACTCTGGGGTGTCTGCACTGCTTGATTGGGAGCAAGGTGCCCTCGCACCGCCGAAAATGAAGCTTAGGCCTACAGGGGTTGAATATGCAGCCTACCGAAGCATTCCTACCAAGTAATCATGTCTTAATAGGCTCAATGAAGTACTACTGCTCAATTCGATAGGCCTCACGCATTTGGATCTGAAACCATCTAATCCTATTATTGTTGTAGCATGGCATCTTCTAGCCATCTCGCCATGTCTACATGATCTATATAATAATCACACCACTGTTGCAAAGCCCATTGATTGGAATAGAGCGCTAAGAGCATGCAAGCATGATAATCAGATGTGCAATTTAGTCGTCCAATCCATATTCTCGAGCGAGCTTGTCGGCTGCGGTCAGGCCTGCGAGATATGCGGTGGTCTGTGTATGGTTGCTATCAAGGTGAGTTAGCATATGTCTCAGCTAAAAGGCATAAGAATAGCCAAGGTGGGTAGCACTTACTTTGAGACAATAGGGATCACACTCATGTCGGCAACTCTGAGGTTCTCCACTCCAAACACTCTGAAGTCTTTATCCACGACGGCTGTGCTTTCGTCTTTTCCCATCCGAGCCGTACCCATCATATGCCATGTCGACTCGGTATTGGCCCGCCAATAAGCCAAAACATCTTCCTCGGAGTCACTCTTGGGACCATCGATCACCACGGTACCATCATGAAATTCGGGGCTGTTCATGATCTTGAGTGTTTTCCGGGTAGCTTCGACGGCTACTTTTCTGTCGTAGGGATGAGAGAAAAAGTTGGGATCGTATATCAGTGGCTGCTTCGGATCAGAGGATTGAAGGCGCACGGAACCTGTTGACTGCTGGTTCAACAGGAACAGGAAGATGACTACGCCAGCCTCGGCAGTGTCTGGGCTGAGAAAATGGGGTAACCAAGGGCCGTTCAGCATATACTCGTAATGTGGGACGGTAGGCGCCAGCAGGTGGTCTTGTTCCTCCTTGGGCAGAGCCTGCAGCTCGGGCAATTCAGCTAAGTTGTCGAGCTTTTCGTATGCGATACCGAGAGCAGTGGCATATTCCGACAGTGGTCCGCTGCCATCCTTCTCCCACAATGTCCGAGCGGCCGCTTGAAGCTCTTTGCTTTTGTAAAATGGTGTCCGTTCATCCTTGGGATTCGCTCTGATAGCGGGGATGGTGATATGATGGTGGTCTTTCAGGTTCGCTCCGACGTTGTCATTCGCCTTCACGACAGAAATGTTGAAGGTCTTGAGCTGTTCAGCGGGGCCGATGCCGGAATGAAGCAGAATTCTAGGGGTGTCGAGGGAACCAGTAGAGAGGATCACCTCTTGGTTGGCGTAGATCGTTTCTCCGCCGAAGGTACTTATGCCGACCACCCTTGTACCTTCCACGACAACTCGTGCCACCTCTGTGTCGACCAGAACATGTAGATTACTGGGTGCGTCCGTCAGAGCATCTGCTGCAGTAGACCTCACGCCTTTGTATGCCGTGGATATGCATACTGAAAGGCCAATTGGATCTCCCGAGTTGTGATCCGGATTATGTTTGGCACCGTTCGCGTACCAGATATCCATCAGCTCTTTGCATGAAGACTCCCAGACCTTTGGAAAGCCGACGTTGATCGGACCAGAGGAGCCGTGGTTCCTTGGGTCAGGGTCGGTGTACTGCTTGACATCTTCTGGCAGGTCTGTAACCTCTCCGTGGTAGGTCTCGAGCCTCTTATATCTCTGTTGAACATTCTCCCAACTCCATTCCTTATCGTCAACGAGGCGTGCCACCTCGTCATAGTCGTCTTTTGGGCCGAGTGTCCACACCGAAAAATTGATGGCAGAGCTCCCACCGAGGCCTTTACCGCGATCGTAGGAGATGACTTTCCCGTCGAGGCCTTTGATTGGGGCTGTTTGAAAGCCCCAATTCATGCCAGGAACCATTCGATGAAGCCATCTTTCCGCATCTGCCCTAACAGCCTTGGAGTCGTTACGCCCTCCGGCCTCGACAAGCAGGACTGAAGGACTCTTCTTGCTCCTTGCAAGTCGAGAAGCCAGGATGGCACCAGCTGGGCCGGCGCCAACGACGATGAAGTCGAATCTGTCTGGTAGGGTGGAACCCATTCCGTGTGTTTGCGCTGCTTGAAGTGGAAATGAGGTGGAATTGAGGTTGAACTGAGGTTTGAATTGACGAGAGTGCAGTATGGTTTGGACCGAAAACCTGTGAAAGTGCGATGTCGACATGTCGGCGGGTCCACGGCTGAGTGCCATTGCAGCCCTTTATATCTTTGATGTATAGGAGTCGAGCTAGACTTGGAGCGGGTCTGGGTCGAGTAAGCTCATAGACGCAAAAGCATCAATGCTGGTTAGACTGAGTGATCCATTCGGGCCCTAGATGCCGCCGCTCTCTGCTGCACAGCGCAAAGGGGAAAAGAGTCATAGCCCTTTTAGAGCTGATATCTATGGAATCCATAAAATGATTCCAGATATTCACCTTGAGCGTTATGCTTGGTATGCTAGATGCGGGAATTCGTATACGTTAAGGGCAAGCGTCTGGGCTCCGCTAACGAGGAGAACACAAATAGACGATGACAGGTATCCGATAGATCTCAATGATTGGGCCAGAAACAGATATAGAGCCTCGTTCTTGCTGCCGTGCGGTATTGCCGTTGTCCCAAGAAGCTTAACTTTGTTCCTGGCGCCCTCAGCCCCTCGAAGAGCACCAGAAAGTGAACAGTAGCAGGCCAGGTCGCCTCCGCGGCGAGCAACATAGCCAATGACGGCTCCATCCATGTGGTATCGTGGAGACGAAGGGAGCCAAGGGCTGAGTCATATGGAAATAGACGCAAAGAAAAGACCTGGCACCAAACTGGGGTTGCAGCCAGGGTGAATCCATCGCGGCCATGTTCGCAAAAGTGGACTCACCGACAAGGCATTGATGGGTATGGGGTATTTGGCTTACAATCATCGATGCTGACATCTGGCTGTCTCTCGAGCATGGGTTTGGTGGGCAGCAACGGGAGAAATCCCATCCGTGTCTGACAAGATTTAGTCATGTAGCGTTATCTTATGTCAGGTACACATCCAGCTGCAGTGTTAGCTCTACCCTCGCAGCTCTGGTGCATACCTTGACCAAATGCTCGATAACCTAGGATCGCCTATGATAACCTCGTCTTGATGGTCACCTATGTACCCAATGTGTCAGCATCCAAGGTCGCCAGCTTAAGCTCTCTGTGTTAGAAATGTCTTTTCTCGGAGTTTGCACTCCTCCGATTTAGGGCTCGCGCTTTGACAGTGACAGCAACGTAGAAATCTTACTTAGTCCTCAACACCAAACGTGGACGCCTGACCACAATTCTCAAAACAGCTTGCCGCTCGTGTTGTTCACGTAATCTGCATCGGCTTCCCAATTGGTGCGTTCTCGAGCACAGGGTACATGAATGTCTGCTTGGAAGAGCGAGAGCAGGCGCCGTTCCGATACCGAACAACGTGACGCTGACGTGACGACTAGTTTACCACTTCAAATTAAGGTAGTGCAGGTGTGAAAAAGATGCATGTCGCGTGGTTCTGTGCGCCACAGTTTGTCATGCCTGTACTGTGTTAGTTGCGAGCACGAGACGCGATACGGGTAAAGGCGGCATTTACCGACGCCGCGGAAACCAAGCGCCACGTTTATTTTGGCATTTTCCTGTTGCATCGTAAAGTGAACGCCCATTGATCGAACTCACATTCTTTGCCGCTACGTACATATTTCCTCGAGATGGTCTCGATTCCTTGAGGACTTTGCACCTCGATGCGACCATTGTGCTTTTCACAAGCAACATGGCGTGTCCGAGCTCATGCCTGCCCTCGATGGCTCACCAGCAGCCGGACCGTTTTCTCAACCCGGCCTTTCCTATCTACCACAACGGCTGATCTCGGTCAATCGCAAGCCGATTTACTCCCACTCGATCGCCCGACAGTTGACGCTCACTTGCAGGAGTTGACTGGCGAAAGTGTACCGCGATCCTCGTCCAACAAGCCTAGGCTGGACTCGAGGTATCTTCCCGTGTCATGCCCAGGTTGCGGTGCTCTCACCCAAGATGTCGACTCTTGTTTGGCCGGGTACTATACCACATCAAGAAAGGCGGTGAGGAAATACATTATAGACATCAAGCAGGAAGCACGTCAAGAAGACAAACATTACGAAGGAGAAGATGCTGTCGAAGAATCTCGAGCCGAGTCACAGGAGGAAAGCAGTCAACATGTTGAGCGCACGGTTGCCGAAACAGACTTGCCGACTGCGCTTCCAGTATGCGATAGATGCCATTACTTGATCTATGACTCCCGTGGTGTTTCAATTGCACATCCTACAATTGAAGCCATCGCAGACTCGGTCGCCGAATCGCCCTTCACCAGAAATCATGTCTACCACGTCGTAGACGCGGCAGATTTCCCAATGTCTGTCATACCCTCCATCTACAGGCATTTATCTCTGGCAAAGCCACGTTCGCAAAATCGCAGATCTCAGCATTCGTTCTCCACCAGGCCGTCTATTTCGTTCATCATAACCCGATCCGACCTCCTGGCACCCACTAAAGAGATGGTGGATAGCATGATGCCCAAATTTGTCTCGGTTTTGAGGACCGCCTTAGGACGCGTGGGCCGAACCCTTAGGCTTGGGAATGTCCACCTAGTCTCGTCCAAGAGAGGGTGGTG
Source organism: Cladophialophora chaetospira (assembly GCA_030247875.1). Classification (NCBI taxonomy): domain Eukaryota; kingdom Fungi; phylum Ascomycota; class Eurotiomycetes; order Chaetothyriales; family Herpotrichiellaceae; genus Cladophialophora; species Cladophialophora chaetospira. The sequence continues at coordinate 306,719 of JAPDRK010000003.1, forward strand.
GACGAAAGATATCAAAGAATCCATTCGGAATAGAGGCGGCGGCAACTGGCTGGTCGGGAAGTTCAATGTCGGCAAATCAAACCTGTTCGAAGTTCTTTTTTCCAAAGGCTCGCACGACCAATCACCTTCAACTGTATTGCATCAACGACAGCAACAACTTGAGGCGCACGAAAAAGCTCTCAACACCTCCTTTTTCTCCGAGAAGGGTTTGCTACCTCCTCCTCAACCGGAAGTGGCTTTCCCAACCCTGCCTCTGGTCTCGAGCCTTCCTGGCACGACAGCTTCTCCAATACGCCTTCCTTTCGGCAACAATAAAGGAGAACTTATTGATATGCCTGGTCTAGAACGCGGCGGACTCGACCAGTATGTCAAATTGGAGGACAGAACTGACCTCGTGATGGTGCATCGTCCAAGGGTCTCTCAACACGTCCTCAAGACGGGCCAGTCCTTGCTCCTTGGAGGCGGGCTTGTGCGAATCACGCCAGTACTGGACGAGAACGACCGCAGCACAACTATGCTGGCCTACCCCTTTGTGCCGCTTAAGGCTCACGTAACTTCGACAGAGAAAGCAGAGGGCATTCAAACGCAACAACGTGAAAGTGGAGTAGAGTCGATTCTTGCGGATGATGCTGGGCCCACCATCTCCCACGCAGGTAAATTTCAGCTGCAGACAGACGTTACAAAGTCTCGGGCTGCGTCGATGATCAGAGCCGGGGTCAATCCAGAAAACTTGCCATTCCATATATACGCTACAGACATTCTCATCGAAGGGGTTGGCTGGGTTGAACTGGTATGTCAAGTCAGAAAGGGTAAACGCATGCCTCAAAAGCAAGCTCCAACCGAGGCTGCCTCTCTGCTAGGTGCGCCAGAGTCGGCCGCACCTGCAGCTGAGGCCATTTCTATTGAGACATGCACATTTACTCCCTTTGGCGGAGATCAAACATCATCCGATCCCATACCTCTCGCAGACTCAAACTTCCCGGAGGTTGAGATCTTCACACCTAACGGCAAATACGTGGACCAGCGTACCTGTCTGGATATCTGGCAAATGTGGAATTCTGGCAAACCTCAGAAGGCCGTGAGGTCTGCACGCCCTCGCAAACCTATGGCAGGGGCCAAGAAGCGAGAGAAGGCGTCAAGAACGGCTGCTCCTAATTCGGAAACATGAAATGACAGACTCATGTCTGTATCATATACACGCCGACGTGGACTTCCGTGGCTCGGTGGGGGATCGAGACGGTCCAGGAGAGTCAGAGTGTGCCTATCGGGCGAACGTCCTTATGCCCTTCCAGCAGATCGATTCTTCGGGCTCCACAGCATCGCTTAGACGCGTGCCAGGCAACCTCAATGTGACATCGCCGTCGACACTCTCAAGGTCTCGAAAGACAGGCAACCTCTTGATCAACTCGGGCTTCCCATGCCCCGTACCAATCGAGAAAGTGGCCAGCTTCAGCACCTCAAAGTACTTGTGCCGACAAGGCTTCTTGCGTGCCTCACTTATTGTCATTAAGATTGACGAGCTTCCCGCTGATCAGGAGACCTTCTACCAGCCAACAACGCGAGTCGATTAAGCCTGGTGCGATTGTGCCAGTAGACATCAATCTCTGGCAGCTGGGAGTGGTGTTCGAAGCTGGCGAGGGCATCTTTTTGCGCAAACATGGGCATGATATGATTTACCTGAAGTAAGCAGTATCATTCGAGGGGCGCTGGAAGAGAATGAGTATGTCGGTAATGATAACATCCAATTGGCGGCAAGGACGATTCTTTTCTGGTCCTCCCACTTGTATGGACAACCCGAGCATCAGGAGAAATAGGAGTTGCCGATCTCACTGAACAAGCAGCCTCGCACACTGCGAGTCGGCATATAAGGCCAATGTGATGGACGCACGCTCCTCGAGTGGGGCATTCCGACTCGGTGTGGATCTTCGCTTCAAGCCTTGCGTCTGGAGATTCTTCTGTCATCTCACTCTGAACGTGCCAGCCTTCATCCAACACTGGCCAGCTGGCTCATGCCTCGGTGATTATCAGCTCTGAAGCGATGGCCTAGAATTTCCGCGTCAAGGTGCCAGCCCTACTACTATGCAGGTGCACGATTACCCGCGATTGATAGCAGGACAGATGCTAAGAACCCCGAGTTGAACAATGGCGATATCGAGTGGCGATACTCCACATCTTCCGAACCTTGACATTTAATCAGCGCCTTCGCTCTTCGGTCCGCTCGAATTCCCGTCCCTGCAAAACCACTCAATGCCTTTGCTGGCGCTGAGGGCCTTACGGGCAACAGCGGAAGAGTGCAGGTATATGAAGTCGACATGTCCACCTACAATCTCGAAATATTCGAGCATCGGCTGCGTCGAAAGACAACATGCAGCTGCCAGCTACCATGAAGAATGCCTATGCGACGAGCGCTCTGGCTACAGCCATTCTCTTTTGCCTTGCGAATCTCTCATTTGCCCAGAATGACTCTTTCTACTCTGCCTCGCCCGAGTTTCTGTCTATCCTGGGTTCGCATCCGAAAGTAACCCTACTGGCAGAATCCGACCAGCCCTTATTCCATGAGGGAGCCGTCTTCTACCCTCCAACGAGTTCTCTTTTCGTCACATCCGATGTCATCCCAGATCCCTCGACTGCCAACGGCACCTTCCAGCTCATCTCTCATGTCACCGGCAATCTTACGGAAGCCGCCAACACACAAGTCACCCCGCTGAACGCGACAAGTCATGCAATTCCTTTTGCACTCGGCGCCTATCGTTATCTCGCGGCGCGGAAAGTTCTCGTCTGGGCTGGGCAGGGCTCCCTTACGAAGCCGGGTGGTCTGTGGTTTGTGAGCCCAGAGCCTCCATATAACGCCACCCAGATCCTCTCCAAATACGGTGCTTACGAGTTTAACTCACCAAACGATGTTGCGGTCACTCCTTCCGGCGAGATCTATTTCACCGATCCCATCTATGGATTCAAATACGGGTTTAGACCATCTCCCCAGCTGCCCAATCAGGTGTACCGATACAATCCAGCAACTGGAACCGTCAGAGCTGTAGCAGATGGTTTCCTACGTCCCAACGGAATTGCGGTCAGCGAGGATGGAAGCACAGTCTATGTCATTGACACCGGCGCCCAACCCGGGGACGATGATGGAAACACGATTATCCCGACTAATCCACGCACAATCTATATCTTCGACGTCCAAGGTAGAAACAAAGACGGGACCGGGGGCTTCCTGGGCAACAGACGACTCTACGATATGCCCAGCTTCGGCGGTGCCAAGGGTGTGAAAACAGACACTTTACGCAATGCATATGTCGGACTGGACGATGGCGTCTCGGTGTTCGATGAGGGAGGCAATCTGCTCGGGAAGATCCTTATCGATGATGTTGCGAACATCGGGTTCGGCGGACCGGGCGTTCTTTTCGCTATGGGGCAGACGAAATTGTGGAGAATTGATCTTTCAGACAAGATAGTAGGCTCATCCTTTACGATTTGATGCCGTGAGTGAGATACACTGTCTCATATGGCCAAGATGAGTGCAAATGGTGGTCTCCCTGGCAAAAGCAGGGTTGTCGAAATGCCGAATAAGGACTTGTTCAAGGCAGCGTGCATCAGATCCGCGCTTATGTGATACTACGCTCGTTTCTCCAAAAACGTACAATCAAGTACGAACGAGATTTCGGCTGGCAAGAATTGCCAGTCTACTGTATATACCTCTCGCGTTCAGGGGAAATGAGCCGGCAGATATATTGCGAAGAAGGCCTGCCACACTAGCCACCTGCAATCTTCCGCCCACATCCTGCATCGCCTCAGTCTTCCTGCTGTTTGTTCGTCCACTCAACCCGTTGATGGTCGATAGAACATGAGCTGCGTTAGGACGCTATGAACCCCGCCAGCGCACAAGCCAGCATCGTCTACAGACTTCCAAAGGCTGCTTGGAAGCGAGTTCTTACTCAGTAAGAACCACAATCTTGCCCCTTGCTAGATTCTTCTCCTGGGTCTCATGGGCTTCAACGATCTGGTCGATGTGGAAAATTTTGCCAATCCCAACGGGCAAGGTCCCTGCCTCGACCTGCTTGAGCAGATCGTTGAGGGGAGTCTCCATGAACTCTTGTGGACCTCCATCGTAATCCGTCAGACAGACGGTGTGTGGGATATCTCCCATCGGTGAAAAGTCTTTCAAAGCCCAACTATTTCCTGAGGAGTGTCAATTCTGGACAGGAACTGGTGCACTCTGCGTGAACTAGTACTCACCGACAATGCCCGTCATACACACGATGCCGCCTCCCACGACACATTTCAAAGAGTCGCGTAGGGTCGTCGTCCCAACCAATTCGAGCAACTTGTCGAACTTCTTGTCCTTCACTTTCTCTGCAACATTCCCGTCGTCGATAATGATCTGCTCAATGCCGCTCTTGTGCATTAAGTCGGCGGTTGCCTGACTCGACTGCCTCGTCGTGCCTGCCACAAAACATCCATAATTCTTGGCAATCGCTGCCGCGGCAAGTCCAACTGAAGTTGTCCCTCCCCGAACGAGCAAGCGATCCGTTGGCTGCAACTTCAGCGCCTTGAACAGAGAGCCATATGAAGTCTGCAACATCTCCGGCACCGCGCCGATAACACTCCAGTCCAGGTTCGTCTCTATCAGCTGCGTGTTCTTGGCCTTAGGGGAGGTATACTCGGCATACCCACCATCGAAATCTCGGCCCATGCCACCCATCGCACTGGCGACCTAGAATTTATTTCCATAAATATAACAGAAATATTGAACGGAAGATAAGAAGAAGAAAAATATACCTTATCCCCAGGCTTGAACTTTCCAGACGGGCACTTCTCAACTATACCGACGGCCTCGATACCCAAAACACGCGGGAACGGCACATTCGGGCTGTGGCCTTGCCGAGTAAACATCTCAGAACGGTTGAGACCGAATGCTTTGACGCGGATGAGGACTTCATCTTCGGCAGGGGTGGGGATGGGACGTGATTCGACTTTGAGGACGGACGGTGGACCGGCTTCATAGATGACTACTGCCTTCATAGACATTGTGCGAGCTGATGGGAATCTCTGGCTGAGGAGTTGGTGGTACTTTGGTGATGTTCTGGCGACGAAAACGGCGGTTCTGTTCCTGAGGCTGTTCATGCGAGGATTGAAAGCTTGTCTTGACGGTGGATGCTGTCCTGAATATATAGACCCACCCCCACTTTCCGGGAGTTATTCTTTAGCATACAGCGGGCTGAAGTCGCAAGTCGCTTATGGTGATTGCATGGTGAGGCGCGTCTGATTCAGGGATGAAAGTGTGAGGTGGTGGGTCGTGATTGCCGTGGTCCAACAGCAGGTTCTGATTCAGCGGTGCTACCCAGATATACGCGATGCGAGTTCCCGTCCTGTGCTATCGTAAAAGCATCCAGCTTGTCAGCTATCAACTCACAAAAGGTCAAGCTTCACACCCATTTGTTCGGAGATATGGTCCTTGCCGAGAAGGGCAAGCATTCCACAATTTACTTGTCAAGATTCGCGACCGACTGTATCCAAGATCGAGTACCCGTTACACCGGAACTCGGTTGGACTGGATAACCGAGCTTGATACCCTCAAGCCTTTTACATTAGGCAGAGGCCTTGCAGAGTGCCGGTCCTTCGCTTCATAAGCTTCTTTGATCTTGTTGGGTGTAGAACTCGGGTTCGGATTTGTTGTCCAATAGGAATGTGAGAGTTCATCTCAAGCCGACCAGTCATTTTTTGAGATGCCTGTCTACGTCAGTACGTCTTCACAGGTTGCTACACTGCCTGCAAAGGTGAGTCAACAAATAAGAGTGCCTCTCAAGTTGGAGTGTGAGTCTAATCCGCCTCCTCCCTCAATCTCGCCGGCAACGCAGGCATGAGCAACACCAAACAGACCAAACTCCTCAAACGAGGGCCATGGACGAGGACATCAGGAATCGATAATGATATTAGAATTAAGGCTCCTTTACCCGAGAGAATGATGGCGAGCAATGTAGGTCCGCCAACGCTGTTGGGCTGATGAGCTCTCATACAGTATTGTCAAAACGCCAACTACGCCAGAAGCGCCAAAGCTGGATAGGACAAGAGAGAGGGTATAAATGCGAATTGGCCTTTCCAAAAGCGAGTCTTTCTTTCAGCTCACAACTCCACTCCATTAAGGTATGGACAATCATCAACGTCCGTATGCGCCATGCTCTTATGCAAAATCACCTGTTTTGTTCTCCTCGATGCTGTTGAGGTGACCGGCCTTGATCACTATCGCCAGAGCTATCTTCTTCCGTATCGTTGTCAGGACGCTCAAAATTCGACGGTGCGACAGGCTTTCTCTGGGTGAGGATCTGTTGGCTTTGGTGTCTTCGATGCTTCGCCTCGAGTCGCTTCAGTTTTGCATCAGCTTCTCGCAGTTTGGTTTCCAAGTCTTCGAGCTCGTTTCGTTGCGAGAGGACGGTCTCTTTCCTGCATGGCAGCACTCCATTAGCATTGCTCGAAACCAACATCCTCTCGCAAGGGTGGTTCACGTGTCTCAGATCGGCGGTGAAGCGGGGATGTGAGTCGACATTATTGAGACATGTAGGCATACTTCTGCTCCACAGATTCCTCCAGAGCACCAATCCCGTTCAATTTAAAGAGACCGTCGAGAGCCGCAGAGAAGTCAAGCGCTATTGTTCTGGAGTATGCGAGTCAGTCACTGCGACATGTCACTATGAGGGGGTGGCAGAGGTCCTACGACTGCGGGCGTCCATTGGGCTTGAAGCCCGCATCAGAGTCGTGTTTATTTGTTGCAGTCATTGTATAATTTTGTGTTGAAATTCTCGAAGAGTTTGAGGTGCCCGTGATGATATACCGCGAAGACTGGCGTAAAGTCAGGATGTGAGGGCAGGGTCGATACTAATAAGGCGATGTCGCTTTGATCGTTCAGGCAACAGGATGTCAAAATGAGTCAAGCGGTTAAGGTCAAGTAAGCGGTTTGTACAGGCGACAAGATGACTCCCAGGTCAGGTAGACTGCCTTCCCCTCAACCTGAAGTAAATCAAAGTCGTGATTGCCATCTGAAGCAGACGGACGACAGGCACATTCCGAGCAAATTGCACCGCCTAGCATTGCAGCAAAAGGGGTTCACCGGTTGACGCGAGGGACCCAGAAGCGAGGGTTTCGGGGCGCTCGACTATGACTTTAAGCTCACCCGCATTGATTGGGCACTGTCGATCCATCGATTTAATGTGTCTGGAACTGACGAGTCGAGCGGAGGCTATCTGCACTAACTTAGTCAAAGTGGTCTCGCGCTTTGCATTTTCCTCCGGATTTGAGGTTGGGAGTTTCGTGTCAAACAATAATTTTCGAACGCAAACAGCGCCATCATTTTAGCCATCGTAGCACCACGCCCTCTCTCATCACATCCACCACTTATCGGGCCCCGAATCGCTACAGACGCGTCTGTGGTCTTGCACGCTTTTTGATTGCGCGTGGCTTGGCTGCTACCAAATCAACCACGGTCGCATCTCTCTAGCAGAGCGGCTCTTGTCGACACTATATTCGCTACGATGGGATGCCTTCAATAAAAGCCTACACCCAATATGAGACGCTTGCTTTCTGCCAGTTGGTCGCCTACCATGGCTCCGACACTGTCGACTTCGAGGATATCTCGGTCGCCCTGAACGACAACGAGCTTATCCGCGAGAGCGACACCTATGATCATGCTCGTTTGACTGTTGCTGCTTTGCAGTCTCTATACCACGAGTTACTCGACCAAGAAAAGACCCCGTCGGAGAGTCCTACGGTCAATGGCGACGATAGCTCAGCTAATGGCACAAACCCGAGGAAGCGAAAGTTGTCGGCGTCGCCCGCTCCGCCTGACGATGAGCAGCCGAACGAGCAAAGTTTGCTGCAATCCTTGGTGAACAGGTTGTACGCTCGATTCAGAGAGCAGACGCTGAAAGAGATCAGGCAAGAAGAGGAGGATTATCTGAGGATACAGGATGAAATTGCGCAGCTCGAGCAAGAGGAAACGGATGCGCAAAACCAGACATCTGACGCTGGCAAGTCCAACAACAACCAGTACCAACCACCGCTCGAATTGATAGAAACAAAGTCGGGAGACACCGCTCCCAAGGTAGCGGTTGCTCAGGCAAGCTCCCAAGCAACACCTAGCTCAGCAACTCCAGGTGCAGATGCCACCAAAGTCGAACAGGTCGGGTCGACCACACCACCTCCAGCAACAGGAGCGAGGACATCTCCCTCGAATGCCCGCAATGCTCTACCCCCAACATTGGCACCATCGTACCCCCCGCCGTCTGTATCTCCAGCATTGGCTTCAGCAAGGGCGTCGGCGGAACCAGCCCAGGCAAGAACTTCGCAACCGCCGCCACCACAAGGTCCACATCAATCACCAGGAGCCTTTCATCGCACCCTCCCTGTTCCATCGCCGCAACGACCGAACTATGGCCCAATCAACCCTCAACATTTCCAACCTGGTCCCCAGGGTCAACCCATGCCAGTACTGCCACAATACGCAGTGTCGCCCCAAATGCCTCCGCCTACGGAGTACCCTCCTCCAAAGCGCGGGAGTGTTTCGTCCACCCAGAGTAGGGGTTCACCGACTCCTGGCCAGCTGCAGCAGCCGCAGCAGCCGTACCCTGGGTACTCCGGCTATCCCCAGCAACCTCCTTGGCCTCATCAACCGCCCGCTGTCCCGTATGGTCAACCTCCGCCATTCTCCAATCAGCCGTACTACCATCAGTCGCCTCCAGGACGTCATCCGATGCAGTACCAGACTCCACATCATCCTCCATTCATACCATATGCTCAGAGTGCTCCAGTCCACTACCAGGGACCGCCGCCTCATCACGCTTGGCCGCCGCAACCCCAGGCTGGACAACCCTATTATGGCTACCCTGGCTCAGCTAATGTGACACCAATCCCTCGGAGCGATTCCAGACACGTCGCGGTGAGAAGTAGATCTTCTACGCCTTGGAAGAGACGCCCTCAACTACCTGGGGTCGTGAGACCTTCCAGCCCAGTTCGACCTGACAGAGAGGTCAGCCCTATTTCGGATACAGAAACACCAACTCGGGCGACAAAGTCAGGGAAACAGCCGGACAAGACAGAACAAAAGTCAGAAGAGGATCAGACAGCGTCCCAAAAGGCTACATCTTCGGCTAGAGGCCGACAACAGGCCAGCGCAACCCCGTCTGCTTTCGCAGGGTCAAGATCGCAGTCGATAGCATCGTTTGCGTCTGACACACCTACAGACAAACACAAAAAGGCCAGAGCTACGTACAAGATAAAACCAGAGCCACCAAGCACCCCTGCTGCGTTTCCGTCTGATACTGAACAGCAGTCACAAAGAGCCACTGGGAGACGTGGGAGACCCCGTGCTGGTACCTTGGCCTCGAAGATTGATGATAGCGCACCAACTACCTCCAGTAACAAGCGGAAACGCTCACCTGGTCGTGGCTCGGCGACTCCTCCCCCGTCAACCGCGCAGCTTCCATTCTCTTCAGAGGCGGCTCGCGCTCACCAAGCTTCATTAAACCGTCATTCTTCACTTTCGCTCGCTGTCGATCCTTCTCTTGTCGCAGTCACGAAGAACTTTGGCAAGACTTCGCAGCTGCTTCTTAATGAGATCAACTCGCACAAACTTGCTGGAATCTTCGCCAAACCGCTCTCCGAGAGAGATGCGCCCGGCTACAAAGATCTCGTGCTCAGACCGCAAGACCTCAAAAGTATCAAGGCCGCCATTTTCAAAGGTGGAAAAGCCGCGTTAGCCGCTATTGAGGCGTTCGAGGAAAAGACCGGCAATCATGGCTTGGAAGAAGGTGGTGGAGACGCCGAGAAGACCCCTACACGGAACGCCGCCGTGGGAGCAACAGCAAACGATACACTTTCTGGAGAACGGGCTCTTGGGAATGGGGTGTACCTCATTAAGGCGACTGAAGATCTTGTGCCACCAAAGAGCATCGTCAATTCAGCTCAGCTTGAGATGGAACTTGTTCGTATGTTCGCGAACGCGGTCATGTTCAATCCATTACCTAGCTCGGAGCGTGGTTTTGGGCCATCACTCCGCCTACGAAAGAGAGGAGGAGACGTTGCACCACATCACAATCGGGAGGACGAAGAGGAACAACTCGAGAGTAGTGAGTCAGACGAAAGTACTCCGTCCGACGTTGGTGGCATCATATCCGACACCCGCGAGATGTGCGAGGACGTCATGGCGATGGTCAAGAAATGGAGAGAAGTTGAATTGGAGCGACTTGGCAGCGTAGGTGAATTAGATATGGCTTCGTCTACGCCGGCAGCCGGACTTTCCACAGCCACGCAAGGTAGTGAACCGAATGCCAGCTTCGGGCACTCTGAAACACTGGAGAACGAGGATGAGGGCGGATCGAGTACGCCTAGTGCATCGGCGACAGGCACGGCCAGGAAAAGAAGGCGCATTGCCGGCAACTAGCGGTTTGTCGGGCGTTGACCTGATAGGAAAAGGTACTATAATGAGAAAGATGTGGTACCGAACAATTCGAGTTCTTTTATCGGATTGAGATCTGTTATTAATTTCGTTTTGTTTGACTATGAGTCCAAACAGTAACTCTCAGACTCGCGGCGGACCTGTTGCTAACGTCTAACACGGTTCAAGATAACAACGAATCCACAAGTCGACTCTCACAGCTTGACATTCTGTGGTAAAGCCCTGGTAGGTTTAACCTGGCAACCATCTTTCGTGACTTGGTGTCAGCTGGGAACCCTGGGTGATGAGTGGCAGTTCGGCCATACTGCGTGCATTCACCTGCCTAGAGCATGGCTGGTGAATATTGCTCAATTACTCAAGAACAGCAGCCCACACAACTTCTTGACCACAAGGCAGCTGATCCACTCAAGACTTCACTCCGAATAAATTGAAAAGATGTCGCTACTGACTTACATCTATAACCGCTATATTGTAGCCACAGAAAATTCAGCCGGCGGAACACCTCATTCTCATACACCAAGAAACCACAGTCGACCACAGCGGGAGTCAAGGGACAAAAGTAGAGTCATGGACGACTTGACCCGCAACTGCCGAAACCTGAGTATCAACATCGGTTCGACTCAGGTATGGGGCAGAACATCCTCGAATGAAGAACGCACTGCTCAACCGGATAACCCGCAAAGAAAACGAACATCGGATGGATGCATCAAAGGCGGAACTGGATTGCGTGTTGACGACTTGAGGTCGGCACTTCTCCAGGCTTATAACGACGGACGCAATTCCAATAGCAGTCTCCGAATGGATGCTGATATGCTACGACGGCGGATATCTGCCATTGAAGCTCAAGAACACGACAAGAAGTCACCAGCAGGACCGTTCAGGCAGACCGGGACAGAGCAGCGGCTCGCAGCGCAACCGCAAGTGCAGGGAAAGGGCAACCATGGTGAGAAAGCAGAGCGCGATATACGGAAGTGGGAGGAGATGGTTCTCCGGTGAGCCCAGCAACTCGTTATATTTCACTCAATACGGCTCCGTGAACATACTATCGAGATCGCTGTCGGTTTGATTCTTTCGAGATCAAGCGCGTTATGTTCAAGTATACAGCTGTGCGGACTCGGAAGCTGCTTTCTTTTTGTTGACGTCTTTGACAGTATTGGCTTAACTCTACCGGAGTGAGGTGCAAATGAGCACACGATGAAGCTCAGATCAAATCCCCAATTGGGCTCTCCAAAATAAGAAACATCGCCAAACCCGAGACGGTTAGTTGCCGTGGGGAGTGGCTGATGCGCTTGCTCTTGACTTGTTGTGGACTCGCGGCTTCCGTCGTCAGGGTGAGACACGAACACACCTTTTTTCGCCTGCGCTCCTTTCGTGCTCCTCATCACTCCGGAGAGACATCACATTGTCTGTCTACACTCTCGTTAACATTTGCTTCTTTCCCAATCAGTCGCTATATTTTGTATCTTCTGTATTTGTTGACAACGCCCTCATTCACGCGGAAGATATACCTGCAGCTACCTGTTATCAAGACCTGCGGCGTCGATCCTATTTAGCCATTGCTCCGTGAAGCACACTTTTCGACATGAAGGGCTCCGGCATTTTCCCTGTCTTCGCCGCTCTTCTTCTCTTCTTCACGGCTCTCTCTTCAGCGTGGCCGTGGCCCGAATCCCTGGACCACAAGATCGAAGCCCTCCTTGTTCGTCGACAAAATCAAAATGAGACCGATGACAATGCTCCGGACACCTCCGCGAATCAAACCGCGTCAGCAAGTGGCTCTGCTTCACGTTCACAGTCTGGCTCGACAATAACGGCGTCGGCGTCGAGATCAGCATCAGGAGGTTCAGGATCTGGAAATGCTACGAGAACAACAAGCAGCAAGACAACTCCCATTGATCCTCGATTGCCACCGGGGGGCGTTTCCCTTATGACTCCAGCATTGATCGATGGACCCCAATACTACAAAGTCGGCGACTTCGTCACGTTTGGGTGGAACTACACGTCCTTGTCAGTCACGCCGTCGGCCATTGATATTTTGGCTTCATGTAGCGCCAATCAACAGACCTACACGCTCACCACCAATATGTCTGTAGAGGAAACAGGTGCATTCACCTGGGACACTGGTGAGATGTACGCCACTCAGACCAATCCATTCCCGGTTGCCAGTTACACCTTGATCATCCACGATTCGTCGAAAGATGTCACAGATGTTCCGTCTGCTGGCTTTTTGGGCGCTTATGAGCAATATATTTTTGGGATGTATACACCGTAAGTCCCTCGCTGCCCTCGAATACAGTTGACGGGTGCTCACCATCCGCAGACAAGCCTACACTCCTCTCAACGATTTCAGATGCGCGACATGCAGTGGCGCGCTCTCCATACATGAGAAGCAAGCACTCGGTGTAATACTGACGGCATCAGCAATGACAATCATGTCATTTGCATGGTTCGCAAATGGCTTCGGGGTGTTTTCATGATTGTCAACACGACCACGATTCCTGGCCATGCATATATTATTTCTCGTGTTTGCGAGGATCCACCTATTAAATGACAAATATTTGACGACCCCAGATATAAAAGCATAGCGACGCATCGGGCGGGATCTAGGAGTTTGCGGCAAACGGGACTTGAAAATCTGGCTTTTGTGGAAATATCGGCAGCCTACATGTCGGGGCGACGGAGAGTGGCATCCGGGGTTGTCCAGCATTTGGAAATGCGAAATGAACAACATGGACTTTCGTCCTAACGAACCGACTTCCCAAGGCGGGAAATTAATGTTTTTTTGGATTATTATGTCGTTCTGTGGGGATCGTTTCCTTCGGATCAACGATGGTCAAGCCGTCGCCCAGCGGCAGCTGCGGAAGATGTCGCGATTCGATTATCTAGGACGCTGCAACAAGCTGCTCCAGTCGGAACCGCCTTCGAATGGTACTTCTATGTTCATTGGTTTTGTCATGCGGCTTCTCATCTTTGAATTTGTCATTAAAAGTGTTCCAATGAAATCAACACAGGCCGAGACTACGGGATGGGAACCTCGTACACCCGCCTCGATGAGGCTGAGATGATCTGGTGCACCATCGAGGCGGAGGTACCCATGGCCGCACAGTTGCGATCTTGAGGTTGACTGGTCGCAGCGTCCGTTGGTACCTAGTGTCAACTGCTCCTTCCTCTACGCAGGAAAGGGAATGATACCTGTTGCCTTCCACGAACAAAGGCTGTTGCCCAGTTCCCCGTCACATCTGGTCAGGAACGAAACAAGACTTTTGGCCAGAGCAAGCAATCCGTTATTTGTCTTCAATTTGTTGAAGAAGTACAAAAGCCTCCATCTTGTGCTCCTTCTGTCCCTCCTCGCTTCCAGAAAACCAAGTACACTCCTTGCTTTGCTCAACATCTTTCCACTGCCGCGGATCGCAAATTGTTCGCAAGCACCACAAATCCCTCCTGTACCTTGCAGTCAATCTTTTGTGACCAAGACCACCCCAACGTTGAACGTCAACCATCCGGTAGGTAGCAGATCAGGTAACAATCTGCTTACCACATTGACAGATAACACTGACGTTGAACCACTTTAGCAACGATCTCCGTGAGCACGAAGCTGTACGAGTGCAACCTGGCACAGCACCTGTCCGAATAACCTCAGCCAACCCATCGGATTCCACGACCAGCATCGAGACTTATCGGGACAGACTCACCCACGGGGAAGCAACCAATCCATTCTCGCTGTGTTCCATTTGTTTTCAAATATCCCTCTACCTACCAAATCAGAGCAAATAAACATGCCTTCCCCCGCAAAGAACACCTCCTCCTCCACTTCCATCGTTCGGCCCTTGAACTGGACCTCTCAGCATGATGCCTTCGTCCGCGAGAAAGCCCGCCACGGAGAAGACGCTGAGAGCATTCGAATCCTCTTTGAGGTTGAGTTCCCTGGCGTCAGCGTGAGTAAAGCTTGGATCGGCGAGAGGATGAAGACCGGAAAGTGAGTTGTCAGAGAAGAAGTTGGATGAGAACCGTGGTAAGGAGGGGGTTTTGGGTGATGGGGGACGTTCTTGTACATGCCGATATTAGGAGGTTTCTTTCGCTTTTGGAGAACGAGGGCGTTGGCTTGCAAAGGTTTGGTGGCGGGAGCAATGAGCATGACAAAGGGATTTTGCCTGTATTAGCTTCTTGTGTATGCCTTGGGTACCAGTGCCGAAGATTCATCAAAGTCAGTCAAGACACAGTTTCACTGGATCTCGAGTATTCAGAAAATATTCACAAGAACTGCAATTGTCAGACTGAACAATTAGCTCAGTCTGACTACGGGCATAGACTACGAAACAAGCGGTAGGAACCAGCTCGCAATAAACAGTTGCATTCAACTTTCCTTCACATCCTGTGAGGAACAGTTCTCCTTCGTCCTGGTCTTTAACATGATATGGACGGAGAAGCCAGGCTAATGGAAGACGTGGAAAGAGAGAACTGATCGCAAGGCATCGACCGACTCTATGAGCATAAACATCCGACTTGCCGCTTCCTCGCCGTCGTGCCCGCGCCGACGACGACCATAGCAGGGCTTTCAGAGCAAGAAGCCAGATGGACTCTTCGACCTGCGTGACACAGTATTCAAAATGCTCCCGACTGTATCTAATCCACATGCATAACGATAGGGCTTGTTTCCAAGCCATGTGGCTGAGAGTTCTTCCATGTGCCTGAGAGTCACGCTGTATGAAATACTTCTCTCACTTCATTTCGAAGACTTCTCTCTGTTCGTTTCGAAGACTTCTCTCATTTCATTTTAGAAAATTCCTCTCGCTTCATATAGAAGGACCCTCCTTCATCAAAGTTTGCCCTCGATGGGCACCCATCGGACGAGGATGTCTTGATCTCGAGACGGACAACAGGTGGAATCAAGTCGACGTTGGCAACACCGGTGTACCTCGGGTTTTCTGCGCGGGTCTATGGAGGACGGGAATCGTTAGCTGTGTTAGCCAAGTTAGCTTGCATCAACGCCTGATTGAGAGACACATAGGGTACTAGGCTAAGGCGAACGGACAGGTGTTCTGGGGCGAATCGTTGTATTTTTGCTATATCGAAACCTCTGATCCAATATTTGTGAGCTTTCGTGGTGGTAGAACATACGTTAAGGAAGTTGATTAGGATATATGTCTGCGTGTAAACCACTTTGATGTGAGTGCAGGATCATGAAAGCCATAGAGTGATGCTCTGCCGCAGCAACAACAACGCCAGAAGGGCTTAGATTGTGATACTTCGCCGCGCCGAGCGACAACGACAGTGAATGTGAGCCGAGGTAAAAGCTACATACATTGCCTGAATGCATTCTTTACATCGGTCGGCGAGAAAGATTGCCGTCGCAGGGGAACTTCAGGTGCTGCTGGGTGGCTGGACGTACGCTACCCAGCACTGATAGTGACCTCTGGCGGCGGGCCTCTCAGTCCAGCATTGATTGAGGGGGCCAGCGGCGCGTAAACCGACCCAGCAATAATAGGAATGTTCGATTCGATCTGCCCGACTGCTTGCGGGACGCCACCGGCTGCTTCCTTCGGAGCAATATCCCGTGGACGACGAAGCATTTCTTTACCGCCTTTGACACGGTAAATGCCCATCTAGTGGGTGCGTCTGAGCAATCGGAGCCATAAGAGCAAAGAAACGGTCGTTTGAGACCGACCTTCTCAGATACTCTTTGAGCAGAAACCGAGCGGATCTTTTCGGCCCGAATCAAAGAGGGCATGATGGGACCGGATTGCTTGCCATCGTTTGTTCGACGGGTTCGTAAAAGTCATCCAATTCGTACATCGTATAAGTCATCCAGCTCGTACAATGGTTTGCGCCCAACATGTACAAATTCTCCTCTCGAAGAGGAGAGGTGCTCTACCAAAGGGGAGGCGTCTCTGCCAAAAGGGTGTGGCCAAGAAGGGATCCTGCAGACTTGCAGTGGTCTCCTCTTATGCATAGAGTTTCGAATCAGTCAGCAGTAGGGCTGTTAGCGCGTTGCAAGGGACCCAGATATTTCGTAAGTTTGACCATGCCGGGATAAGAGCAGTAAAGGACGGTGTATATTGGCGACGGTGGAGGAGGCTTTGAGTCGGAGCGAAATGGCATCGAGTCACCGCTCCCGAGCTAGATAATGCCTGGATTCTTCTGCTGAAACGGGGGCTTTAAGTGCATAGGGCTTGCTTATCAAAGGTAGTGCCCCAGAATAGCCCACAGTCGAGCCACACCAGTATGCGTGCAGGGACTGCAGGGGCTCATTTGCAATCTCGATGGAGCGCTTCGAACTGAGGGAGCTCGTCGTTCTGGTACGGTTTCGGCTGTCGAATCAGGGGCAGTTGGAATGCTTTGGTGTCGAAGAGCTTGCGGCATTTGTCGCAAGGCCTTGTCTTGATATCTCGATAGGAGGCGATCATCTCCTGCACCATGTCGTCAGTACAAACGAAGGTTCCGCGTAGTGATGAGAGAATCCGTACAAGAAGGGTGGTCAGCTTCGCTCGATGTTCCGATTCCGAGATGCTCTGCTGGATATCATGCTGTAGAGAGGAAGCTTCGGTACCGGGCTTGCCAATGACAATGTACCCGGTATCGTCTGAACTCTGCTCGACTCGAAAGTCGAGTTGGCCAATTTGGACGTCGATCGGCAAAGGGTTTGCTTGGTCTGACACGTGTATCTTCAACTCTGGATGCCTTGCGCGAAAGTCGTCCACCAACTTCACAAGCTCAGAGCCACTTGGTGGGGGCGGAAAGTCTCGACTAGGTTCATTTGCAGTAGTGGTGGCCTGCTCGCGTGTGTCAGTGTGCTGGAGAAGGCCGCCGTACTCGATATTCCATCCGTCCCCACCCTGGGGCAATTCATTCGCGTTCACGGTCTGCCACAACTCGCGTACATCGTCACTGTGCCACTGTTTCTTGAATTGCTCAACGTCCCGGCTCCCTGCTCTGGCCGCGGTCTGCAGGTAAATAGCAAGCTTTTCAGGCTCGTATTGTGCGGGATTGTCCAGAGCGACTCGCGCTGGATTGATCAATTTCTCGGGCAACAGTGACCGGAGCCCACCAATCTTGATAGAGGTCAGCATTGCTGGTCTCGCATACCATTGGAAGAAATGGGAGAAAATTGCACAAGGGATGGGAGAGTAAGTCACTAACTTGCAAAGACATCTGCTGTAATTTGGCGAGCTTCTCTACGATATCGCGATCTTCAGGTTCCACAACCTCAATGGGCTCAGTGTTCATCATTCTGAATGTCTACAATCGGTACCGATGCTCGGAAACGATGCTGTAGTGTAGATAGAGACGGCGACAGAAATCCAACTCAACGTGATTGTTCATCGATTGTGACTCGAGATTGTGATGGGAATGCCAGAGGCCATGGATTCGAGACACAGGTGGCTTGGCCTGGGCGCGTTCACAGGATTTAACAGGTCACGTGAGCCTCCTAATGCGGGTTAGGCAGAAGCAATCGATTCATCCCTTCCTCACTCTGGTCTCACGTTCACTATCACCCGTTCGTGTCGCGACTTCACTTTCATCTGCGCAATTCGAATATTGTCTGCTGTCTGTAAACGTCTGGTTTAGTCCTGAACCTCGACGACGTGTCGCTCAATCTTGTTCTCACTTTTGCTCCAATCGGGGCGCCCTACAGAACACCTCCGCTCTCCGGCCCGCAGGATGATCCAAGTACTCGGAATAGATGTGCGCTTACCTCAGTACGTACCTGTACTCTGGGTAGGAATCCCGTGTTCCCGGCCGTGCACATTGATTCCCACGTGGAAATTCTGTGGCGGGTCGTCGAGTTGCTCTACACCCGCAAAACAGGATTCTGACAGTGTACACTTATTGCTCAACTTACGAATGGAAGTCGCCTTTCCCGTTGCGTGCCCTCTGTGCGAGGGACTGCATGACCACTCTGTTATGCTGTGGTATGCAAGTATGCCACTCCTCTTCTTGCAACTAAGATGGGGGTAAAGTGACGTCACCCCCTAAATCTCGAAAAGACCGAGGTGTGGGAAGTTCGATTTGATATCGTCGTTTCATGTCACATGTGTCGATTATATGCCTTACTTTGCACCCCAGAACCATTTCGATGGGGACATCCTCTCCAGAGCCTCCACCCAAGAGTTTACCGCTGTTCCGTACAGGGAACAGGACATCCTCATTATTACTAAGCGAATCGCGGGCAGAGCATGCATGGGGACGAAGCACAAAAGTACAAGGGGCCATTAGTTTACCGTTTTCAGGCACTCGTACAGAAGGACGCTGATCCTGGCTATCGAGAAAGGAGAAGAAGCACCATGTGGCTACCATCGTCTTGCGTAAGGTCCACCAACTACCATCTCTGTAACAGTCTGCCTTTAGCGTGGATGCTTTCTCAATGCAGAGCTGTGAGCTTGCTTCAAGATCTCAAACGTGGATCCATATGCAGCTCGTTCAGACTCACTCAGAAGGGTCTAGGCGGGCCAAGACTAACAGCTTGAGGCGGTGCGGACTGTGTAGATCTTGAAGCGCCTCCCACCTCGGAAGAATCTGTCCGAGTATACCCTATTTAGCATAGCAACCTAGACTGTTTGAGCCAGGTGTGCGAGCGACTTCGCGGACGATGTCGCTTTGGTCCGCCGCAGCGCTGATCACTCAATGAGGGCCAACCGAAGATAGGACCGTATCTCGCGTACTTGTAGGCGCTAATATGAACACGGATGCTGCCCTAGTTGTGACCTGGTCTGTTTCGAGCATGTATTGGATTCAGCACGAACAATGCCTTCTTTGGTCATTGTTGTGAGTGCGAGCGAGAATTGTGCGGAGGCAACTCCACACTATGTCGCTAAAACCTGTATCCTCGTCTAGGATTTCCATTGAGGAATCGATTGAAGGTTTATGTATACACAGAAATAGAAGTGATATATGAATCTGAGTATTTTGGTATTTGGTGGCTTGCTCTGACAGCAAAAGCCTATGCACACATACCCCGGATAACGGCTCCAAGGAATATGTCGAATTTGGTAATGGGTACAGACGTAACCCGAATCCGAGGACATGACATTTTCGCTTGCTACAACTAGAAATCAACGCATGCCGAGGTGACAGAGCCAGGCGTTTCGGCCTCGATAGATGTCTATACTGATCTGAAACAGATCAATTTGCAGATCAGTAGTGATAGAGGCGTTCATTATTTCATGTCCAACTTGCGGCGCACGAAAACGCCACAGCGGATCTTGGGGTCGCCCATGGGTCAATTGGTTTTTCGAGCGTGCTCGATTTGCAATCCCCAGATATCGGTCTTACTATCCGCTTCTCCGCTGACAAACTCAAGCACATTTGGTCCTTTGGATACCTGTTCATGGAAGGGTTTCTCGGAGCTAAATGTCAACACCCTGTGCGAGACGATCGTTTCTGGAGAGACCGGACGGCGGCTGCCAAAAGCCGACGATAGCCAAAGAAACCACGACTTCGGGTGCAAGGATGGGCAACTTCCTGTCCGGGCCCGACGCGGCGCACTTAAATCCGAATGAACCGTCGGTCAAAGACGCTCGTACATTCGACATTAATTCCTCAGCTTGTCGATCTCCAGACCTGGAATTGGGTCGATGATGAACGCAAGTTAGATCGTTGGGGTTAGTAGAACCTTGTGTGTGGCTTGGGTGAGCGTATCATCACCACCACCAGCAGAATGATATCTAAGCAAATAAGCTCCGAGTTCGCAACAGGCAGCGCGTGTCGCTGGAGCATAGCAGGTGTGAAGGAGTCACCGACACAACGGCAAGATGCGCTATGGCCCTTGACCATGCTACCTTGATACTGTAGCCTAGAATAATGGCAAGAGCGTATTCGCTGTTTCCTCCGCATCTAATAAGACTTGCGGGCAGGCTCGCACGATAAAGCCCATGATGAGGTTGGTTGATACTCGTAGGGTTGTGGATTGCCACGCCCAAAGCCAGCCACTCGAGCACCTGAAACACATCAAGACGCAACATTGTGATTGGTGGCTTTTTGCGAATTGCAAATCCAGCAGTGTGCCAATATACACTGAGAAAGTATCAGTTTCCACCAAGAGACGCAGCTTCAACTGTCGTTTGTTGGCTCGCTGCTTGGAGGATGGTCATCCAGTCTGACCCCCGAAAGCTGGGGGGCGGTGACCCGGGCAGGGCAGCGAGCGAAGGGTGCCAGAATTGGGATGAAGGGGAGAAGGAGGGACAGCAATCATCGCGCCGACTGCGGCCTAACAAACGAGCCGTGCTCCACCCTGCCTGGCTCGCTGGCTCGCTGGTAATCTACCCATACCACATTACGCCGCCTCTGACCGCTGCTGATCAGCAAAACATCTGGCCCATCCGCCGGTACCACCGTCTGCAGACGTAACGGTCTATCGGTACGAGCCAGTCTCCCTGAATACTCGTGCGAACCAGTCCTTCTCGGAGCCTTCTGTTTGACATGCTCCACCCTTCATTTCCTTTCTGCCCTGCACGTATTCCTGAAGCACCGCAAATCACCTGAGATATGCTTCAACCAACTGTGGCTCCCTTCCCTGCGACTACCACCTTCTCGGCCGTGTGTGACCCGCCAAATCATGACCGCCTCCTCTCACACTGGGTCTGCGAAAGGACCCAGCGATCTGCTCTGGGATGCTGTCAGCAATCGACCGGGGTCTCTAGCCCTACGAGGTCGTCCTTCGCCCCTAGGCCGCGAAGGTCGTGGTCCTCTATCACCGAGCCCACTCTGCTATTCATATGCCCTCTCTTCGCCCCATGAATCGAGCTTCTGGGTTTCTATGCGATGAAACTTGCCATCTAAACCTTCTTGCGTTTGAACTCTGAGCTGGCTCCATGGGAAGCGACACCTCGGCCAAGGCGTACAGAAAATTATATATGCACCAGCCGCCGCCCACCCCCATTCCAAAATAAAGTCAGCAACACAAAGATACTAGTGCTCCTACTGCAAGCATTATGGCCGTTGAGACTCAGGAGGGCATCTTCTCCATGACACCCCCGCCCAGCGAGTTCGACGAATTCGACAAAAGCTCCCTGCTGACTTGCTCACCTTCCCTCCCCGGGCTCTGTTATCCCTCGCCGGCTCCTTCGAGTCGAGGGCATAATCCGTCCGTGTCATCCGATTCCATATACATGCTCCCCAGCATGTCATTGTCAGAAAACCAAGGTCACGATTTGCAATCAATATCTTTCGACGATACCTCGGACTCTGCCTCCTTTTTCCCAGTGCCAGTCACAGATCCGGCACTGACCAGTCACTTCAACACCACCACCTCTTCGCCAGGACCTTCAGCAAATTCATACGCAATGTATGAACAAAATCAGTGGTTTCCGTACTCCAACTACCCGCAACCGACCCCGCTGTTGCCTTATGACCCAACATCGTCTTCGTCGCACTATCCAGCATTCAGCCACCACCCATCAGCTCATGTAATTCCTCCAACTCCTCAAGATATGCACCCGTCACATTTCGACTTCAATCAAATTCCCACCTCAACAATACCATCAAATCACCACCTGGCCGCTTCACCTTCTTTCTCACATGTTTCTCACCCGAGCTCCCACAGTCACCGGGGCAGTATATCCTCCTTATCACGATCATGCAGTCCTATTTCTTCACTCAGCAGAGGCGACATGCTAAGACCTTCATTACGCTCAAACTCGACCTCGTCTAATACCTCGCTGCACGCATATGGTATCCCCGTCGCTGAACCACCATCAATGCTGCCGTCATCGCTACACGGCTCAGTATCTGGCCACGGGGGCCAAACTCAATCTTGGCGCTGCGCCTACCCTGGCTGCACGTCCCGCGCAACCTTCACCCGCGGTTGTGACCTTCGCAAGCACTATAATCGTCACAGCAAGCATCTATTCTGCAGAGTGGACGGCTGCCCCCAGAGCGAAGGAGCAGCAGCAGCTCGTGCCAAATCAGCCGACCAGCCCCTAACAGGCGGATTCTCCAGCAAAAAGGATCGCGCCCGGCACGAAGCCAAGCACAACCCCGGCATCAAATGCGAATGGCGAGGGCCTGAAGGCGAGGAGTGCGGCCGCGTCTTCTCACGAATGGTAAGTTTCCGTACCCTTAAAAATCTGTACAGTGAAAATCAGATATTAACTGTTCTCTAGGACAACATGAAGGATCATGTTCGACGCATCCACAACAAGGGTCAGCATCAGAGCAGCGCCCATGCAAGCCGCAAGTGAGCCTCCAGAACTAGAGATCAAGAATCTCTTATGGGCCTTTGAACAGTCTGTCCGGCTGGTCGATGAGTCAGACGCTCGGCACTTTATGTACCAAGCATTCATCGAATTCTTCGCTTCGAGAACCAAAAGTCACTTTACTCAAGAGCACAAAATGCGAGCATTCGCAGTGCTTGCGGAGGGCGTCTCGCCACAATGAGCGGGCATTTGAACGAATAAGATACTACACTTTGACGAATATTGGTGTCGTCTCACGAGTCTCCTATCTCCTGCCGAGAGCAGAAAGCTCCGGCCATCGGGCATCTAAGCAGGAACGGAAGGACCATTGGGATATTGGCTGGGCCAGGCTATGTTTAATGCCCATTACGTTTTCCACTCAATTGTCACGATAGACATTGAACGGCTCTCTCCAGCGACGGGAAGCCATTGTTTTGATACGCGAAAAGGGGAGCGCCGAGAACGGCAGGGAGTATGCGATGGCCTTGGCGCCATGGAAGAAGATAGCGTGAGATTATCACGACAGGTCTGTAGAGCTTCAGAATCCAACCGCAAAGGGTTTGCAGACAAGACAAGACAACTCTTTCAGCCTGGCTGCCGATCGTTTCTTTCCTCGAGTCATCTCTCTTAGAGACTTCTGCCCTGCCTACTTGCCTCAATTCGGGTCTCATCACGAACCTTGTGCCAAACAAAGAAACTCGGAAAAATAAATCTATTTTGTACGCCTACCAAACTGGAACTGGTGAGTATTCCGCACAAGCATCTTTTAGTTCTCACACTGCCAAGGTCTAACGTACGAAGTTATTCCAGAAACCGTACCAGCCCTAAACTATCCCCCTTGCTCCATATCGCACGTCCGAAGCGCACAAGCGGCCGCTGCACGATTTCGCTTGGCTTTTCTCGAGGGGGCGCAAAAGTTCCATGTTTGGGTTGCTATCCATCGCCCAAAAACGCTGATTCGCATATTAATCATGGCCGCTTTCTCGCGTGCATCGCCCTACAGGTTTTGACAACGACGTCTGATTCGTGCTCGGGCCCGCAAATGCCAATCGAATGGCTTACTACTCCAAGTGCAAAACGCGACTGCCATCAAAAGAGAAAAGCGCGAGCGTTTGGTCGTAGGTAAGCATAGCCTTGGTGGGACACGTAATGAGCCAGGTTAAAGCAGCAGCGGCACTATGGAGCGCAGCAGCGACCGCCATCAGCGTTAGCCGTTACGGCAGAATTTACGGCCGATGCCTTGATGCTTGTCGGAGAGATAGTTCATTACTATGTATGGACAGCATTGCGAAACGGCCAAGCAAAACCCAGGGAAAATGCGTCAAGGCTTCTGCAATGCAGTGCATAGGCCAGGAATGAAGGAGCTTGCATATGTATGCGCAAGATTACTTGCTCAGCTACTGGTTGCAGAATCTCCCCGAGGTCGTTTAGTGATGGAGAAAAATGTGGCCGAGGGCCGCCGCCTTTCAGCCCTGCTGCAAGGCACGGGGTACAACGCAGAGCTTCTTCGCGGTCGATCACCTGCCTGGAAGAGCCGCGGATGGGCTTTTTCGTTTAGCACCGCAACCGCTGGGAAGTCTATTTCTTTAGGGGAACTTCCGGAATTGGGCAAGTGCGGTTCGTCACTGTATTTCAGCTGAAGGTGCGCGTGCTGGCCGATCTGAGCTTGATTGTGTTCTCGAAGCTCTCGAGTACGAAGTACGATCCCAGTTGTAGATACCTCGTTCCATAGGGCAGGCACATACGCACAACAATCATATCTTCTATCCGAAGTCAAGAGAAGCTGGATGATGACCTTCACACCACTAAACGATACCGAGAGAGGCTGGTTGGGTCCAAAACCAAGGGGAGCTCTCTGCAACTGCAATCACTGGTCGAATGGGAAAAAATGCTCGGACTACCCTTTTCAAATCAGGATGGGGGCCAAACCGTCACCACTCACGATAAAGTTTGTATAACTACTGGGGTCTGCTGGGTATCGGAACGCGGAAGCTTTCATAAGCAGGAATGGCGGTAGGACCGTATCAATCTAGCCCTAAAAGTCGTAGACCTGCGAGATGTGGAGCCTCAAAAGACCAGGATCTGTCCTAGGATGCGCCATCAAGAAACGGCTGGCTCTGTCTGGGATGCATATCGGCTCCACCATTCCCGGGACAAAGTCCAACATGTTGGAACCTCAACCGCGGGCCGCGCTGTCCACGTTGACCGTACTTTGACACGACGAACGACAGCTGCATTCTTCCTTTGATGATCCCTCATGGCGACTGGGGTCCTTGTCATACAGTCAAGGATTTAGCGTGTTGTACGTGATTTGGTGTAGCACCGCACAAGTCGACTGGATGAAGAGGGTGAAGCGCCATGCAACACTCCAACTCCTGGGTATCAACAGCCCTGTGCGGAGTCACAAAGCAATCGAACAGCGGAGTCCCATTATTCCCGAGTCTAGTACGGAGTCGTTTTGTGGAGTTGTCCATGACTGACTGGGTCTTGACTAAGCTAGTCAGCGTGTGCGCACTGTACGAATCGCCGCAACTGGAAGTCACGAATCAGCGAGAAGTCATTCTCTGGTCGAGCAATAATGTCAGAGCACAGCACCAACGGCGATAGTTCCGTCTGACCATATCCAGCGTTTTCCATCTCAAATGCTTTACACAGTAGGAGGCGAATACGTACTTGCGGAATACCTTCCACAGCTGGTCTCGGTCGCTGACAAAATCTCGTCCGTCGATGCATAACCGGTGTGCCAGGATGATGCATGAACCTAGGAAGGAGGGTCCCAGAGTTCCGAATGAATTGACGACTCAGGGCGTTTGTTTCCCGAAGCTTCAAACGCTCGTGCTTGTGCGCTGAAGGTTTGGCAGAAGGGACAAAGCGGGGATTGCGCGACGTTACATCGAAGTCGTTTATTAAGTAGCCAACCGCAAATGGACAGTGAACAACTTGGTCCATTTCATCGGCCGGATGCTGGACACCGCCGGCGGCGATATTCTGCATCCTGTCGGTTCTGATTCATGATCTAGAACGATAAGCAGCTTTCCATTCATTCCCTTGCCCCGACTTTTCTATGCAGGATCGTGTCAGAACTTTGCTACCGTTCCGGCTAATCATTTTACGTACTTCTGACATTTCAGAAGCACAAATGGGCAAATTCTGTGCTGATTGGGCTTCGGAATTCCGCTCTTAACCAGAGCAACAAGTGGTACGTATCCTCATCGTGTCACCTCGTTGGCGCGGCGGGAGCAGAGATGCCAATTATGGCTTGTAAAGTAAGCCCTTGGTCTCGTTTCATCGCTAGAGCATGAGTGCCACAATCCAAACTAGCCTTTTACAGTACTTACTTCGCTCGAGTTGATTCGACGGGAAATTCGAGGCTTAGCGCATTGATCTCGAAGTCGGAGAAGTACGTATCCTCCTGTACGTACCCAGGGGAGTTGCATACCTTTCAAGCTTCGAATCTGTAACCCTCAGAGACAAGGAGTTGGCTATAAGGCAAAAACAGACAGCTCCATTGCCACTACCTTCAGAGCTCAGATGTCCGATGGCTGATAAAGGGGTAGAAGCTTGCGAGCAAAGTTGCGAGATCGGATTATTGTCATTGCGAATTGCGATCCCGATGCCGAACCCGGGATGCTAGAGAACCTCCAAATAAAGACCCAGGGCGTTCTCGCCGTGCTTGATGTGGCCAAAATATTTCTCTCCATTGCTCACAAAGCCGACTCTCTGCACCAAAAACCCACTGTCCGGTTCGGTACCATCGAGGAGCATTCCGCTGGTCCCTGGAATTGCATGGGTCGCACCAATTCCGTGGAGGATGGCAAGGGTTTCTACACACCAGTTTGATCTCGACGGTGCAAAATCACAGAGGCGGACATTCTGCGCTGTGGACGCTTGATTTTCAAGGATCGTTCACTGCAGATTTGGTGTCAACCACGGAGGCTGTGGCCGCAAAAGGCGTCGTGCGTTGCGCTGTCGGAGCACGGAAATGTTGATTGCTGATGCTCAGTTGATTACGTATTACATCCTCTATATCATGATCGCGGATCATGGAGTCGCAGGAACAATTCGCCTAGGTCAAAGGGTGCAAGGTCAGTTCAGGGGAGAGCCTCCGACGCAAGAATCCCGGTGAGATTCCTCCTTTTTACCCCAACAAGTTTGCCTAGCGGCTTCGGTCTGCGGTGAAGCGCGAGTCGAGGCGGAGGTTGGCCAGGTACGTTCGCTCGCGTGTTCATATTGCATATGTTACCGAGTCCTGGGTCCTGGTTCTCCTCGCTAGCGAGCTGCCGGAGGACGTCACGGAGCAAGGCGCACCTACTGCAGACGACTCGCTGACACGTCAGGGAGCGGCTCTGATGACATGCAGAGCGCGTAAATCAGGAGAATGACCGACATGATTTGCTGACCCCCAGAGGAATATCTGACAATTCAATGTCGCTGAAGCGCCATGACCTTTGTGCTCATAATCAGCCGGCGTCCTCGAATCCTACTCGCTTACCGCTTGCAAGCACCAGTGCGAACCCTTCTGATCCGAGTGAGACCACAACATCGCAAGCAACGACAAGGTAAGAGTCGGGCTTTAAGTCTCCCCGAAGTGAGGGCATCAGCAGATATAGTCGGGAAAGAGCTGCAACAACATCTCGAAAAGTCAGACACTGGCTAAGATGGGGCATATTATGACGAGAGAGGAAGGTGGTGTGCTGGGCCAGAAGAGCGAGTGACCGATGCGGACACAACTTCTGAACTTCTAGCAATTGCCGGGAAGGGTTGCTTCCTCGACTGATTCATTGACCGCCATCAGCGATCACCTCTCGCAGGTGCGGTGCCACGCCGCTTCTACAGCTTCGCCTTTGCATCTAGTTGCTCTCTTAGCCTTTCTACCAGCTTGAATGCCACCTCTCCGTATATTGGCATTTGAGCAGCGTAGTTCTTCGCGGTCAAACCGCTCGCCTGCCGTCGAGCATATCTTGCTGCAATACCCTGCATAATAATAGCGCCTCGAAACCCTCCAAAAGCATCACCCCAAGCTAGCTCTAGCCCCGGCTCATATCCAGAAGCTTCAGTATACCATTGTACGGCTGTTTTGCGAGTAGGAAGTCCCGGCGTTGCTCCGTCTTTGAAGGTGTCTGTGACGTCCCTCGCACCTCCAATATCCCTTCCGACCCAAGTCCACGGCGCAGTCAGATTCACGAGATCTGAAAGGGGATGGCCAATTGTTGCCATTTCCCAGTCGATAATGCCGATGACTCGAGGTTCGGTCTTATGGAATACCAAGTTGTCAACCTTGTAGTCCCCGTGGATCAGCGTTACGCGGTCTTTAGGTTGGGTTTGTTTTTGTTTGAAGAACGAAACCATTTCAGCAAAATGCGGAATGTCTCCAACTGGTTTTTTCGTGTCGACATCTGTCGTTTCAGCTTGTGTCTTTGATAATGTCCCGAACGTCTTCAACTGGCGGTCATAGAAGCCACCGTGACGACCGAAATCGGAGAGGCCGACCTTCTCAATATCTACACGGTGGAATTTAGCGAGGGTTCGGAGCGCATCGTGCCACCTGCGTCCAGTTAGCATCTCTGGTCGCACCTCACGCCGTCCACCTACGCCTCTGTCCTGTCTTCGGGACTCCATCCAGGGAAATGGTTCTCCGTTACCATGCGCCCATCAAGGAACTCCATGATGTAGAATGGTGTGCCAACAACATCGTTATCCTCGCACAAGCAATATACCTCTGGTACCGGTACATCTGTTTGACCCAGAGCATGTATTATGGCATATTCTCGGTCGACTCTGTGAGCTGTTTTCGAAAGTAGAGCGCCGGGCGGCTTCTTTCTCATCACGAACTTTGTCCCTTTTGCGTCGGTGATTTGATACGTAGGATTCGATTGGCCGAAGCCGAACTTGAGAGGCAGTCAGTAGAGCACACACCATCGTCAGTCAGACCACCGCGCGACGTACTTGCTTCAGTGAAAGGGGAGTTTTGATCTGCGGGACATTGCCATCGATGTAGCGCTCCAGCGACGGCAGGTCAATGGGTTGTCGCACCTCCCCCGCCATGACTGTCTTTTCTGTGGTTGACTTTTGGTACTGTGCTATAGAAGAGCACTCATCCGCGCAGCAAGAAGAGCCTCCTCGTTCTCATTTAGCCATGACTCGTGAGAAAAGTGCACCTCTACCTCGGAGGAAACCGATTTCCCAGCACAGCTTCTACGTAGCCGACATGTAAACCTCGGTTGAACATCCACCGGATTTCTCGGGGATGCGGGTTGAACAGGATTACCACGTCGTCCGATGCGCTGCAACGTAGGGCCTAAGACAGCACAACAGCGAAGCAAGCACACATCGAAGCGTCAAACGCGCTCTACGCGTCTTGAGGTCGCTCACATGCTTCAGTGCAGCCTCACCCACATTGAACAGCAAGCATGACCAGAGCATCGACACCTCCAGCAGAAACCAGAGACGGGCAACATCTTCCCCCCTCCTTACCAAACTCACCTCTCCCCAAACGACTAAAACCAACGGCAACTCCTACTAAAATGTCTTCAACCACAAGCCCAGCAGTACCCAAACTCTCTGCCACATCTCAGCCACCTTTGCTGGTCAAAAAACTCTCTGCCGACGCTACCACACCAACACGAGGCTCTGCATTTGCAGCTGGCTATGACTTGTATGCCTCAAAACCCATCACCATTCCGTCACGGGGCAAGGCACTCGTCTCTACCGACCTGTCGATCGCAACACCTGAAGGAACATACGGGCGCATAGCACCTCGATCAGGCCTAGCTGCAAAGAACTTCATCGACACAGGGGCTGGTGTGATTGATGCTGATTACCGCGGCGAGGTCAAGGTCTTATTGTTCAACCATAGCGAGGTCGATTTCGAGGTCAAGAAGGGCGACCGGGTTGCTCAGTTGGTGCTGGAGCGGATATACACCCCTGAGATTGTGGAGGTAGAGAACCTGGAAGAGAGTGTGAGAGGAGCTGGTGGCTTTGGAAGCACGGGTGTTGGCGCCTAAGGGTCTCACGTTCTTTGACGAAGCTGAGATGACGAGAGTACATGAACGCAAATGAGTTCGGAGGTATGCACGACTTTTCGGCACGACGTGGGCAGATAATGTCAACATCATTGGGACGGTAGATGTTAGACGACGATAGAACAAACCAAAAAGAGTTCATGGTGGCATCTACCGGTCTATTTATGCCAATGCGCACAAGAGGCAACGCCTTCCAACATACGACCTGGGCAGCAACGCTTCCCTCACCTTCCTCTCACTTTCATCTCACCATTACCTTGCACTGCCCATGGCGTAAGCGCGGTGCTTCATCTGAATTGTACGTCCACTTTCATCTCTGCCAATTGTGCTTGATCTCCTGTGCCCGAGCATTCTGGTCTTGCTGTCTTACCTTACACCTCCAACGCCTCAGCCTTATACCTCGCTTCAGGCTCGATCAAGTCCTTCGTATTCCTCACCACCCTCACCTCCGCCGCCTTCGTCTCAGCCAGAAACCTCCTCTTGTCCTCCCCGACAGTCTCCCCCTCTCCCTCTACACCACCCACACTCGCCCCAGGCCCCAATCCAAATTTCTGCATCTCCTCATCTCGAGCCCGCCAAGTCTTCTCCAGAATCATCTGCATGCTGCTCAACACCTTCTCCGTCGCCTTTGCAAGCGGCAAATCCACCGCCTCAACAACATCATTGGGCATCCACGAAGCCCGGTCCAGAAGGTTTGCCTGCGCAGCTGCCTCGCGCAGTCTAGCAACCATGAGCGCCGCGAACATGTCCCCTGTGCCGCTGAAATAGCAATTCAGTTTGGGAACCTCGATCTTGAACAACCTCGCACTGCCATCTTGCTTCCTACTGCTCCCCACAACGGTCAGCGTCCCTGCATCACCATTCTTCTGCCCTTCATCTCCAAACCCGACACTGGTAACGACGACATGCTTCGTCCCCTGCGTCTTATGCAGCGTCCTCACCGCATTCGCCACCCCACTCAGACTATTGATACTGACCCCACTCAACAGCTCCGCCTCAAATTGATTCGGCAGGATCAAGTCAGCCTCCCTAACCAGCGCCTTATAAGCAGGCACGATATCCTCACTGACATACAGCCGGCCCTGGTCGCCCATCACCGGATCAAAAACCCAGAAGAAACCTCCAGGGTGCACGGTCGAGCGGTATCGGAGGTCGCGCGCGATAGTACCGATAGCCTCGACGACTTCGGCGGAGGGGGCGTAGCCGGAGAGGAGGACGTCGAAGTCTGTAAGGTACGATTGGCGCAGGCCGTCATAGAGCTCTTTTATCTCCGGAGCGGGTGTGCGTCGGCCTTTGAATTGTCGATAGCCTGTGTGGTTGCCTTCATCGCAGGCAGGATGATGTGGTCAGAGGACATTCTTGGGACGAAGTAGATAGATTGAGTGTGCGAAGATGTCAAACACCAATTCTCCGCAATAGCACCCTCTCGCCACAAGCCCACATAGCAGTTCCTCGACTAGTAAACTAACTGCATCGCGCGCGATGTGTCTCGGAATCCATCGAACAAAAGTAGAACACACTCACTAAAATGCACCGTGTTGATAGCCGCGACCTCGCATCCGAGCGTCTGCATAACAAAGGTCGCCATCGTATTCCCGACATATCTGCACAGCCACAGAAAAGTACGTCAACAAATCGACCCCCTGCACGGCGATAGTTTGCGCGCGGCCGCATCTCAAACGCGCTTGCCACGCGCGCAGGCTGACACCTACCCATAGACAACCTTGCGGCGAGTCAGTCAGGTGCGCCATTAATTGCTAAAGAGCGAGGAACAGACGGCGGCGAGGAGATGGTGGTGGCCAGTGACCTACATGGCTAGCAATGGCCAAGACCTTCGTTTCTGGTATCGATATCTCCGACTCGGACGAAGTCATCCTTGCTGCCGGACGAACAATGTCCACGGGCGGAATCGGGGACGGGAACTAGAGAAAGAAAAGCAAGGAATGCCCGCTAACGAGACGCCGAACCATATGAATTGCGGTCTATCCTGGGCATATCCGTTGTGTGTGGTGGTATCGCAAGTGGTCGTTCGTTATCTGGAGAAATTCTGATATGACGCACGACTTTAGACCCCACAGCCTTGCATCGGATAGCACAAGGCTGCACGATCCTGATTCACCCGCTACTTTCTCGCATCGCACCATAGCTCGCTCCGAGAAACTCCCTTCTTCTCAATTGCTCATCGTACATCCATCCTGGCTTGCTCGATAATTGAATTTCCGACCACATATCGCTTACAGTCGTTGGTGCCTCGGAAGCTTTTCTTTCCAGCAAACAGGTCACATCGTGCCATTCGTGTAGTCCTGTTGACAAAACCTCTGCCACGTCGGACTCCTCATATTGGTCGCTCATTCGTCGTCCCCAATCTGTACATCAAATGGTCAACACTCGCCCTGCAACCGAAAATTCGCCGGACAACATACCTTGGGTGCCAGATAGAATCTCAAATAGCTGCTTCCGGAGAGGGTGTACTCAACCAATAGAGGGACTTCTTGAGAGAGGCAAAGCTTGACCTTTGTAGAGAGCCCACTGGCCTTGCAGAAGTTGACCAGGTATTTGAGTGAGAATGTCAATGACACTGGCTCAGAAAGGGCAATCTTGACATCCTGCTCCGGCTTTTCCATGTTTGTATTCTGACGGATTGTCACGCTCCCACTTCCGATGTCACCTTGGCAGGAGAATCGAACGCCATCCTTGCTCGCCTCGATAGACACTGAGAGGGGCTTAGCAGGTATTCGCTCCGGACGTGCATGTCACATACCTGATTCTGACATAGCCATGAGATCGCGGCAAATGCGTTGAAACTCCCCACTCGGCATCTCAATGGTGGCCGCATATTCTGTATCTGGAATTCCTAGATGCTCTTGATCGATGTCCATCAATTTGATGTCATACTCGCTGATCCGATCTGCGTCACTGCTCTCGAATACGAGGTTGACCACGTCTGGTGCATCTTCAGCCTTCAATGTAAGGATGTCTTCGTTCTGGGCGGCTCGTAGGACTTTGGTCAGGGAGTTGAGGTTGATACCGAGTGCGATGTTACGATCGCATCGGAAGGGCGAGAACATCTCTGCCTTGAGCATCATTGAGACGAGGGCGACGTGGGAGTTGTCCATGGCCTGCAGAGCAACGCCGGAGTCATTGCAGTCGAAATTGCAGTCCTGGACAAGATCTTTGATAGCATCAACCACCTTCGGAGACATCAGCAAAGATCTATATGGTGTTGTGGACATTCTCACCTTCTTCAGCTGCGCCGCTTGTTCTAAGCGTGCCTCCAACACTGTGAAAGAATTAGTCGGACATAGATCAATGATGGGGTGACTGAGGATGTACTTTTTTGCGAATGACTATGAGGACCTCTGCAACACTGAGAGAGACTTGCGACCGTGGACTCGCAGCAAAGATATGGAGATAAGAAGCAATGCGAGGACCTGGATACAATGCCCTGTTGACGCTGCTACTGCTACTGCCTGAATATTGAATAACGCGTTCGCGTCGAAGCTAGACTACTTTAAGATTGATTGATTTTTCGGTATTCCAGTCGACCGCTCATACCTACCATGCAGAGATTGTGCTCCTCCGTACACCCTACGTCATCGGCCGCTGCCAGTGACATCAAAAAATGGGAACTCGGGTTGGACCTGCCGCTCGGTTTCGGGTGCCCTTTCGACCTTCGGTGGGAAAACAAATGTCGCGATAAGTCATCAACTATACGAGTACCTAGGTACGTTCCGACGATGCTGTCGCGCGGGAAGCATGGAACTGGTCAGACTTTCCAAGGGGACTTGCGTAAATCATCCCTCTCGTGGACATATTTAACCCTTGCTCACGGGTGCGTGACTTTTTTAGGTACTGCCCTTAGTCATCGGCAGACTCTTTGGGCTTGCAGCGTTTGAAGCCCTCGCAGTTCACCCATGCTCTTGCTGCAACTCGGTGAAATGATCAGTTGCTTCAACCATGGGTATTGCATATCACGTGGAGTAAACGGTCGCTTATTCGGTTATGGTTGTAACCCTCTAGGCAACGACATGAACAAAGCTCGGAATGACACTCAGCCTTGTGGACTAGGCGTAGACCCTAACCGTTTTGCGTAGGAACTCGGTCGCCACCTCAATTCTAGCCTATCCGGACGTCGAGCTACTGCTCAACTGACTACAATTACCTCCTCGTCTTCTAAACCATATTCTACACCGCTGAACAGATCAGCTCGGCATCGCCGCCTACTCGGAAATAGTCTCCTAGCTTTTATGGCTACGGTTGAGCCTTCCTCCTCCATTCAACGTTGTGCGTACGCTATCCCATTTCGGCGCATGATCGCCACTGGCGTATAGCGGACGTATACTAACGCCTAGCCGCTGAACAACACGTGTATCAAGTATGCATGGAGATAAGAATGTCATTATTAACCGAACAGGGGACTTTGGAGATGCAAATCATGAAGCAGCCTAGAGGGTGGCGACGATATCATGCCCTTAGTGTTTAACGTCATTCCCATGCGCCTGGAGTTTAATGTTCCGCGCAGGGCGTCGCTTATGCATCCAAGATGGTAACCATTTTGTACTTTTGACCCTCTAAGGCGTGATGTTGTTCCTGGCGGGCAATTTCGGAAACGAACACGAGCAGATGCCGTGACAGAACTGGATACTGCGAGTGAAGACTCTCTGAGGTCTCTCGCAAGCTAAACGCAACTATGGACGAAGTAACCCCTTCCATCCTCCTTTTGCGGCTGAGAATAAGCCATGCCTTCGCCCGGCTGAGACGAAATGATCACCTTTGCAATCCGACGAGTAGAGGTCCACATGCGCCAGCGCAGTGGTTACCTGCGACCGTTAAGTCATGGTCGCCGCACGCATCGTTCATCCTTGCCCTTAATCCACTAGCCGGCCGTAATCATCCAGATAACTGTGAAACGTTAGTCACGGATACAAGCCGAAGGTCGAAGTCGCACCTTTGCAAGTAAGGAGATAAGCGAAACCCGGGTATTGTCGATGCTCGTCTCAAGTACCGGATAGCACTTTGAAAGAATTGTTCGTTCTGATGAGAATATGAGACGTTGCCAAGACTCATGTTCGCTTCGGCGGCCTACAAGGCGGATGAATCATCGTTAGTAAAATAGCGGAGGTGATAGTGGTTGCAATGTCAACACGGAAGTTGTCCGTACCTCTGAAAGGAGCTCTCCTGTAAGTACTCCGGCTCTTTCAGCCACCTCAATGGCTCTCGAAAAGTAGTCCACTGCTGGGATCAGCATTCCGCGTGCTTCCACATAATCTGCAGTGTGTGCTCTGGCGTCAGCTTCGGCAGTTGCACGCTCAGCATCCCTGGCTTCTTCTGCCGACGAGTATGCGAATCTGTCGGGCAGGCTTTGAGGTCGGCCACTGCTCCCGCTAGAAGAACTGCCTTCCGTTCGATGGATACTCGCAAGGACGGTTTGAGATCGGGCTAACCAGGCCTGACCCAGTCCTATTATTATGTAAGAAGACGATCAAAGGATTGGTAAGCTGCTAACTAACCCCTGAGTGCAGTGAGATCTTCAGAATTTCTCTGTAGTAACGACAGCCATTGATTCATGCACCACTCCGCGATATCGGTGACTCCAGCGCCTTCAGCATCATGGTATGCAAGCCTCTGCAGTTCTGTGACGACAAATGTGCGGTCCGCGGCCCCGTTGGGCATCTGCATAAAGCCTGTGGAGTCGAATGTCTCAATAGCTGTCCTGGCAAGCTGTAGCCGCTGATCCCATGGAATATGGGTAGATGAGCGGTCCGCAATGCGCCTGATGTCCTGGAGAGCACCTTGGATCCGCGCCTCGTGAGCCAGGTTCATTCCATCTGCTCCGGGGCCCTGTTGTGACATGCTCCGATGAAGGTAAAGGTTGGTCGAGTGTTGGGATTCGATGAGGTGGGGGCCAAACGAAGTTTTTGGAGGATTGTCAAGATGGTAGTGCAACAACGAAATGCTCGACATATCAGCCTGAAACCAAGTACAAATATGCGTCCGAAGCAAACTCGTACAGATATCCGGACTAAACCTCAACCACACCCGGTCAGGGGTCTCGCTATATATGCGCAAGGGCAGTGAGAGAATGTGGCTATTGCCCTCGCAGGCGAAGCTGATGTGGTCGACTGCAGAGGAAGCGCGTGATATGCACGCGAATCAGGGCCTTTTGGTAAGTATTAGAAGATACTCGCGGGTACAGAGACGGACGTCGATACGCTCGAGCCGCCGCCTGGCTTTAACAAGTCTCTGGACCAGGACATCAAACCTTGCAATTGGACTGGAAGCGTGGCAAACGTGCGCCTTGGGTCGAGAACCAGGGGCGACCCGCGAACTGAAAATATGTCCTCAAACGCCAGGGCTGACCGCAGACGAAATAGTCAATTCCGATGAGATCGTCAGGGAAAACCAGATAAGGTTAAGTGCTCCCTGGTGTGATGAAGGCTTGGACTTATCTGCAGCCACAATGCGACGTTCTTGGGAGACCTGCCTAATGTCTGTGGCAAAGATGAGTCCATTTTGGGTTGGTTCAGAGGACGAGCTGTTGGGATCGAAAGGGATTACAGTATCAGTGGGTGCTCCCGCAAACATCTCGGTTCCGAGCTAGAATCGAAGGAATGCGCAAGGAAAATCGTCGAAGATACCAGAACTTGTGGTCAAGACCTGAGGCGTGGTTGATGTGCGACAAGAATGCTTCGAGAGTCGTTGCGAGAAGAGGTAGTTATCGTATAGATGAAGCGACGGGCTCGGTGGGGGCCGGCTGACCGAATCGCAATAGGCACTAAGGGGAGGGATGACTCGACTCGTTATCAAAGACATCCACGCACCAGAAAGCTCCATTTTGAGGTCTTTTCACCTGGGTGAGGTAAATGCTGGAATCAAGTGTGTGTGAGATGGAGAAGAGGTGGTTGTGAAGTGCATCAACCTCACTAAACTTTGACTCGGTGGAAGTAGGAAGGAACGCTTGGGCTAATAGCCGCGTTAACCGACCCATAATGACGAGCATCTTGGCTACTACAGTAGTACGTCGTCGAAAACAGGCGAAGAAAAGACCTGGACTTTCGAGACTACTTTGCAGTCCAAAACGTGATCAAGAGTCGCAAGACCTGAGGCTGTACAGCGTACACGCAGGCAGTGCCACAACTAATCCAAAGGGCTTCGGGCAGGAACGAGCATAACTCTAGGGCACGGAAGCGGACAGATTTGACACCCGGGCATTTCAACTATAGGTATGGAAGCAGCGGCCGAGAATCGCTTAACCTCCGGCCTTCGGGTTCGTGGATATGCAGTGATGACATTTGCCTCAAGGGAAGCGCCAACGAGAGCTTCGCACCGGTCGCCCAACCTTCGTCCGCATCGTGCGGCTGTTGAATGGGAAAGAGGCCAATGAGGTTAGAGAGCAAGGGACGACGCCGGCCTGTTCAGTGATCCGAATTGGTCAGACACATCGAACATCCTCGACGGTTTCCGCCTTCTAAGCCGTTCTAGTGAGCGCTTTTCGCGCCACAGGCTATCCGATTGGCATTACCAACCGCACTTTTCTCGAACCGTCGCGACTTGGACCTGCCTGGCAACGTGATTTGTAGGTGTTTTCAGTGCTAGTAGCACTATTATATATACGGGACCTCTATACTGACTGTGCTCTATTACAACAGCCGTCCACATGAGTATTTGCCATCACTGGCATTATCCCCCTATCGCTCATTTCATCCTCTCATGCGTCCCCTTTGTGAGGGTTTGAGCGAGCAAAGTCCTTCTCCGTCATTCAGTTAGGCGATGCCAGGCCACACCTTGAATTACAACCCTGAAAGACCCCGTGCGCCAGTCGTCGTTCACCAGAAAGGCTCGAGCATGCAAACAGTTGCCTAAAAGACACAAAAGAAAGAGAACACAATATGTCCTTTTGGGGCGGCAAATGAGCCAGACTTTTGGATACCAACGCCCCATGTCTAGCTCCGTCGCAAGGGTTATTCACCTGGACCATGGCATCCTATAACTCCGGGCATGTGCTTCATGAATGTGTCGTCAATGTTGTAACAGAATAGGTGTCCGGATCCAGACCATATGGACCACGTGGAGCCGGACCTGAACCCCCCAACTTGCAGCAAATGTCACCCCAACCTGTCGATCATATCGAAGTAATTCGTGTGTCGGTTCGTGCAAGAGGTCGGTGTTTGATGACCATCTGCAGTTCTCGCAGCATGCTGGTCGTGTTTTCCGCATGCTCTTGCATGGTTTGTCGCTTTCTCCGGTCCTCTTGGAGTTTGTTGAGTTTCTCCTCTCGACTCATTGGTGCCCAAGACATCCTTTTGCGTGGCAAGGCAACAGCCTCGAACACTTCCTCATCCACCCCTGCACCATCATAGGAGATTCTTTCGTCGCCACTAAGCAGCTTAAATGCTTCTGCGGGACCTCCATCCACAATGGTCAGGCCACCAAGACTGCTTGGCGAAGGCGACGCCGGTGACCGCATACCACTCGACGCCCTAGACAAACGACGGTCGGAGTCGGTACCCACATTGAGGAACATGGTATTTCTCCCCTTTTCCCATTCCACGAGGGCATTCCGGATCTCTGCCCCGAGTTGCTCATATTGCCCGCTGATTGTCGTACTGAGTGAGGGATGATCCGTCATCTTCATTGAGTTAATCTCCTCTCTAGCTAAGTGGACCTTGGCATTCATTGATCGGATCGTATTCGCCACTGCATCAAAACGGCGAATCTGAGCCTTGGTGTGTCGCTTTTGCGGGGTCGTCGCAATGAGGTCTCTCTCAGGCTCAGGGTCAGTCTCTCCCTGGCTGAAACTCTCACGGCCTTCACCGTATTCCTCTTGGACAACTGCAGTGTGCAGGTATTGACTTGCTTGGGAAAGCGCACCATCGAATGCTTCCAAGATTCGACAGACTAGCCGCCACTGATGGATGTTGTACCAGGTGGAGCCGGAGTAAAGTGCCAGGAGGTCACAAAGGAGAACCTTCCGGGCAATGAGATGCAGTCGGAACTGGTATCGAAGTTCCTTCAAAGAATTACGAGTGTCCAGCGGAGTTTCGTTGACCACAGCCACCGCATCTGTATACTCTTGCATCGACACCTCGTATATGTCGTGGTATCTCCACAGATCGATGTCCCTCACATATGGTTGGATGTCATTGTGAGCTTCAACACACCGGACGATGCTGGTGGTCAAAGCATGGCCGAGAGTACTCCGAAGCTCACGACAACTGTTGGGTGACTGGGCGTCTTCCAAGCGGCTCACTGGAGGTAATGGATGGGTACTGTGAATGGGTCAGTTTGAAGGAAGGAGTAAGCCAGCGGACTTGGACCTACATTTCGTATCCCCGAGAAACCACCTCCACCTCTTGAACAAAGCGGAGCGCCTCACTTGCTATTCCATCATAGTTGTGTGAGCTTGCGACCGCTTTCCCCAGAGCCAGCCCTGCAGACTGCCGTACAAATTCTAGGTACTGACGCCTGGCGAACCAGAAAAGTACCAAGCAGCCACCAATGAATAGTAATGTGTAGATTCCTAGCTCTGACCAACTCGAGGAGAGCGACCGAGGTGTCTGGTATCTTCTCTGTAGTAGATGGAGTGACAAGGCAACGGAGAATGAAATTGCTGCTGTTATAAAGGCACCTCTGAGCGAAATGGTGGTTGCCGCGAACGGTTGCTCATCGTGGAGCGGTCGTCTGGGCTTCGGGTCGTCGGATATTAGTTGGGAGGCAACGATGATATATCGAAACTGCTCGAGGAATCGCTCATTCCTGACGTCTGTGACTGAGGCGGCGGTTTGGCGTAGGGCGCGTAAATGTTCGCGAAGTTTGGGCAGGCCTCGCGGGGCGAAGGTTGTTTGTGCGCAACTAGGAGATGCAGGACGATCTGCTGCTTCGAAAGGAATGGCGTCTCCTTCTAGGTATTCGGCGATAGGCGATTCATCATATATTAGAGCTTCCATGACATTGTTGGTGCATTAGTCGTATACAGAGGCGAAGATGGTGAAACAGCTGCAGCGTGGAACTTGAACACGAGAGGCGCGTGCAATAATCTTGAATGTTGGCATTGATGACCGGAAGTCGTCAGGGGCCACACGAGACACGATCCGCAGCTGTTGACTCCGACGCCCAAGCTTCCCTGCTTTCGGCTCTCTGGTTTACCGTTAAACGTTCCGACTGGCTTGGAATAGCCAAAGTTCAAGCCCAAGCCAGGGATCTAGACCTTGAACGGCAGAAGTCTGGGGTGAACGGCCGGGAAGATCCCAGTCTCAGCTGATTGTGATCTTGACAACGTGGCTTTCAACCGAGATTTCCAATTCAACATCAATAATCCTGTATGGTTGCTCGAAGCTCTAGAAAGCGATCGGTGACCGATAGATAACTTGCGTTACACCTTGTCGACGACTCGGTCGAAATTCTCAGCGGATTGCTCTCGTGGAAATGATGGCCGAGTTTCCTATTTTCGTGGTCAAGCACCACCAAGTCTCCAGCTTCTTTGTCGGTTGAGAACAAAGTGAGTGACCACTTGGCCACGACGATCCAGCAGGACAAGCAAGATCATTGAACACCTGACGGTAAGAATGTATAACCGGAGGTCGGTATCGGGGACGGGCTGAGAAAATCGTGAAGTTAATGTAATAGAGAAGAAACATCAAATCACCATCACCATCATTTCACTTAGCTTTTTTCCCACACCACCAAGTGAGGTTTCATTTCACCATGTCCGCAGCGCCCATCACAGTGGCCGAGTACAATAAATGTCCTGTTCTGTCACCACCGCTGATTTAGGCAAAACTCACTGCTTCCTCTAATCCCCGTACAACCACCGTCCATATGATGACGTCCACGAAATCTCTGGATGAATTCCCGCCAGAAGCCTCCGACACAGAAGTCGAGGTAGTCGGACCACCAGATTCATCCCAAATTCCAGACCTGAGCAGCGCCCCAAACTTGAATGACATCCCAGACTTGAGCTCAGTCCCGGGGAGTGAACTGCGAAGACTCACCGAGAACATCGCTGCCTCAATCGAAGGACACGATGGTGCCATCTATCACTCGATCTATCGCCAGCTTCAGATCAGACCGGACAAGTACTACGACTTCAACAATGGCGTGGTCCGTTTCACTCGGAACAAGCATTTCGCCGAGATCAGGAAAGGAACAAATGCCGGCATCAGAATGGCAACTGGACTCTTGCTGCGAGGGTTCGGCTTTAAGGTCTGGAGAAAAGGGTCGGACTGGCTGATCGATGAGAGTGAGCTTGACGAAGGGGAGGCCAGGTTCGTGTATG
Source organism: Cladophialophora chaetospira (assembly GCA_030247875.1). Taxonomy (NCBI): domain Eukaryota; kingdom Fungi; phylum Ascomycota; class Eurotiomycetes; order Chaetothyriales; family Herpotrichiellaceae; genus Cladophialophora; species Cladophialophora chaetospira. The sequence continues at coordinate 347,633 of JAPDRK010000003.1, forward strand.
AGAGGAAGAAGGAACACGTTCCAGATGCAAGGTATGGTGAACAACTCTTATCTCTCTTCTCTTGTAATTGTGCCTCGCCGGGGACTGAACGTTCCGGAAGACCCTCATCTTGGACATGTCAGACAATGAGGCCAAACGACGCTGTGTCGGTGACACTGACGCAATTTCACACATAGATTCTATCCCATCCTCTCCACCCTCTGGCGCCAAATGCGAAACATCATGTTCGAACACAAAGGCACGCCCGTCCGCAAAGGTCGCCCTCCCGGCGCCGCGCCAGCCGCACTGAGCGACGGTGAAGACTCCTACATGGGCGACGTAGACTCCTCGCGCGCACCTTCACCCCACACACGCGCCCGGGCAACAGCCACAAAGAAGATCGAGAGCCTAGCTGCCAAACTCGCAAAGAGACTTCCTACTCCAAAGTCGCGGATGAGCGTAGATCAGACGGAGGAGGCAATCATCGATTTGATCGTGCGACTAGCTGAGGTTCGAGAGAATAGCGACCCAAAGGCATTTGCTGAGTTGTGGGAAATGCATATCTTGCGCGTGGATGAGGTCGAAGACGAAGACGCCCTGGACGACGCACTGGCAGCACACATCGTTGGTACCACTCAACCCACTACGTCCGCCTCAAACGAGCCATTCAACACCACAGGCGTACCGCAAGCCCACTCTTTCCCGAGCAGCCTTCCCCTTCCACCAACCTTACCCGCCCTGATGTCCATCTACATCAGCACCGCCAGCATGCTCCCACCAACCAACCACACCGCCGCCGCTCCAACAACTCAGTCCTACCACTGGCCCTCGGCCCCAGTCGAAAACCACTCGTTCGTCAACTTCTTTACCGGCGTGAACTACCGGGTCGATGTCGCTCCATCAAGTATCTTGGGTTAGGCGCTCAGTTACGGATGGAACGACGTCGTGCGCATTGTATCGACGGGTCGACGGCACACGAGCGTGAGTCACGATACCATGGTAGAGGGAATTCAAGCCGACGAGGACCGAGGTCGAGAAACACAGCAAGACGAGGACATGGTCGACGTCGAGGCATCAATGTCTCCATCTCCATCGTCCACTCCAGAAACCTGGACGACTCCGCCATCATGCAAGGACGCCGAGGACTTCACGGCCGCGGAGTGGCAGACCATCGCGCTCGGCTGGCGGGACTTCCAGAATGACTTGCGGCTTGCGGCGCAGTCGGGTGTGCGGGTCTGGAGGATGAAGGTGTGTGTGCTGACGATGGCATCATAAGTCGCGCAAGCATCTAGAGGGGAAAATCTGGGTTCGGAGCGTTCGATATGAGGTCCGACTTCTGTGATGGCGACCTACGTGCAAAGGGTATGCTTTCAATCGCAGGAAGCGAGTGGACAGGGTTGAAATCCTCCCGATCGGGGTTGAGCTGCTCAGGAATCCTTGTGACGATTGTCACGGCCTGTGCCCAAACACCATTGCCAGACTAGTAAACGTGAATGAATTCCCATTGTCGTGCGGATCGAGAGAAATGACACACGAGTTGACCGACCCGGATGGCTGCCATGTCAATAAGGAAGGACACTTTGGTCGCAGGCCTCCACCGGGCCATCGACCAGTAATCGGCCTTCTAGTGATGATCAATTTCGAGGTTTCTGGGATGTTTTCTTCTGTATGCTACACAATTCTGCCCTCAGCCCTCCCCTCCGTTCTCAACGAAAGGCACCAACATCAGAGTCCCGTTCCTGCAGACCGCGAATCAGCCTCTCACCAGGATAATGATTCCCACCGTCAACGAACCAAGCTCAAAACTTAGTTCCAACTTCTCGTAACCCTTCGCCTCATCTAAGTCGTACAATTTTGGACGGGCGGACTGTGGTACCGCATGGGTATTGTTTGGTAAAGCATCGCTGAACTTAAATGTGAGGACGGTGAGGCCCATCTCACCGCTTCGGCCGTACTTGGATAGTCTGGGTCTGTTCGTCAAGAAATGTGTGTCCGAGCATTGACACGGTCGAAAAGGAAAGCAAAAACCAGGTCTCCAGTCTAAATGGCTCAAGGCCACCACTCCATCCTCTGATAGCTTGCGATCATCTCCTTCACCCCGTCGACGGTCAAACCTTCTGGCCGGGCGTACTTGAAGCCCACCACTCGCTCGAACGAGGAGCCATCGAGACTCAGGTCGGTGTCCTTAAGCAGTTCTTTCTCTAAAAACGGGGTGAGCGGGCCTGGATTTTTGACCCCATTCTTCTCCAGCAAGTCGGCCCACGGTTGGAGGATGTCCTCATTCAGATCATCGACAACATGCTCGAGATTCATCTTTGCGAATTGCGATATTATCGTCCCTTGAAATCCAGTCTTGATGTCGAAAACCTTAGAGATGGCATCGGCAAGTTTGCCTTGACTTGTCTCTCCGTGATCTACAATGTTGAAGATGGGAACATTCCCGCTTGGCGCATCCTCACCCTTGGACAATGTTGGTCTTCTCGAGAGTGTAGGCGTGGATGGTGAAGGAAGTGTGGAGTTTCTTGACCTCCACTCGGCTGCCGCCCACAAGGCCCGTGCTACGTCTTCGACATGAACAGTGTTGATCCTCAGATCTTCCGTCCATAACCATTTTAGTTCTTTCTGCTGTTCTTGGTAGACACGGGCAAGGCATAAGCCTTTGGCAATAAACTTGGAGTCGTACTCTCCGTACACATGAGCCAGACGGAGAATAACCAAGTTCAGGCCTGGTATCCGTGACAGCTCTTGTTCAGCTTCTAGCTTCACTTTGGCTAGTTTCAGCCATGGTTTCAGTTTGTCTTGCTCAGTCCTGGGTGAGCGATTCGGTGCATATACCATGCCCGTACTAACTTCGACAAAGGACTTGACGTGGCGTTTCGCTGCTTCATTTGCCAATGTGACGCTCAACTGCCACGACCTTATCTTGTATATTTCTGGAGTCTGCGACCAAGCAGTCTCGCCCGCACAGTTGAAAACGTAGTCCCATGTCGCATGAGGACCGTCGGGGTGGTCGAAGACGCGGGTCATGGATGTGTCCCGAGAGGCATCCGCCTGAATGAACTTGTCCTGAGAGCATGCATCGGTAAACTCGGGTGCAAGATGCGCCAGTTGCGGCAGCACCTTGTCGACTAAACGAATGGAGGAGGCAAGGTTTTGAGAATGAATGTATTTTGCGAGGAATCGACCAATATAACCTGTCTGTAGTCAGTATATCCTCATGATCTGGTGTTCAAAGCACCTACCGAGACCTCCCACTATCAGCACTGATGGCTTAGAGGTGCCATTGACCTCGGCATGTGCCTCTGGCACGTCCATGGTGTTAGGAGAATAGTGACGGTCGATGCGACCGGAAGGAGTGACAGATGGGCCTGCTTCGAGGCAAGGCAGAGATCAGGATCAGCGAGACTTCTTATGCCCTGACGTGACTTTGGAATGAGAGAGGAGAGACGGCCGGACACGGGAGGGGCTGGCTTTGGTGGCCTCTTCGAACAGGAAATCAACAAGGCCCTTTTCCGGACCCCGATGCTTGCACAATCTGAGCCAAGCCGATGATGGACGAGGATGGAGGGGTGGTGGAAAAGTGGCTCCCGCCAGAATGAGCGAGCCCCACGATGGGTGAAGCCACTGAAGGATAGCAGTTCAAGACCTTTGGGTGGTTTTCAGGGCCGGGCCGCGTGAGGCAGATGGCAGCAGGCCTGTGGCGGGTAGGTCGGGTCTCGGAAGGGCAGAAAAGCTGGAGATGGCGTGGGATGGCGTAACTAGGCGGAACAATAGTTTGATGAAAATGAAGTCAGATGATGCTCATCGCTTCGTGAGGGAGCAGGATTGTGTTTTGAAAACAATCTTAACACGAAAACCGAGTCGATGCTGCCTTGAAATGCTCGAGGCAAGCAGCTACGCATGTCCCCTTGCCCTTGCATATGTGTGATCTGCTGCACTGCAGTCGCGCTTGCAATTCTTTTCGCGCTCAGGGGTTCCTGCGACATGCAGGTTCTGCTTTGATGGTGAGGAGAAAGTCTGCAATCAGATACGGCAAATGCAGGGCTACTGCATACCCGCTGCGAGCAAACTGCGGTACGCAGCAGATCGTGGGTGAATAGTGGGAGGCTCGACGATCGAGAGAACTCGAGAGAGGCACAAAGGCGGGGTCAAGACAGCCACGACAGCCACTCACGCGCACATCATGGGGAAACTAGGGTTTGGACTCACGGGAAGCTCCCCACCACGATGCAGCGAGAGAGAAACACACCAGTGCGCATGCCGAATGGCGCCTCTAAATCAAGGGCAGGCGGTACGCTAGAGCGGTCGCCAGCGCACCTCTAGCTCCAGGTTGGTGAGAGGCTTGCTTGCAAAGCAGCCTCGAACGCCGTGGCTTGCATCGAAGAGGAAGAGAGATATCATGCCATCACGACCGATCTGCTACCGAACTCAACCCGCTCGCTTAATCGAAATGCAATCTGAGATTTCTTCCAAGGATCAGGCCGGTTCCGCCGGGCAGCTCACGGTGAGAACCACGTCACAATGCAAACAAGAAGAGTGCCCTCGTAGAGTCGAAAACGCGAACTATCGTATCGACTATTGTGCAGCCATTGACGACAAGAACTCTTTTCCCTCAACACGATCATAAGAGCAGCCCACGAGGCTGATTAAACAAACAAACTACACACTTGCGATCCGCACTAATACGCATGGGGTTGTTGCACCATTGTCGCATCTGGCAAAGAGTCGACTCGATCGATATCTCAAACCTTGTTTCAAATCCCCCTGACTCACAATGGTCAGGCTCGGCTTCTGCCCCGACCATTCCGCAAGGCTCTGTCTGTCCATTGTCCACTCCCTCGTTGGAGCAATTTCGGCTTAGGATAGGTGGTCTGGATCCGATCAAAGTACAGCGAGAACAAGGCCAGCTTTGTGTTGGTGAAATGCAGATGTGTCTCCGAGCCGGACCGCGTGGATATCGATCCCGTCGTAATTCCAGAATCGCAGATAGCTGGGAACTCTCGATGCCCTGAACTCCATGCATCAATCGACCTCTCGAACACGCATCGCTAGCAAATAGGTATCTTAGTAGGGTGTCGCCCATGCCCTCGTCGTCCAACATTGCCCGACCGGTGCATCCGGGTTTCTTGTGAAGGTACGGTGCGCTTGCTTCATTTGGCCGGTGCTTGCCGCGGCTGTGCTTTGACATTTGTCGAAAGCCAGCTCTGCAAGTTTGCATTAGTCCAACTTCGCCTGCGTTGATTGTAAAACAACTCACCAATCCCTCGAGCAGACCTTCACCAGTGGTTGCGCAGCTCGGCACCACGTACCATGTGCGCTCTTTTAGTTGTGTCAATCTCAGCTTCTCAGTCACCTCTGTCGGCGTCATTGAGCCTGGAATGTCCTGCTTGTTGGCGAAAACCAGTAATAGTGCCTCCTTCATTTCTCGGTCGAGAATGATCCGGTGCAACTCTTGCCTCGCCTCATCAATGCGTGCCCGGTCGTTGGAATCAATGACGAATATTAGACCTTGTGTGCCTGAGAAATAGTGCCGCCATAGAGGTCGGATCTTGTCTTGCCCGCCAACATCCCACACATTGAATTTGACGTTCTTGTAGGTGACTGTCTCAACGTTGAAGCCGACTGTGGGGATGGTGGTAACGTCTTGGTTGAGCTTCAATTTATACAGGATTGCTATCCTGATGTCAGTGTACTCTAAAACATGTAAAACCGGTGGCGCACAGGACTCACTGGTCTTGCCTGCAGCATCCAAACCCAGCATCAACAGCCGCATTTCCCGTGATCCGAAGATCTTGCCCATCATCTTGGAGATTTGACCCCCCATTGTGGGTGGACTGCTGCAAGTCGCAGCCGGTAACCTAGCGCTGAGGTGAGTGATGTGGTCGAACCGTGTCCGCAACGTGAAGACTTTGGTGCGAGAGACGGTGCTTGGGTGCTATACTCTTGATCCAAGGCGGTTCAACGCGAGAGGCAGGTACGGCTGTGGCAGAAAACTTGCAGCAGCGCCGGAAGTTTCGTGCAAGGATGGCGGGTTATGAGACTTTGCAGTCTCCTTGAGCCTCGAAAGGCTCCCCCTCTGACTGTTTGCAGGTCTTCAGGAGAAATTCGGTGTGACTGAAATTTGGTGGAACTCATGCAGGCTGCATGCGCGCTTGAGCGCGGGAAAGGGGGATGCTCGTGCAGTGCTGTCAAAGTGGATCAAGCCAAGGGACCAGTTACTTGTTGGCTCTCAGATGCACGTGATAAGCGTTTCAGCTCAGGGGCCCATCCGTTCTGATCGCAGCAGATGATCGTCAGATCCTAACGTACGCGTACTTGCTCTGTATCAGTAGAGGCTTGATTCCATTGCTCATAACCTCGACTGTCCTCCAGCTAAACTAGTCGCTTCTTCTGGCGCGGTCAAAATCCCATCTTCGAAACACCAGCCCTCATGCTTCATCATTTTCCACTTCTCTGTCACTTTTCTGGTGACTAAGTCGCCCGTTGCCACCGCATCTTCCTTCGAGTCATGACCAGCCTCGCCCGCTGTCTGGATCCCTCGTGACAGATACTTCTGACTCAGGATCTTGAGGCCAAACCTGATCGGTAAGCCGCGCGGATGCGGATATAGTAGCACCGTGTCCACAATGAAGGGGTGGATGATCCTAAGGACGTTCAGGTCGTTCTCAATTGCATGTCCGATCAGGGGTGTCTCTGGACTTATTAGGTCGAAGAGGAGTTGTCTGGCAGCCGCTGGTGACTCTACTTTCCGAAGATTGCCTCCCTTGCTCGTGACATCGTCATCTTGGCCGTCCGATGAGTATGGTACGGCAGAAGCATAACCCTCACTGGACACTCCCGAGAAGCGAGTATTCAAGTCAAGAACCTCACCATAGGTACGAACGAAGACGTCAAACAGGAGTCTCCCGTCAGGCCAAGAAACAGCTGTGACACGAATGACTTCCATGCCGAGCGTGGTATATCCCATTTCGCAATCGAATGAGACCGGCTGCAAAGGTCGAACGTCGGTTTTCTCTGGAGTGTGCTCGAATTGCAGGATTCCTGCAAGCCTCTTCGGTGTTTTCACCGCAAATACATGTGTTTCAGCAATTGAACAGCCTTCACTGCCCTCTGGCTTGTTGCAGCACGGATGGCTCGGCTCTGCTCGAGCTTGGCGATTTGCTCGAGCCCAATGATATCGGCATTTCCCTCCACTAGTTAGGTGCCCATTGTCGTCTCGTCCCGGGAAGACTTGAAATCGTGTCGCGCAGCGGTCGCAGCTTTCAAACCCTTTGGATGCTGTAACCCCTGCCTGGGTAGAGGCAATCTCAGCAGCGGAAGGTAGCTTAGTGACATAACCATACTGTTCCAGCCCCTCCAAACTCGTGCGAAGATGTCGAAGAACTGCCACCTGCTCGCTCAAAGAGGTCAGGCCCACCGATCCCAGATCCTCTCTCTTCTCGGCTGGCTTTGGTTGGGCTTTTTCTTTCGTTGATGATCCGGTCCACTCAGAAACTTTCTTTACCCATTCCTCGGTTGTCATTTTCTTGATCCGAACGATATTTTGCGTAATTGTATTGCGATAGATCTCGCCTTCGAACTTTGTCGCCGCTTCTTCCTCGTCAAGTGCAAACATAATCAGCTCCTGAGGATCCAGCACAAGAGATTTCCATTTCGCATCCAGAGCGTTGAGCTTGCTGTTCTGAGCCTTTATTTGCTCGTGAAGTTTTTGCAGAATAGCTAATCTGGTTTTGAGCTGGGCTGGCGCTTTGATTACGTTTCGTGGTGTGAGTGCTTCGACTTTCCGAGGTTGCTTTACGGCTGGTTGGGGTCTTTCCTTTGCGGCCTTTGTCGGTGGAGGAGAAACCGTTCTTGCCATCGAGGCTAATTTTGTATTGCCCGGTAGCGGTGCAGAGTTGCGTGTGATCTCCTCATAGGTAGTTTGGGACTGTGTGGATCGACTTACAGTATCTTGTGCCAGAGGCAATTGGTGGCTCAATCCTGCTGGAATCCGAGCTTTCGACTGGGCTGGTTTATAGATCTCCGGATCTGCTCTTGACTTGTCCCTCGTAGGTGAGTGCAACCGTCTTCTTTTGGGAGGTGGGGGAGAGACATCTCCAGCACTGAAGGGGTCATATTCTTTCGCAATGGCAAGGACTTCATCCACTTCGGGTGAAGGCGCCTCCGAGCTATGCAAGAAGACGCAGACCGGAAGGCTACACTCATGTTGGTGAGGACACAGAGTGTTGCGCCAAAGACCGATGGAAGAGAACATTGTGGCGGACAACAGAACAAGTGAGTCGGTAGACGTTGGTCAAAGTTGGACTGAACTGGGCTTGAATAAGAACGCTGCTCGTAGCTAGTGATTGGATGAGAGTGGTTTCTTTCGGGTAGATTGTCGCTTGTTCAAAAGTCGAACCCAGGAAAATCGTAGCCTTGGAACTAGGCTACCCGAGTAACAACCAATTGAATCATTTCCTGTTGACCTAGGAGTTCAGACTTCCGAAGCCTTGCATTGGGGCCGATAAGCGTCGTTCGAAGCCAAGAGACGACTGACATCGGCGGGCACTTGAGAACCAGCTTATCGCTTGCAAGATACGGTTGCGATACCACCTCAAGAGAAACCCAGGGATTTACTGGCTGTATCAGATATGTGATTCGACGTACAGGTGCGGTCACCGCGGCCAGGGCGGCCAGGGCGAAAATGGGCAGATTTCCCTGGTCCAGGCTGGTTCGTTAGAAGACCGTCCTCAGCTCCCATAAATGTGAATTGTCGCTGTGCAAGATCGTCAAGATCTCTTCTCTGTGTTCTGTGAAATATCGTTTGTCATTCCACGTTGAAGCCTGAAATATTACCGAATCGTTCGCTCTCGCTGTTTGTCGTCTCTGAAGGACGCCTTATTTACTGCCTTCAAACGTCTTGTTAGGAGAGTCGTCACCAAATCACACGGCATTAATTCTTCGGTAAAAAGGGTCTGAGGACACGTCGCTGAGGGACAGGTCAACACGGCAGTGAGGTCAAATTCCCTGCGCGCGGAGCCTTGCAAAGCAGCAGTCTGATAAGGCAAGCAAGACGAGGAGACGTTCTAAGAAAGCTGCGAACTGGTCTTCGTGGGCTTTGAGTTGGGGGCACGGGGGCGTGGGAGGTGCATCATTTTTAACTGGAGCCTGGTGGATATCGGGGTGCGACTTCCCGCAGTGCAGTGCATAATTTCCAGGGGCAAGCCACAAGCAAGCACGCGTCACCACATTGGCCTTGGCGAGGCGAGGCTCCTTCCATGAAGAAAGATGTCATTACCCTTTGACCTTCGAAGCATCGACAAGCAGACACTCTTCTCCAAGTGGGTAATGGCTCCATCGCTGAGGAAATCAGGACAGTCAACACCACATAAGGCCCAACATCTCGTCGTGCTTGTCCACGGTCTATGGGGCAATCCGAACCATGTGAACTATCTCGCAAAGGCCCTTCGCGATCGATATTCAGATGATCAGCTCGTTATCCTGGCGTGTCGTCGCAATCTAGGCTCTTTGACCTACGATGGTGAGTTGTTCCCGAATGTTGGGCTTTCGGATTCCTAACATTCTTGTAGGCATCGAAGTAGGCGCAGAGCGTGTCGCCAGAGAAATTGAGGAAGCCTTAGAGGAGCTGGGACGCGATGGACATAAAATCACTCAATTTTCGATTATAGGATACTCCTTGGGAGGCCTGGTTGCACGCTATGTTATCGGACTCCTGCACTTTAAAGGACTATTCGACAGAATGTCACCCGTCAATTTCACCACTTTCGCCTCACCTCACCTTGGTGTTCGCACACCACTTACTGGATTTCAGAATCATCTTTGGAATGTCCTCGGTGCCAGAACCCTCTCAATCTCAGGAAGGCAGCTGTTCCTGATTGACAATTTCAGAAATACCGATAGACCTCTGTTGAGCGTCCTTGCAGATCCCGACAGCATTTTCATTCATGCACTGTCCAGGTTTCAGAACCGATCGCTGTACACCAATATCATCAACGATCGCACAGCAGTGTACTATACGACAGGAATTTCACGGGTCGACCCTTATATCGACCTAAGCAAGCTCAATCTACGATATGTCAAAGGCTACGAGCCTGTCATATTGGATCCGGAGCATCCCTGCGACATAATACCCGCACATGAACTCCCGAATTTTTCCCAGAGGTTGCGGATACAGAGTCGCTCCTATTTGCGCCGTACGCCTATTATACTTGCTTTAGTCATTCTCCTCCCTATCGCGATTACAGCCTTCCTCATCAACTCCGGGATTCAGACGTTCCGAAGCCGGCGCAGAATTCAATTGCACGAGGCTGACGATCAGGAAGAGGGCTTCGGTATCTATAAGATACCGTGGATGGTCCAGGACATGCGCATGGGCCTTGAAGACGCTTTCGAAAATGCCAATGCCGCCCAAGCACAAGAATATCTACCCCAAGGCTCAGAGGAGATCGCAGATCCAAATGTTGCAGGGTCTAATCTGTCTTCGGCATCTTTTGCGAGGAGTACGGAGTCATTGACATCAGAGAAATCAGAGCATGATCAATCTCCACTGATCGAGCCGTCCTCCAGCTTCCCTACTTTGGCACTGACGACGGCTCAATTCGCAATGATCAAGGCGCTGGACGACGTCGGTTTCAAGAAGCATCTGGTACACATTCACCAGAGCAGTCACAGTCACGCAGCGATCATCGTTCGAACGCTCAAACCTGCTTTCGAAGAAGGAAAGGTGGTCGTGAAGCATTGGCTAGACAATTTCCAGATCTAGTAATTGTATAGTCCGCCTGGACTTCTATCTTGCTCAGCGTTGCATGGAAGCGGGATACACATCATCTTCAGTTCTTCAGCATCCAGCGCATCTTCAGCCATTCGATCAATACAGCGAGCGGGACCAATAAGACTAACGGGACTGGAGCAGTTTGGGATAAAGCGAGATAAGCAATCTTGATGGCACGAGTTGTTGTAATTAGTCTCGATAGCACATGGTTATGTTATTGAGTGCTCTTTGCTTGACTATTTGCCGTCAAGATTACAGCCCGGCAGGACCGTTTGATCCAAGCACACCGGCATGTCTACGACGTAGTCACCATTATTTTGTCTTCTCGAACACACCGCCACAACCGCCATTGTCCGATGCAGACCATCCACGCCACGTTTCACAGTGCAACTGGGCTCTAACCTCCAACGGTCAGAGAGAAGGTCCCTGGACGTCTTTGGCGAATGACGAACGGGCTCTTAAATCTTCCAGATCTACGTTCCTGACTAGAAATGCCGCATGTTGCCTCATTGGGGCTCCATGGCAGCATGACGACAGCAACTCCTCAACGAAGACCGAGACAGCGGTTTGGAGACTGCCAGACACTGATTTCAGCAGGCTCCTCAAGGCTGTGGATCATCGAGGTGGAATCTGCAATCCGACAGCTCTGCAATGTCCACATGTCAGAATTGGAACTACGCCACAGCATCCAACGTATCTGTATCTATGCGGGCTTTTAACGTCCTGGGTCATCAGAATTTTAGGTGTGAGATTGCACCAGCGACGCTGTCCTATTTGTTCAACTGGCGCAAGCTACGTCATTTGCTCCGCACCGACCTGCGCTGAGGGTATCACTTCCGAGAAATGCTCCATTCATTTGTCGAGGCGTCTATCAGTTTTCGAAGTGTCCACTGTTTTGGTTGCAGTTATCTGATGCTTTCCGCTTTTTATCCACGTGTATTTCTGATTGCCTCCGGTCAACATGGATGTGTTGGCGGTGTTGGATCACGGACCGATATATATGACCTCACTTCCCGCTTCATGGGAGCTGGCCTTCCAAACCTCTCTTTGTTCAAAACACGGTTAGGCAAAGTGAGAGGCACTGAAAATACGACTTAGCCATTGAACGACGAAGACGAATCTCTAATCAAGTTCATTAGGGGAGAAAAGCAGGCATCCGACATTCTTTTCACCATGGACAACATGTTGTCTCCCACAATGAGTAGAACGTCTCGAGCAAGCTTGAGGAGATTGTCGAGTCAAAATGCAACTCGTGCAGACCTTTTCGCAGGTCCAGCCGTAGTTGGACCTCCGGACCGCTTGGACTCTCATAGTGGTGCGAGCGAGATGGCTCTCGCTATGGAGATGGCAAAGCACCATTTGGCCGAATCATCACCAACAGAGACTCCGCCTATTTCTGGTCAAGTTACGCCGGATGGCACCGGCCTGGCAACCACCGATAAATATGCCTTTGCCTTTGATATCGATGGCGTGCTGATCAAAGGAGGCGAAGTGATTCCGGAGGCCATTGAAGCGATGAAAGTGCTCAATGGCCAGAACGAGTATGGGATAAAAGTGTTAGTCCGCAACAATTGCACGCCGACTCCAGCGAATACCTACTGATCTGGCACGCAGACCCTACATCTTTGTCACCAACGGAGGCGGTAAAACTGAAGAGGAGCGATGCATCCAGCTCAGTAAACAGCTTGAGTTAGAGGTGTCTCCGGGACAGTTCATCTGCGGGCATACGCCGATGAGAGAAATGGCCAAAAAATATGACACGGTTCTTGTCGTCGGCGGCGAGGGTGAAAAGTGTCGTGACGTCGCCAAGGGCTATGGCTTCAAGGATGTTATCACACCGGGCGACATCATCAAGGACAACGCGGACACTACGCCGTTTAGGAAACTTACCGAAGAGGAAGTAAATCACTCTCACGGTCGCAATTACGGATTGGTCGACATACAAGCCATTTTCGTGTTTGCGGACTCGCGCGACTGGGCATCGGATTGTCAGATTATCTTAGACCTCGCCATGAGCAAAGGCGGCCGCCTTGGTACCAGGTCAGAGACATTTGATGAAGGGCCACCAGTGTATTTTTCCCACAACGACATGGTCTGGGCAACGTCACACACTTACTCTCGCATTGGGATGGGTGCTCTCCGTGCGTCACTGGAGGCCATGTTCAAAGCCATTACGGGCACAGAGTTGAAGACGATTTCATTCGGCAAGCCTCAGGTCGGCACCTTCCATTTCGCCACCAAACTTCTTCAACAATGGCGGAAAGACACCCAGGGCATCAATCGACCTCCTGAAACGGTGTACTTTGTCGGCGACACTCCTGAATCTGATATCAGAGGCACAAACGAGTTCGATGACTCTGGCGAGAGTGAAGCAAACTGGTATTCGATCTTGGTTCGCACCGGTGTCTTCCAGGAAGGCACTCGACCGAAGTACATGCCTAAGATGACCGTCGATAACGTCCTTGAGGCAGTCAAGCACGGCATGCAGAGAGAATTTGACAAGGCTCTCAAACAGTTGACGATAGGGGAGGGTGCACCTCAGTTTGCCAATGCTATTTTCGAGGACGACCAGGAAGAGGTCGAAGCATCACATTGAGTCGTTGACTTTGACAGCACAGAAAGCACTTTGCCAGGATGGTTTCTTTCTACGTATTTGTTCGGACATATCAGGACAGCGATACTCATTACATGAATGCTATCAAGAGGAGTCAACGGGAGGATCTACAACGCATCAGGTTTGGGGAGAGGCGGAAGGCGTTGTTATTGGCTGTTTTCCTTACATACCTGTCCTTGCTCACAAGCCCAAATCGATGCCTGGCACTTCCAAAATCAAGCAACGAATCTTGGAGGCCCTGGCCTGCCGGTTGTTGGGGGCCATGGGTGTTCGGAGTTCCCGCAGGTGCATCTCGAAATAAGCCTAGGAAAGTCGTTTCTCAGCAATGAGTAGCAAAGAAGATGGCGACTTTTGCTTGCACCAGTCACTTGTAATACTGCAGCACAGTTCTGCTGTGTCGTTGCGCAACGATATCGATAGGGAAACCCCGCTATGAGATCGCTGGCTGAGGCTCTCTACGTACTAGTACCTTGTAGCTTTCCGTTGCCGTTGGGCAGGTGCCAAATGTCAAAGGCCAGTATGAATTCGTGGCGTACTGTAAGGTTTGCGTGGACTCTGTCCCTATCCTTAACCTACCTGCAGCATTTCGAGCCGTGGTTAAATATAGTTAAACCTTGGTGAATGCACGATTGCAGATCATTCGCAGAGGTGATGAGACAGACATAGAAACGATCAACCAGCATATGCATATGCACAGTCTCACACTGGTCGCCTGCCTAGCATTGTATCCGTCATTCTGGGCTGGCTTCGTGGCAGACTTTGGTACCTGAAGATGCAAAGCAGCCTTGCGAGAAAGCGAATCATTCCTTGTGGCAGATGAGCACTAAAAGCGAAGAGCCGAGAAACCAAGCCAAAGAGAAGCGACTGACGTATGAACGCAGTGTCTGATGGATGGTGAACCCAACCAGTTGCAATGCAGCGGATGCAGCAAGACAACAGATACCGAGTCCAGAAGGGTATGAATCTCTCGATTCTCATCGCTAAGCAAGTTGCCATGGGGAGTTGTTAGAGGGCCAAGGCAAGGAAGCGACGCAGATGCAGAGTGGCTGATTGCGCAGTGGTTAGAGGCCGCCCGCTGCAAGTTAGGCTGCGTTCTTGATACCCCATCTCCTCGTAGTAGTTGCATGGCACCTCCAACCATTTCTGTCCAACACCCTTCAAACCCAGAACAAAACTGCACGCATTGTAACTCACACCTACACCTCTCAAGCCCCTGACAGCCACTGGACGCCCCAGGTTCGCGTTCCATATTGGCTTGTGCTTCTTCTGCTGTCACTGTCACTTCCAACTTTTTCCAGCAACCTTCTTTGCGTCAACTGTCAGATACACTCAGCGAAGCCCTACGCCCACTGACAGCATCTCTCCCCAAGATCGGCGCCCTGCCTGCGCGCTTGGCCAGCCTTTCCTCTCAGCTGATCAATTTCCCACTTCGACTTGGCTAAAACTCGCTCATTCTTCATCCATCGCGATCACAACCCTCTGCGTCTGCGAATCATCGGTATTACTGTTGACTACATTTTGCCCATCGGAAAGCGCGTAAAGAGACAATCTGTGGCTTGTTCGCTGGCGATCCTTTACACGAAAGACAATCGACCGATTGAGTCCACCAGCAGCGACATCACTACAACGGACGGCGCTTCGTCCACCTTTCGAAACTTGGCCGAAAGCGCGTCTGCGCCTGGAGCCGCGTGATGGCAACAGGAGGCGCAGGTACTGCGACCTCTCCACAGCCCATTGTCCAGCCTCTCCATCGCGGTGCTCCTGCTCCTGCTCCTGCTCCTGCACCTGTGAATACAGTCTCTCCTCCATCAAAACGGGAATTGGCGTCGTGGTGGAAAAAGTTCAGGAAGACCGAGAAAGAAGAGAAAGGTGAGGTTGATATACATACGCTGTTGTCTAGCCAGATGGACAATTCTGAGCCACGATTTCTCTTGCTGGACGTCTGCTAATCCTTTTGCAGCCGAAATCGGTCCAGGCATTTTCGGAGTTCCTCTACCCGACAGCATCAGATATGCGAATGTTGCGATCTCTTTACAAAATGAAAATGGCGAGAGTTTCATCTACGGCTACGTCCCGATCGTGGTTGCAAAATGCGGAGTGTTTCTGAAGGAGAAAGGTGCGGACGGCTGTGCCCAACTCTCTCCAGACAGCTAACGAGCCTGCAGCGACCGATATTGAGGGCATTTTTCGTCTAAGCGGATCTGCGAAGAGGATCAAAGAGTTGCAGACAATATTTGATTCGCCAGACAGATATGGAAAAGGTCTTGACTGGACAGGGTATACAGTTCACGATGCCGCCAACATTCTCCGTCGATATCTCAATCAGCTTCCGGAGCCTATCGTTCCTCTCGATTTCTACGAGCGCTTCCGTGCACCTCTTCGCAAGGTACAGTCACCAACAGGACCCGATGGAGAAATGCAGCCAAGAGATATGAGTATGAACGAACACAGCGCAGCTGTCTCGGCGTATCAGAAGCTGATCACAGAGTTGCCTCCCCTCAATCGCCAATTACTTCTATACCTGCTCGATCTCCTTGCGGTATTTGCGTCAAAGTCGGATCTGAATCGCATGACCGCAGCCAACCTTGCTGCCATCTTTCAGCCTGGCATCATCTCCCACCCGTCGCATGACATGTCTCCGGCAGAGTATCGACTGAGCCAAGATGTGTTGATATTCTTGATCGAGAACCAGGACAACTTCCTAATCGGGATGTCAGGCACAGGGCTAGATGAAAAGACTCAAAAAGATGTCGAAAGTGGTGCCCCATCTACACGGTCGCCCAAGGCTGTCGGGCGATCCGCATCCAACGCAAGTGCTGGCGCCGACAGTCTCCGAAAATTTGGTGTGCGGCGTAACGTCTCGGTCTCATCTCGAGGTTCCAGGGAGCGCGGCAGCCCAGGCGTTTCAAGCCCAGGTACACCATCGGGTGGCAATTCGTTCTCAGGAAGTGGAGGAGTCGCACGAAGCAATACTGTCCCGTCGAAACGATCCCCGGCCATTCCTTCCAACCGCTTTCAGCGTCCCGGTGTCAATGACAACGTCGATTCCACTATTCAATCGGTTGGCCCTACTCCGCAAGAGGCGGTTGCCCTTGCCACAAACCAGGAAACGACCGAGTCAAAGTCATCCAGATCTGGGTCTATCCAACCAGATGACGCTGAGGGCAAAACAGTATCTCCAACTGCGCAGCCGGTCCAGGCACTCGGTCAACCACCGCAACAAGCCACACAACCTTTTCCTGCAACGCAGCCTGTACCTAGCCAACCGGGCCAGCCACCGGCCACGGCTGCAGCTCCACAACCCATTACAACCCGGGAACGGAAGATCTCCAATCTCTTCCCCAAATCGCCAATTTTCGGGCCGTCCGATGGTCAAGGCCGGGCAACAAGAAAGCTGCAGAAGAAGCAGAAGCTGCCTGGGAGTACCAACGACAGCGCTCAGAGTTCAGTGAACTCACTCCATGGGGATGATGCGGCGGCGTTCCACACGCCACTCGTTTCACCGGATATTAATAGCGCTGGGCGACACGACCCATTGGCTGCGCCTCAAGGTCCCGCCCTCACGAATACGGTCGCTACACCTATCGCTACACCTATCAATGAGACACCCACATCGAAGCAATTTTCAACACCTACTGCAGGGAACGATGGACAGAATCATGCTTTGAAGCCACCGTCGTCCCCGCCTGGGTCCACTCGTTCTCGCTCTTCTTTCACTGATCACTCGGACAACGACGTAGTGGACGACACACTACCTCAACCAGAGAAAGAGAAGCGTCGTCATCGCTGGAGATTCTCGTCATCAGCAAAGAAGGGAGAGCATTCACCGCTTGTCCCACCACCTCCGATTGGACATAATACCGGCGCCAGAGGAAGTAATAGTTCCCTTGGTAGCTCGAGTCGTCCGAGGAAGAGCTTTACGGGTGACTCGCAGATGACACAATCATCGGCCATGGATCCAAGCGCCGGTGGACAGCAAACTCTTGTCGGCCACTCAAGCCAGGAATCAGGGGACGTGAACAACCAGACCAACGGAGAAACTGAGAAGAAAGGATTGTTTGGCAAATGGAAGGCTAAGATGTCGCAGACTAAAGAGGAAAGACAGGCCGAGAAAGAACGAGCAAAAAGTCCTCCTAGAGGGGAGCAGGGCGCGTCAAAGGGCAGTTTGGCGGCCATCGCACAGGAGCATTTTGGGCCCCGAGGACGGTCATTCGATGGCTCTCGTGACCCAGCTTTGTCGACGCTCGCAGAGAGACCAGCTGCGGAAGGAGCAAGCCAGGGGCGCAAAGCATCGATGGATCCTGGATCGAGGCTGGGAGATGCATGGACAGTCACGCCGAGCAAGCCTGTTGAGAAATGATGCACAATGGGCATTAGCATGGTATTCGGGACCCGGTCGAGCAAAAACACTCGTCTGACATGAATGGCGTAAGGAGGGCGTGAAACAGTGCGCAGAGAAGCCGGAGAAAGTAGGGTCATGTTTTCAGACGAGCAAATAGGTCGGTTCATCGGTCGGTCACACTGAGTAGGATATACAAAACGTGTTGGGATAGTGCTGTAGCATAGCATCAATAAGCGAAAAGCATCTCGACGGTCCAGCGTTGCTCCTACCCTGGTGCAATCAATGGGTCGTTGGACACTGCGGGCACCCCAATGCCATCGAGCGTGCTTTTACCACTACGAAACGTCCTGTTCGTGGGCCTGGTAGACATTTACTTTACCATCTAGCTCGCCTGTTCCAATTGGTTGGTGGACATTGCGGGCGCCAAAGTCATCGACCGTGCTGCTGGCACGCGGTGAGGTCTGTCTTGTAGTCGCTATTGCGACCAGGTAGTGGACATCGCGAGCATCCCAATGCCATCGCCGGTGCTATCAAGAACTCCGGAACGGCCTGTCTTTGAATCTGACTGCCACTTTATTTTGATGATTGGCTCGCCGGTAGTGATGCTCAGTTCTGATAACAGATGGGCACAGCGGGCACCCGTATACCATGTGCGCATGGAAGGTTTCTGCTGGTGTTATCATTGCGAAATGACCTGCCTTCCCACGAGGTCTCAGGGTTCGTTGAGTAGCCTGAAGCGGCTAGCGCGAGCTCCACCTCAATTTTCGAGCTTTTGCACGGACGCTTCTCGCAAAATGCGGAGAAGCCAAAATTTTGTTCAGGCACATTTATTACACCGGAAGATACCAGGGAACTTGCACGCGGCAGCTCAGCTCATTCTTCGGCTTGGTCCTGTATCTCTTACACGATAAGTCACGCATCGTTAAGCTCCAGCTTAGTGCGTCGCCGAGGGTTGCGCGGACTTGTGTGGCCAAATCGTGTCGGCTCTTGATCTCAATTTCCGAGGTCGCTCGAGCCTGGACGGGTCGCGAGGAGAAGTACTGAGTCGGGACGACGAGTATTTCTGGACACGACAGCATTATTCGAAGAGAAGAGGTCTCGACTTCGAAGATCCCACTTGGATACGGCATCGAAGTTGGCTTTGCGCAACACACACCACCGCGCCGACATCTACAGACACACGCCTTAAAATCCTCCAACACTGTCCTTCCTCCCAACAACCCACGCGCCTCCCACGTTAACCCACACAATGGCGAAAGATAAATCCTCCGCGTCCTCCAAACCCGACAAAGCCACAAAAGCCACCGCCAAAGCCGCCGCAAAAGCTGAGCGCAAAGCTGCGCGCAAAGCTCGCAAGGCAGAGAAACTGGCCAAGAAGGGCGGCGTGACGAAGTCGGGCAGCAAAAAGGAAGGCAAGAGCAGCAAGAAAGATAAGGAGAAGCAAAAGGCGCTTGGCGAGAGAGCGCTAAAGGAGATTGAAGGGAATGCGAAGAAAGAGGATGACGAGAGCGAGAGTGAGGGGGAAGACACAGAAGTGGACGTTGACGTGGATGTCAGTGGCGTGAAAGTCGAAGCGTCGAGCGAAGACGAAGGGCCCGAAGAAGATGAAGAGGAAGAGACAAAAGTAAACGGCGCGTCTGCCTCTTCCGAAGAAGACACAAAACCAACCAAGAAGGAGCGATCAGTCGACGAGAAGCAGAAACTGCTCGCGAGTAGGCCGATCGGTGCGCTTGTCCCGTTCGCGAACCCGCTTGCGGACGACAAGGTCGCGAAAAAGGTGTTCAAGTCTGTCAAGAAAGGTACGGTGCCAATACATCCCACACGCTCTCTTGTTATCTTCTTCTCTTCCACCCTCAAACTCTATGAGATCACTAACAAACTCCCCAGCCGCCGCCCACCGCACCCTCAAACGCGGCGTCAAAGAAGTCGTCAAAGCGCTACGCAAATCCCCCTCGGACACTCCTCCCTCCTCCTCCTCATCCAGCCTGCCCATCGGCATTGTCATCCTCGCGGCAGACATCTCCCCCATGGACGTGATCAGCCACATCCCCGTGCTGGCCGAAGACCACAATATCCCGTACATCTACGTGACGAGTCGTGCGGAATTGGGCATCGCGGGCATGACGAAGAGGCCGACTAGTGTTGTTATGGTGAGTCGGGACGTTGGGGCTAAGAAAGCGAAAGAGGCGAGTGGGAAAGAGGATGATGGGGAGGAGTGGAGTGAGACGTATAAAAGTCTTGTGAAGGTTGTGCAGAGGGAGGGTGGGCGTGTTAAGGTGTAATCGAGGGTGTGGCGGTTTTCATTGCTGTATGCAGCAACATCTCGACCATATCGAGCATAGGAGCGCATCGTGGATGGGATCAAGTCACGTTGGCTGGACGGAGAATATGGAGGGTGCCGTCACGACCGCAGCTCCGAACAGCGTTCGTCGTCAGCAGTTCTACGCTGTCCACACCACTACGCTGTGAGAACACGTAGGAGCAACACATCGACACTCACCAGCCTGTGGAATTCCATGTCTGGAAGGTTTGATGGAAGTTCAGCGCAACGGATGCAAGAACGAAGTTCCGCCTTTTCAAGAGCACGGAAAGTGCGAATCTGCATACGCTTCCTCCAAAAAGCAGGGCAGCAGGCGCCACGGCTTTCGAGTCTTCTGTCCAGTCAAAAGCATAGAGAGGTGTTTTAGGAAAGCGGACATGGAGTTGAATGTACGTGAGTGGCCGGGCTGGTTGGTACGATGTGCGACGAGGAATTGGCTTTACCGATCCGTAAACAGGGCAGCTAAAGAAGTATTTGCCAGTCCTGCTCTCGTGTAATATATTTCAAACTTTTAGATTCTGCCTCTGTTCAGCTGTTGATCACATCCTCCACAGCTTCGTGCAAATATGCTCGGATGAGACCCATCCCAAGCCGTGAGGCGCCATGCGCTATGAAATATATACATGCGATGTTGAACATGTCGGGAGACCTGTTCAGTTCCCTTTAGATGCTTTTGATACCGCAAAATCCCATCTCATGTTACGCGATATGTGGGACAGCTTTTGCAGCCTCTCAGAAACTCATCATTCCCATTCTTGGGCAAACCCGACCACTCGTATCTTTTGATTTGTCGGACATCGGGACAGATAGTAGGTCTCGCACGCGGGTAGTGTGACCTATCGGTAGTTTTCCCCGCCCAATTTTCATAAACTCAATTTCTCCGTCGATGGCCTGGTTTGCCACATCGTCCCTGCTCAATATCGTTGCATCCTCGTATAAATACCAACGCAGGAAGCAGGACTCATCGTGTCATCTGTCCACTAGTTCCGTGCCATAGACCGAGCGGCCTCCCGACGGATGGTCTGCTTCGTGAATCGAAAGTCACCTCGACCAAAAGCCCGGAATATGCTCAGCAGAAGCATGTCACACAGATTCTCGAGGAGTGCCCGGCTGTGAAGTCCTCGGTGATGGCAAAGCAGATGAGAGACGGCTGCCAAGTCTCCCGAATATTGACCTTCCACGAACTCCGCCGAATGGGCTCAGACTCCTTTCGCGTCGCGAGTCTGGCGGTCGCAGCATGCTCGGTTGGGGTGGGGATGGTAACGGTGATCCATCTGGTGTAGTCAGGACGAATGCTGGCAGGTCCGGGATTGGTGGGATTTCTGTCGGCGATATTGCCGAGATATTCGAACTCGATTTCTCGAAGTCGTGAACAGTTGTGACTTGCGATTCCGCAGTCCGCCATTTGGAAGGGCTCGAGAAAGGCTCCTCGAACTTGACAGTACTTGATCTTTGGCGATTTCCTCCTAAGCCATTTGGACTCCCTGGATAGGCAGACAGCCTCGGCGGCAGTTGAGTAGCAGGTTGTGAAGGGTGTCTTCCACCCGATGGATGCAAGTGACTGGCAAGAGACTGAGACATCCGTCTAGTGGCCTGCACAAACCCTTGCGACCCACGCAAGGAGAGCTCGTGGCTCAAGTCTTGTGACAGCCTACCTTCCAAGCTGGCAAATGTTGCTGATTTATGCATCTCGAGTGGACCTCCTGCATGATGTGGTGTCTTATGTTTCAAAATTATCTGTCTGAGCTCGTTGGACCTCTTGGGAGCGGGGAATGCAGTGAGCTTGGTGAAGAATAGGCCAATGTTGGCCAAAATCTTTCTAGTAGCCTCGGGATTATTGACGATGAGGATCAGCAGATACGTTGGAACGCAAATGCCGACCGTAGTCAGTGCGAATGGGAGCATGGAGTCCTCTGGAGGCATGTTGGTCACTGCATGAGGTTAGTACCCATATAGTGGCCAGCTGGTACTCGAATACGTACTCCCATAGATACCCGTCACGTAGCTCAGCGGAAGGTAGAAAAGAGTGACCAAGGTCAATAGTCGGATATTATAGCCTTGCTCGACTGTAATTTTGGCCATACTGACCGCCTCTCTGCTTTCTAGGACGGACGTTCCCGAGAAGAGCCATTCTCTCAAATTTTTGATCTGCTTCTGTTGATCCTGAAACGTCCTAAATACCTCTTCCAATTGGGCAATTTCTTTCTCAAATTGTCTCCGAGTGTGAACCAGCTTCTTTCGCCAGTTTTTGTACCTTGGGGACTGGTGTTTCGTGCCGGGAAAGAGAGTCTTGTGTTCGCCGGACCAAAATTCGTCCGTGAAAGTGTCTTTGTATGTCGAGATGATGTCCTTAATTTCGTTGCTAAGAAGTCCCAGAGTCTGCGAAGCCCAGAAGTAGCGCCGTGAATAGGTGAATCTGTTGTTCTCGAATAGAAGCTCGTCTCGTAACGCACTGTCAAAGATGGAGCGATTGGGTGGTGTTGCCAGGTTCTGTATCTGCTTGTGCACTATCTTGAATCGTTTGATCGCATCTCTGTACTCGGACAAGAGTGTTATGAGGAATGCATCAGGACCATTGCAATAGTGATGGTTGTGCTCATGTGTATCAACGCTCGAATTCCAATCTGGGAAGCACTGGACTGAGAGCACATGCCAGGGTGCAAATGGGTCGAAAACGTTGCCTAGCACTGACTTGCTTTTCCTGGAATTGCGACGCAGGGTATAAGCAGGCGGGCCATGCATTGATAATCCTACGATTGATGAGCAGCTGCGAATTCACGTTAGCTTGTCACAACGCTAACGAACAGGCGATGAACAAACTTACGTCGTTAGGGGGATGTGATCCTCTGCAGAATCAAGATCGTCGTCATGACTTTGCCAGGGCAAGGGAGCTCGACCTTCTCCAACTAGGGTGTGGTATTTGAAAACGAAGACGATAGAGCGCTGTCGGCGCTGATCTTTCTTGAGGTATCCCTTGACCATTGCTTTGCTTGGAGTGTGATCATCAATGAGGATCCGATAGATGGAATCCATATCGAAGTGCTCGCTCATGGTAAGGTGGAGGGCTGCGAAAAGGCTGGATGCTGGCTCTCTAACAATAACAATTCGGCCCACGGCTTGTTTCCTCGACGCGTTACTGTTAACACTCTTCAGAGCTTCCCACGATGCCAGTGGCCCCTCGTCCGAATCGCCTCGAGCCAGTCGAACGGGAGCTCCATCGGTGCCGACGTGATAGATATCGGCATGTTGATGGTTGGCATCACTTTGATGGTGTCTATCTTTGACGAAAATGCCGACCGAAAGGAGATCGATGTTTCGTAGGAGGTCTCCAAGGATATATTTGCTGTAAATGTCCCATTGGTGTGACTTCAAATGCTCGATTATATCGGTTTCGGAGAAGTCTCGTGGTGGCAACGTGTCCTGGGCGAAGAAGGCCTCCTCATCGTCACTGTCAGAACTGCTGTCTCCAGTGTAGATGGAGTCTTTCGGCTGGCGTAGCTGGGGAAGTTGCTCGAGGATGTGGCTGCTTTGAGCCGAATGGCTCGTTAGACTAGTCGTCCGTCTTTTTGGTGCTGGAATGGTTTGTGCAGTAGAAGACCCTGGCAAAGGCGAGGGTACCGCATCAGATTCGAGAGAAGTGCTGGTTTGTCGAGGGTTGAGTCTGTCAGGCTGAGACTGGAGAGCCTCACTCAGTGTTTCCAGAAGCTTGCCGAATATTTTGCGGTCTGCTTCAAGTTGCTGGATCAGTTGAAGCACTCTATCATCGTTGTCGACGGTGGCGGCGGCAGCCATTGGAACCGGGGAGGGTTGGGGAGGAAAATAGCCATCGACAAAGCGTGGCGATGGAGTTCTTGTAAGAGGAGAGTTGGGTATCATATTAACGAATGGCGGTAAGGGTATGCACGGCAAGGCTGCAGCCGAGACGGCGGACGCCCGATAGCCTCATAGCTACTGCATCAGCAGGTCGAACAGTGGAGGCTTCAAGGAGGCTCAGACGTTGGCATGACCGCTGAGACCAATGCCTCTTTCTTCAAGCATTCGGCGGGGGCTGAAAAGCTCAGTCAAGCAGTCTACGCCCGGGAGTGATCGTCAAGTAATTGTGGAGATGGATGTGGATCACACAGAATAAAACCTTCTGCGGGGTACTACCCTGGCAATAGTGAATCGTGGGATCGAAAGGTGCAGAAAAACGTGCCAACATCTGAAAGTGAAGCGAGAATTGTGATCTGGAAGAGACGAAAGAGCCTTCAGGTTGAGGCTGATATTCGCCAGAAGCACGAGGGCGTAGGGGCTCAATGGGCAACGACATGACGATTTGTGGTTGCAAAGGATAGAGGAGGCGCCATGCATTGCTGCAGCACATCTGCAATCGCGATTGGTAACCACGGCCAGGCCCTCAGTCACAAGGACGGGGCAAGGAATAAGAGCCGATAGCCGACTCGTTAAGCACCCACTGATATGTCTGTTCAAGACTTGCAAACTTGTGTGAAGTGAGTTTTAGCGGACATAAAGTACAAGATAGCACGATCCCCATGATAAATGCCCGGTAGTCGTCGCTCACATTTTCAGGTAAAGAAACAGGCGACCCCAAGAGCCAGAATCGGTATCGTCGTGACAATGTGTCCGAAGCCTGCCTTCTTACCCACTTCCTTCGCTTCCTCTGAAGTACTGTCTCCTCTGGCAAACTGAGTGATGATAATTCCATCCCCTGCCGAAGTGATAACACCGCTCAGGAAAACGATCCCCAGACAACGTTTCGCTACTGTGCTCGCTACTGGCGTCGCCTGGCACAGCGAGGAGAATTGCCAGAATGATGTGATGCCGATAATGGCCAGCCCGCTGGCCACATTTCGAACGCCTCGTGCGGACGTCTGTGCCGCTTGCCACGTTTGTAGCTCTTTGGATGAGGATACTGATTTGGGCACGATGATGCCGAAGATCCTATCAGCGTCGATGGGCGCACTGAAGCTATAGAGGCCTGTGGCAAGGCCCAAGGTTCCCATTGCTCCAGTAAGAACTGGAAGGGTGGAGGATCGAAGGGAAGACATTGCTGAAGCTAGATTTTCTGGTGGCATGGGTGCTCAGCTTCACGGTTAGGTGTGTGAGAGATGATTAGATGCACAAGACTGCCTTGCATTGATTGCCCTCAAGTCATATGAGTCTCTTATGTAGGTTTGATCTTGACCAAGCGTCTGTTGTAGGCATGCCATAATCACATCCGACCCGTTCACCCCTCGTCCGAGGCGTCTGATCAGATGCGGGCGGGGAATCATGAAGATCGTGGCGGCAAGATTGGCGCAGCGATCGCCCAAGCCACAGGGTCTGGCCAAAAGATCTGCTCAAGGACTCTGTGTTCTTTTGCAGAGCCTGACAACGTCACCGAGAATACGTTTATGTCGTACTATCGAATCAGACCATTGTTGGAAGTCTATGCTCTCGTTAGTTGGGGTCTACCCTCAAGTCTAGTATATCTATGTTCGCGTGTCCAATTCTTGTATCGATACAGGCGAATGGGCGTCAAGTCTCGCACCTCATTTCCTCTGTTGATGCAGATTGATATTGGCAGTCGCCAGTTCATCTCCATCCCCTTTTCCGAAAACGTCGTCGTCCTCATCGGTTTCGTCGCGATATTCCCCTTGCTCATTAACCGAATCATCGAAGTAGTCAATTCGATCGTCATCGCGGGCGACCGTGTTTGCAGCGACTTGAGCTTCAGGGTCGTCACTGAACTCTGGCGGAGGATGGCCTGTCCTCCTTGTGGAGTCCCGAACATTGTTGACTTCTTCGGCCTCAAGCTCTCTTGCTCGGGCCATAGTTTGTCGATAGATGTAATAGGCGGTCCCTGTGCCAATGACTGCCCCCAAAACAATGCTTGAATAATTGATGGCTCGATCGCCCATGGTCATCTTCTCTCGAGTTCGCGCGATGACGGCCAAACGACTTCCAATGAAGGCAGGCACCAACAGCTTTGGGGTAACCATGGCAGTCGCCAAGGCATATGCGGCTGGGGTGACAGTGGGAAATGTGGACATGGCGCCGTTGGACAGCGAGTAAGGAAGAGGGCAGAGTCGGATCATCGCCAGTAGTTTGAGACCGTCGTGCTTCAAAATCAAGCTCAAAGCAGCGAACCTTTTGTCGTTGGCAGTCAATCGCTCCACCCATTTGCGCAGAATGCTCCTGGACACGATAAAGGAACAAACAGATCCTGCGACAGTAGCAGTAGCCAAAATCAGCCAACCCTCCCAAACGCCGTACACAAAGCCCGCTGTCGTAGCCGCCGTCGAGTAACCAATAACAGGCGGGAACGCGCACAGGAATACAATTGCCCACAGGATAGTCCAGCCTCCGGTGGTGTTTTTCCAACGCTCCGCTAGAGGTTCCAGCCAGCCGAAGATGCGCTCGTTGAAGACCAGGAACAGAATGCCCAGTACATTCAGTGCGACCAGACCGACGCAAGTAAGAATCTTTTGCAGGAAGGTCATGCGACTCCACACTTTGTGTATACGGCGCCGCAGTTTCTCGGTATTATTGATCAACTCATCTCGCCAAGCTGCGGATCGACTTTGAGCGAACGGGGAGCTTCTGCCGCCGGAGGATAGAGAGCGTCGGGGAGGTCGCCAGGGACTGAGCAAGCCAGGGCGGGGAGATTCATCGTCGGAGTCCGGTAGAGATACAGGATTTACGGCCATATTGAGAGTCGAGGCCTACACAGGTTGAGGTCGAGATACAGCGGGCTGGAGAGTAAGCGCAGCACAGCGCTAGAATGGAGGTGTGGGCGGCGAGACGGAAGACGCGGATGCTAATCAATGCAACTGATATCCATTCTTAGGGCACGCCCGGAGGTATCTTAGAGAGTAGAATTGTACCAGGAGGAAGTTGGAGGCAGACGTGGAAGGTAATGAAAGTGCTAAGTCCAAATTGATGATGAGGCCTCCGGCTTGGAATTGGAGTGCAGTTCTGGTTTCGGATCAGTGTCAGCCGCAGGCACAGCATAAACGCTTCGCTACGTCATCGGACACACGAACAGAGAGCATATCAGCGCATTCAGTATAACGAAAGCTGGCTCTGAGGGTAGTGCGGACACATTCTTAGAATAATTGGATAGACAGTCGGAAGCACCTCACATGAAGGTGGAAGAGCTGTATCCCGCTCTTTAAATGCAGGTTTCGTGGCTCAATTGCATGTGATGTTGAAGTGAAGCGCGCTGATACTCTGGCCCTCCTACCAGAAGAGTTAGGTGGAGAAGTCCCTGGGTGGAGATGCGAGCGAAGCTTTGAGTTCCCCGAACCACTGCGGTCCGGGGGGCATGAGCGTGGCAGCATCCTCCACCTGCATCTCATTCTGATCCTCCTCCCCCTGCCTCGTCGTCCCTCCTCCATCTCAGCGACGCTCTGCCCCGCTGCACATGCTTGTTGCAGCTAACAGTCACGACGCGAACTATACTATTCGATTCTCTATCCAGGTGGCTGCTCACGCTTATGATCTCAAGTCACCTCACTCAGTAATAGACATATCCCGCCTATCGTCGAGTGTGCGAGCGCGCCTGCTGATCAACCCTAGCCTTTGGTACACGGCCTCCCTCACTCGCCGATCCTTACACGTACTCGTTAAATGAGCTTGTCTATGCTTCATCTGCGGTGCACGCGACTGGGAGACGTTCAAAGAGCACGATAGTGAAGTGAGGACTCAGGGAAGGCGCGAACCAGACCCACCTAAGGCTGTACAGAGCATGCGCTATATGTTCTGAAGCAGGTCGATCCGCTCTCACAGCGCATTCATTCACTTCTTCTGACCGTCGCCTCATCCCCTTCCCCTGAAGGCGGCGTTCATGTCGAGTCTCTGCTGCCAACCTCAACCCTGCCCTATTTCAGACACCAAGCACACAGCTAGACTACAATAACGACCGACATGATTTCTGACGAGCAATATGACCTTTGTCGCAACATTCTAGAGGACACGTCAATAGAAGAAGAAGACAAGACAGAGCGTTTAGAAGAGTTACTGGGAAAGGAGGCTGGTCTCAAAGGCGCTGCTTTGGAAAATGCTGTCCTCGACGCGTTATGGAAACACCGAAATGCACAACGAGGAGAGACGACTGAGACTCCTTTGCGGCATCAAGTGATCCGTAAGGCATCTCCTGCTCCCTGGCAGGTCAACCGCGCGCCCACTCCTCTAGGGTCGCCCCCTCCGCTATCCTCCAGCCCTGCTCTGTCGGCAGGCTTCCCAGTCTCGCGCCCAAGCTTTTCTCGTCAAAAGTCTAACATCCAGTCTCCTTTCGGCTCTCCTCGACCATCACCAAGACTGGCTCTGGCTCAGCCTATACCGCATAGTCCCAGCTTGAACGCATACGAGTTCTCTGATGCCAGCCCCGCACCTGACATTTACGGTGACTATGGTCATGAGAATGTGGATTGGCTTCTTGCCGACGAGACTGCCAGCAATGCTTCCTCTACAGCGACAGGAGGCCTGAGCGCTGCCGCACCTGAATGGGTTCCTCAGCCGGACATGAGTCCTTACGACATCTTGCGTTCTGTGTTAGGCGATAAGAAGACTGATGAGGATATCGAGGAAGCCCTCAACAAGAACTCTTACGATCTGGGAGCGACCATCGCCTCTTTACTCGGAACGGACACCGCTGATCAGCAATACACAGGAGTGCCGACTTCTGAAGCTGGCGTGCTGGTCGGCAAATCTATGACTGTCAATCCAATTCGCCCTTCCACTCCGGGCACCCAAAAGAGCCCCATAGTCTGCAAGTACTGGATGGCCTCAGGTTCTTGCCTCCGTGCCGACTGCCGCTTCGCGCATGATACGGCTGGTTATCTCTGCAAGTAAGTCCCTCACTCATCCTCGCCCCCGCTCCATATCTGACAACGGTCCTATAGATACTGGATGAATGGAAACTGTCTCGCCGGAGATGCTTGCCAGTTCTCACATGATCCGTCTCTTATGATGAATCACCTCAACGTTAGCGATAGCACCAACACCCCAACATTTCAGCTCCAAGACCAGTTTGACCAGTTCCCAGCTCTGGGAAACCATAATGCTAGGAATGCACTCCAGGCTGGCTTGCTGGCTGGAAACAATTTTGTCCCTGCCAGCCAGAAAAATCGTGGAGCTTTAGGTGTTAATCCTGCTTCTCGGCCACACTCCCGACCCAATTCACGCCACCAAAATCGACCTGAGACTCCCTCGTCGCTTTCCATGGACGACCCAGACGCTTTCCCGACTCTGGGCTCGGCCAAGCGAGGAGCTAAGCATCACGGTCACCGGTCTAGGCATGGACATGGAAGTGCGGAGAAGGAGCCGCCGCCTTCGTCGCTTGCTGACGTTATTCGGATGTCCCCATCGCCAGCTCCTGGTCAGCAACGCAAGGTCGAGACCGGCCGCAAGATTAGAACTTATGGAGGCTCCGAGAGTGCTGCAGCACGCAAGATCCCGGAGCCACAACATATTCCCTGGCTTGAAACTGGTTCCCGGGCGAATCAGCAATATCTCAAATACAGACAAGAAGCGATAAAGCATGGCAGTATACGCAACAAGTTCCTACAAAGGTAAGCGGCTGATGTGCATGTATAAACTCAGGGACATCGCTAACATGTGTCAAGTGCTGCCCAAGCATGGAATCGCAACGATGCTCGTGCTGCTAAAGCTCTATCTTTGCGTGGGCAGGCAGAAAATGATGCCATGCGCAAAGCCCATCGGGAGGCGGCCAAGGCGCTGTACGAGGAACGTAACAAACATCTCTCCACATCCCGTGTGGATGAGGAAGAAGAGCTCTATATCGACTTGCACGGTCTTCATCCGGAAGAAGCAATCGAATACCTCGAAAACATTCTGCTCAATCACTCTACGACCGGCAGACGGATCATCTATGCCATTACCGGCACAGGCCACCACAGCAAAAACGGGAAAGACAAGGTCGGGAAAGGTGTGCGGAATTGGTTGAATGAGTGGGGATACACCTTCCGCGAGTTCAGTGTGCCTGGTGAGCGGGGAGGCTATATCGGCGGTGTGTTAGGGGTCGATATCACAACTCATAGACGGCAGCCCGTCTCTGCGGATGAGAGAGGAGATGGAGAGGAGAACACCAGCCCGACTCCCGCTGTTGCGACGGCGGTTGCAGGCAAAATCCAGCTGCTGAAGCGGGAGGAGGTGCCTGCTTGAGCTTCAGAGGATGTGACGGAAGATGACTTGGACAGAGTGTCGAAGGCTACAACGTGGGCCTACGTCCAGGCTCACTACCGATGCTTTGCATCGGTGAATGACCATAAAGTAGAAGGGTCACGATTGGAGACCGCAGAAGCCCTTCGATTCCCCTGATACTCTCGCTTTGAGTTGCGAAGTGTACACCTGCTCATCATTCGGCGAGACTTGACCTAAGGCTGCGGTCGTTCCCGGCTGTACTCATGCATTGTGATCTGCTCACCTGCCGCTATCGCCACTGCACCCCAAACATCTTCGCCGCCTGTCCTTTCATCCCCTTCTCCGCAGCCTTGTTCTCCAGATACACCGTCTCATGGCCCTTGCTTGATAAACTCAGCAACTGATATTCCAGTCTGTCCGCATCCTTGGGTTTCGTCATGTGGACAGTCACCACTCCCTTGACACCACTCTCTTTGCCCTCGACATTGAAATGCATTCTCAGGTGCGTGGTCCCGTACTTGTCAACTTCTGTCGAATGCGCCAGTGGTCGAGCGCGTGCCCATTTGTTCGAGGTCGGTTCGCCGTATGCTATTATTTGAGAGGAGGGACCTAGTAATGCGCGACACTCGGAGGAGGCTTTTATGCGGCTGACGGCCGCGTTGAATTGGATGGTGGATGAGGATGGGGCGAGGAGTTCTTGATAGAGAAGGTAGGATATGGTTATCTGTGTCGCGGTAAGTGATCGAACAAAAGCGAAGGAGATTGGGGAGAGCCCTACTGTTCCTACCAGACCTAACGACACGAGCAGGAAATTGAACGTTTGCTGTGTCCCTCGGGCAGCTTTTTCACCTGTGCTCAATTCCTTCCAATCGTACCTTCCATCGTCAGTTGTGACGGTGATGGCCCGCCGGCTGGGTCCCGAACTTGTGCTCGCAGACCGCGACTGAATTTGGCGAGGCAGAGGAATCAGGAACGAAGACTTCGAGGGATTGCGCCTCCGCGCCTCGGAGTATAATCCAGACCGGTGCGAATGTGGGAAGAAAGCGCGCGAAGGTTGTATTTGTTCTTGCCTGCGGAAACGGCAAGCTTCCTGGAATGCCCGCGCCTTGGTAGCCATGCTGGTCGAGAGTTGTGCTGATTGAGTCGGGCTGACACTCTTTGCACACTTCGGTGTTCGGGTGGTCCTTCCTAGGCTGCTAAAAATCTGTGGTTCTCCAGCTGCAGCGCAAGCTTCTCATGCTCGCGACGTCGGCATTCTAGTGGGATGTTGGTGAGCGGCCAATGAAGACGATGCGCTTCAACCTCGGCACGATCCGTAGGGCTGGTATAACAAAGTCGGGGACATCCCTGCCTCTGCTCACTCGCCGATTCATTTGAAAAAAAAAACAGATGGTCTCACCGTCTGACCTGTTTTCCCTATCTTGCCCTATCCTGTTGCGAACGGGCGTTGGACCACCACGGGCACCTCAGTGCCACTGAGAGTGCTGTGCCGTTGGCACAACGAAACAGTCTCTTTTGGAGTCTAACTCAACGTCTAGGTCGCCTATTTCAAGGGGTCGTTGAACAACGCGGGCACCCTTGTACTCATTGAATGTGCTGCTGGCACCGCGGAACGGCCTGTCTTTGGGGTCTGACTGTGAATTGTTTTTTGCACCTGGCTCGTCGGCTGGCCGCCTGTTACCACGAGCTGCTATCGGCTTATTTCAACATGAACCTCACATATTGGCCAGAAGGGCTAGCTACGGAGAAGGGAAGCGACACGTCCAGTATGCTTGCTTTTCATTATACACCAGTACCCTAATGTGAAGATGACAAACATAAATCCTGGTACAAAGATCCTGGCCCACAGATTCACAACATGAGATATCTCAAAATCAAAACACCTTGCGCCGATATATACTACACCTGTTGTCCCTATGACGGATTTATTATGTCATTCACTGCGCAAGCGACCTCAAAGACCGTGCCAGCAGTTTCTGATATCCCGGGAACCGCATTGACTGCGGCCTTCGCAAGTTCAACGAAAGGGTTATCGCAGTTGAACGTCTCAGGTTTGATTTCCGTACACTGCACGTCCACGGACATCTCCATCTGTTTGATCTTAGAACTGCTTGAGACTCGGAATATTATGAACCTGCAGATACAGGCACTGAATCAGGGATCTGCAACTTACCTTGGCCAGATCCGCACCTTTCGCATCATTGATAACCACACTTGCGAAGCTCAATTGCTCGTTGGGCGTCTCGTCCCTGTTGTCGTGTTGTTGGAAATCTCCGATGCCTTGTGTCATCGCTTCCTTCAGTACCCTCTTCAGATAGTCCCTTTGTTGGGAATTGTCGTAATCACCGTTGACGGTGATGGTCTGCGTGCACTTGTCTCTTTTGTCGCAGACGGTCAGGGTCGGAAGGCCAGTCACGTCCACCAGACCGCTTTCACATTGCCGACCATGTATGAAGGTAAGGACGTCTTTTTGTGTTGGGTCGCATACCGAGTCGCCGCAGGCTTTGTTGATGGCTCTCTCGAAGGTCTCACCACCATCTCCCGTCCTCGCAATGATCTTGTTCTTGCCGATGCCCACGGTACCGGTAGTGCCGGCCAAAGGATTGTCGAAGGATGCCTGGCTGAAACAGATGATGCCTTGACCGATCACCGGTATACATCCGACTGACTTGGCGGTGGTGAGGAAACTCTGGCATGCAGTGTCGGAATAGATGTTGCACTGGAATCCGGCATCGACGCTGATTGTGCTGATTGAGTTGAAGGTGTCAGAGGCAATACAATCACTGCCGTCGTGTACATTTGCGGGATTCTCATGTACATTGGAGCCAATTCTGGATCCGGCACATTGGGTGTCGTCAAAGCCTTGGACTGAGATACCAGCGGCGACCAGGCGAAGTAAAGCGGCCACGACAAATACTGAGGACATCATGGTAGGTGAGTATACAGTGGTCGTTTGAGACAGTTGCGTTCGCTGACTGTGAGCACCAGCCGATCCTGCGCGCTGTGGGATATATAAGTCATTTCCCGCATCGTCTACAGAATCTCTTGCTTACGCAGTAGCTTCAACACATCTCGTACAAAGATAGCTGTGCAATTTACTAATTAAGGGATGAACTAGCATTAAGATCCCCCTGTTGCTCAGCCGTCTTGCAAGTGAATGCGACTCTAGACTGGGGCGTTCACGGTTTGTCCTAGCAATATCCCCCTTAATCGATTACTGACAGTATCGGCGCTGATAATATCTTGGCATCTTTCATATATCGAGATGTTGCATTACCAAACTCTACCCAGTTGGGTCGTCCTCGTACGAGCCATCTGCAGGAACCCGCCAGGGACACCAATAATGCAACCAAGGACGTCGTGAAGCCCGATGCACTAAGTCGAAAGCGGGACAGACTACCGTATATGGCTCGCAGCTGAGAGCCAAAGAAGGATGGGGATCCTCATTTTGCCAAGCTGCTATAGTAAATTTGCGATGAGTCGGTTGTAATCGAGAATGCCATATGGGGAAGGTGTGGTGGGCCGCTCTGCGGCTGAAAACTCCACACCCAGCGTACCCCTTGAAGAAGATCTATTCCTGCCTTGATTATATATGGTAGTCCCCACTAAGTACCTGCTTACTACTCCTCCACAGCTTGATATTGCGAGAAGTCGAGACGCAGCACAGTCGCCGAGTTGTGTCACATGGATTGTCGAGGCTTAAAGACCATGACAAGGTTCTTTTGAATGGGCCGTCCCTTGATGTTCCTGAATATAAGTATCCACAATATAGCTCCCAAGTGCTGAGTGGCGTTCTGTACGAGAAGACTGCATTAGCTCCGACCTGCCGTTTCACAGGTTGTACGGTCATATTGCAATGGTAAATATATGATGGTCAAGTCACGTCTTTTGAGCCAGTCTTATTCAGAAAGGACAACTCCTCCTCAACGTTGCTTGACGTTCCAAGGCAAAATTTTCCAATTTCATCATTCTTCGGCAGGTTCAAGCAGATCAACACCATAACAAACATGGCATCGTCCTACGAGCCCTTCCGCAATCACCCCAATCGGGACGGTGACTACGGCGACGCTGCCGAGAAGTTGATTGCACCTGGTGCTCACGAGAGGAACAACAGCAGGAGCTACCTACCAGAACGGCACAAGACCGGCCCTGGCAAAGCCACCCGCGGCAAACATGCGCGCGTTGGCCTCCGTGTCATTGCTCTCATCTTCGCGATCACCATTCTTGGCGTCCAGGCCCATTCTGCGTACGTCTGGTTATCGACACGAAATAACACCCACTTCAACCCCACGACCAAGTTGAATACTCGGTCCTGGGCGATCATCGATGGATGGCCCACGTGGGTCATGATCGCCGCGGCGGTTGTTGCGACAGTAATTCAGCTCAGTGCTCTAACCAGTCATTTGTGCGTTTGTGTAGGTTTTGGTCCTTTTCTCAGTCGATCACATTGTCGAGAGCTAACAATGTTACAGCTCGTCGATAGACACGGCTCCCAGGTGCACGCGGTCGGAGTGTACATCTCATCCGCGATCCTGATCGCTTTTTGGGTCGCAGCGATGGTGTATTTCAAGTTGGCTAATTACAAAGGCAAGGATAAGAAACAATGGGACATCTGGACTTGGAGCTGCCATGAAAGGCATGTCAAGGGAAAGATCGGGTGGAAAGCTTTATGCGTGGAACAGGTGAGCACACTTCCTGATTCGCTTGCAGACATGGAGTCGGTCACTGACAAAGTTTCGCGCAGAAATACACCTGGTTTGCCTCGATTGTCGTGGTTGTCATTGAGATCGTGGTCCTTCTTCTCTTCATCTATAATCGTCGCGGCATGAAGAGCGTCCAGGCTGGGCAAGGCAAATTCAGCTTGATTCCAAGTTGAGTAAGGACAGCAGCATCACGAACCTTATCAGCCCAGGTGAAACGCAAGTTGTTTGTATTCGCCTGGGATTGTGGCAAGCTGAGAGCGGTGGTGGAATGGATGCCATGGACTGATTGTGTATATCATGCTAGTGCACGATGTTATGGCAGTGGGATGGTCTGGCGTTGGCGTTGTTTTTGCGCCCTCTACCACGCTGGAGTTTCTGCCGGGCTGTGTCATGTCTAGAAGCTTTCACTTTACCTGCCTCGGTTTTAGCTCATTTGAAGCAAAGACTGGTGGTGCCGGGAGCCCTGGCTCCCTACAACTTCTGAGACCTGGCGTCTTTCTGAGGATCAAATCAAAAAAGATCACTCTCTGCTGCCCATTGTCCTATTAATTGGGCGAGACTCGAACAGGTGAAGCTCCAGGGCCTATCCCAAATCCGCAGAGATGTATCGCTCGATCTCTGCAATGAGGATCCATCAGAAGCCAGCGTAGACGTATTCCAGGCGAGCGCCCAGTATGATTTTGAGAAAGTATAGTTCAACCTCGAAATATTCTGGACGAGTCTTTTGCTCACATAGTAGTTGGTCGGTGGCAGGAAGCTCGGAGGTCAGAAAAGAGGGTCATCTGCGCCTGCAAGAAAGGCAAGTGCACCGGGGCTGCGCATTATCTTGTGTAACTGGCCTCATTTCTGCTTCATCCTGCGGGTGCTCGACTTCGATCTGACATCTGATGGTTTTCCATCTGATCATGGTCGTCCGCGGGCTTTTCAAGAACGCTTCTCGAGGTGATTGAGCACATGACGGCTCGCTTCGCTACCGGTGGGTACATTGCGTCGCGCCACTACTGCCGATCTACTGCACGGCCTATTCCTTCCCGGCCTGCTACAGTAGGTGCTTTGCTGGCAAGTCTCGAATTGCCGATCAACTTCAATGTATTTGACTTTCAGACGTCGTACTCAGACACTGCTCGTGTCACGCTTTTCAAGTAACATCTTTGTCTGCTTCCAAAAGAATGACTGCTACAGACGGAAGAGTCGCGATTGTCACTGGGGCGGTCTCCGGTATCGGTGAAGAATTATCGCGTGGGCTGGTTGCGAAGGGATGGAGAATAGCAGGACTTGACCTCGAAGCACAAAGTCCTGCCGCCGATGAGCTGTCAAAAGAGCTCGGCGAACACTTCATCTTCATCGCAACAGATGTTTCAAGATACACCGAGGTTGCCGGAGCTTTTTCGAAGACGTTTGGGAAGTGGGGCCGTATCGATGCATTTTGCTCCAATGCAGGTTTTATCGAGTTGAGTTGACCCTCTGCGACAAAAGGAGACAGGAGTTCGCCAATATAAGACCCTGTCCCGAGTTCCTTCTTGCTTGCCATTGTGCAAACTCTGGGTATACCGATACAGGTGCTAACAGGTCTGCAGTAAGTCGTCAATATATCTGCTGAACAGTCGTGGAAGCAAAGAGTAGGTTGCTCTTCCAAGGCCACCAGAAGTGCGATTCTGACCTGAGTTTGAGGCTACCCCCTGAGCCGGACCTTGCTTCGACGGATGTTATGTACAAAGGCTTGGTCTATGGAACTCAGCTTGCCGTCCATTTCATGCGACAAAATCCGACGCCGGGTGGATTTATCGTTGCCACCTCGAGCATATGTGGGCTCTACCCGATGGCTTCACTGCCAGAGTATTCTGGTGCCAAAGCTGCTGCAAGTACCTCACGGTTCGAATCCAGAAGCGAGCAAGACTAATGCTTTCATTAGATCATCGGTTTTGTGCGGGCGACAGCTCCACTGCTAAAATTGGTAAGTGCTGTTCCGGGGCTACAGGAGGCATTGGAAGATAACAACGAGCAGCGCGACAACATTACCATTAATGCGATCTGTCCGGGAGTCGTCCCGACCCGCAACATCCCTCAGTTCATGAGAGATATGTTTGGTTCTGAGAGGTACGCGTCACCTCCCGGTTTGCGGAGCTCGGTATGGCTAAGATTCACAACAGTTTGACGCCCAAATCGACCATTCTCGCAGGTTATCTCAAGTTCTTTGACGATCCGTCTCTAAATGGCAAGATCATTGAAGCTTCGCGAGACCAGCTCCTTTTCCAGGAGATGCCTCCTTACGCAGACGGAGATTATTCCAAACGATCATCTACCGTTTTTGATCCGTTGTTTGAAATGGTGCACGGGCAGCCATCACAACTGGAAGATATTGTCAAACCGTTGGCTTGAGGGCCGAGGCGCCAGGGAAGCAAGCTCCCTGGAGCTTAGTGTTGTTCCAATTTTCAAGTTTTGGAAAGAATTGTCGCTTCTTGTTAGCAACGCTCGGTCGTGATCAATCTGGTACAAACAAGCATCGTAGCTTTGCTCAATTCTTGAAAGAAACCACAGGATGGCCAGTGAGGCTCGCCAGACTGTTTCGACAATCAGGCCCAGCTGACAGGATCATTCAGAACGCAAGAAGCGCGATCAGTAGAAGCAATGGCAGCCAAGCTTTGTCCCATGTCAACACTTGATATAATATTATTCAGCATTCCCGTGCTTCTTCAGCTCGACTAGGAGATCCTTCCGCCATGAAGAGCAGCCTGGTTTTTGTAGACCTTTGAGCAATCTCGCTCCGCCGTGGTATCGTTGAGACGCGGACGAACATTCCCGTTCATTTCGGTCCAAATTTCATCCGAACGTTTTGATTGTCCGACCTAGCCAATCACAAATTAATGGCGTCGCAGGATGCGGCCTTAAAGAGATAGAACAGTGTGAATGAACTCTTCAGGCAGCAATGTAGTCGTCGCCTCCAATTCGATTGCGAACCTACGTATATCTCGAAGCTGCGTCCAGCTGGATAGTTCCGAAGTCGGTACCCTCACAGATAAAATCAGGAGTTAGACGAGCCTCTGAGGCACCCAGCTCTTCACGAGTTTCTCGCCAACCCGTCACTAGCCGTTCGCGGAACTTCAGCCGCTTGTCCGTTACTGGTCACCGTCGACGAAGCTTCAGCCTCTCGTGGGTTGAGGGCCGCGCCATGGCAGACGATTTTGACATCAAGTTGAACTTGGGACTGACGCTCCGAACTTGGCTTCACTCACAATTCTTTGGCACACCACCCTATCCAACACAGTCCTTCGCAGGTCAGACCATCATCGTCACTGGATCCAATGTCGGGCTCGGCTTCGAAGCAGCTCGACATTTCTATCGGCTCAACTGTGCGAAGCTAATCCTCGCTGTGAGAACTGTGTCAAAGGGCCAGAAAGCGAAGGAAGACATCGTTCGATCAGTGAAGCACCGCTCCGATGGTGCGGAGGCTATCGAGATTTGGCCTCTTGATTTGTCCAGCACGAAAAGCACGTTAGCATTCGCCGAACGTGTAACGAGCGAGCTTCCCCGACTCGATGCGATCGTGGAAAATGCCGGGATTGTCAACCCGGACTGGGTCGTCGACGAAGGGTTTGAGCAAACAGTGCAGGTGAACGTCATCAACACCTTCCTGCTCGCATTGGCCATCCTCCCCAAGTTGACGGAGTCGAAACAAAAATATCCGGAGTCGAGCCCACATCTAGAAATCGTCAGCTCGGAGGCTCATCGGTTCGAAAAGTTCAATGAGCTCAAGAGTCCAGATCTGTACGCGGCATTGAATAATGAGAAGACCTTCAGCGGCTTTGGAAGGTGAGCTTGGAGAGCCAGACAACTGCTCCCTAGTTGAAGTTATACTGACCTAGAGACACACAGGTATTCGGTCAGTAAGCTTATGGAAGTCCTTTTCGTCCGTGAACTGGTGTCACGGCTCGGCGCGAAGCAGCCCTCGACTTCTCCAGTTACGGTCACGATGGTCAATCCCGGCATGTGTAAATCTGAGATTGGACGTGAGTTGATCAGCTGCCCTCAAAACCTGTACCGTGAAGACCTGAGTCTGCGAAAACGAGACACTGTCTCGGGTTCCCTCTTGGTCGATGTTGTGCAGATCTGGGTATACTGACACAGGTGCTGACGCATTTGCAGGGAAGGGCAATCCGGTCATAAAGGTTGTCTTTGCGCTCGTGCAGCTGATATTTGCACGGACCACAGAAGTCGGATCCAGAACGCTGGTGTACGGTGCTTCAGCCGGGCCGGAATCTCATGGCGAGATGATGTCCGATGGGAAGAACCAGGAAGTCGAGAAGTGGATCTATTCGGAGACGGGACGTCGAGCGCAGAAGAAAGTATTTGACCAGACGATGAAGATTTTGGAAGAGAGGAAGCCTGGAATCGGTGCGGCTGTCGGCTTGTAGGATTGATCATTGGTCCTTTGGAGGGTACTGCATGAGAAGTCAGCTTTCGGTTTTGTCCAAAGTATTCTCGAAAGGAGTCGAGGTGGGCAACGGGTCCCCGATACTAGGTCTGCTAGCTGGGCCTATTATTAGAGGTTAGATTATGCTTATGGAATCATCCAGGCGAGTTTGCGTTCTGCTCTTCCAATGTGGAGATATCAACTACCAGTTCCTCGTAATTGGGGTCGACCCTCATCTACCATGGATGCTATACCACACTTTGTCTCAGGTATTGCTCCCGACGGTAGACCTTGAATGTTGACCATTCACTCCACTCCTGCAGTTTCCCTTTGGGGGTTTAAGTGCTTACTTCCACGAAGCCACGTCCAAGAAGAGGATGAAGCCCATCAATGTCGCTACGACAAATCCAACAGGTGACCGGGCGGTTGCATTCTCTTTGTTCCACAAGCGAACTCCTCTCCCCACTGCTTGATGACCTAAACCCGCGATGAGGAAAGGGGTCAATGTGTTGGAGGAATACAATAACCTCGGGACATCCTCAGAGATGAGCCATTCAAAGCAAACGAAGCAGGGTCCACGCGGTGTCGTATCGGCTTGCAACTCGTGCGTCCTAGGAGGACGCCTTCACCAAGATGTCGCGAGCGATAGACAGGCTACCAGATCCTCCTCCTGCTGCGCCGACGCCCAAGATCATAGTTGCCAGTTGTAGTCGGTGTGTATCCATCCCCCTTATTATTTTCCGGAGATGTTCCTCACATTCACACTAACATAAATCCTTCTTCGCAGTACAGCAACACTAGGCCTCTACCAAGCATTCAAAATCCTGGGGTACCGCCCTTACCACCTTTACGAACTGAGCATGATCGGTGGCGAAACGCGTAAGCCTCACTTTTTGCGAAAGGCTGTCTTTCCCCTTGTTTCTTTCCACGGACGGAGACACAAGCTAAGGGAAGGGCATAGACTGGCAAATTATGATTCAAGGAATGAATGCTGTCCACAACCGTTTTTCTTCTGGGCACCTACAACCGCGATACACCAAGAAGGAGTTTGACAAGTGGTTAACGGGATATGACACGATCGTTGAAATTCCCTCATATTTTGATATGGAGTTTCTTGAGGCATATGTCAGCGATCCTGAGGTAAAGTTTGTGCTGACGGAGCGAACGCCGGAGAGTTGGGCGCGTTCTTTCAATACCTTTATCGGTGGGATAGTAAAAGGGATCGAGACTCCGCCCTTGAATATCCTGAGACACTTCAACAGGGACTTGAATTACTTCTGTGTGATGAATTTGGATGCCTACAATCTCTGGGCTG
This sequence comes from Cladophialophora chaetospira, assembly GCA_030247875.1. NCBI lineage: Eukaryota > Fungi > Ascomycota > Eurotiomycetes > Chaetothyriales > Herpotrichiellaceae > Cladophialophora > Cladophialophora chaetospira. The sequence continues at coordinate 388,234 of JAPDRK010000003.1, forward strand.
ATCATACGAGGCCTGGTGAGCCGGAGAATGAAGCAGCGTTGATGAGGAATTACGAGAGGTACATCAGAGATGTGAAGAGGACTGTACCTGCTGAGAGGATGCTGGTCGTGAAGCTCGAGGACGGGCTAGGATGGGAGCAGATCTGTCCGTTCCTGGGGAAGGAGGTGCCGAAGGGTGTGGCGTACCCCCGGGGCGTGGAACAAGAAGAACTGAAGAACGAATGGCTAAAGCCGCGATTGATTGAAGCTACTGTTAAGCTGGTCTTGACTGTGGCGCTGGTGACCGCCGCCGGAGTTGGGTTGTGGAAATGGATTAAAGCTAGATGATTAGATTGGGGGTTGGAAAGCTTCTTGCTACCCGGGATACGCCATGGCACTGTAGCCCATCACTCATCTTGGAAGCGATCTTGATTGTGCAATGAGTAGTTGATCGTCTACGGTATGTCAGCATGAAATGGTAATGGTGAGATGAAAGTGAGCAAAAGTTCAAACGTCAAAAGTGAAGCGAGTCAGGAGAAATGATAATCCGAGCCGCTAGTCTTGGCAGTCGACGAATCTGAATTCCGCCCCTAATCTCAAACGCTGCCTGCGATGCCTGCGATCAATTCTCAGCAACCCTTCCATCCACATCAGCAGAGTTTCTCTGTCAAGATGTCGTGGCGCAATCAAGGAATCACTGGTTCCAACAACATCCCTCTCGGAAACCGTCGGCGATTCGGAGGCGATAGCAATGGTGACTCGCAGAATGATAGCTCGAGGAACTCTCCATATGATGGAGATTCCTTGAAAAGAGGCCGCAGTCCTCCCAGAGGTGCGACGCTCGACATCCAATATATCAACCAAGCTAACAATGATCCAGCTGAACCTTCGGCCGACGGCGAGAAGAGACGTAGAAAGCGCAATCGTTGGGGTGATGCGACCGAAAACAAGGCAGCAGGTCTCATGGGTCTTCCAACAATGATTCAGGCGAACATGACCGCAGAACAACTCGAGGCGTACACCCTTCACTTGCGCATCGAAGAAATCAGCCAGAAGCTGCGTATCAACGATGTTGTCCCTGCGGAAGCAGACAGGTGAGTTCCCACAATCCTCACAGCGATTTTCTGATCCGATCTGACCAGCTTTTAGGTCTCCATCGCCTCCTCCTCAGTACGACAACTTCGGGCGACGTGTCAACACGCGCGAGTTCCGCTATCGCAAGAGACTGGAAGATGAGCGACACAAGCTGATTGAGAAGGCCATGAAGACCATCCCCAACTACCACCCACCTTCGGATTACAGACGACCTACCAAGACGCAGGAAAAGGTCTACGTGCCAGTCAACGACTATCCCGAGATTAACTTCAGTATGCTTACTAACCCTCTAACTCTGCTACAAGCCCCTTTCTTTCGTTGTTTTCATCCGTGTGCTATCGTCTGCTCCTCGTGATTGTGGAGGTGGACGTAGTATGCTGCACTAACCATCAATCTAACCATTGCCCTCAAACATTGCACTGCTTTACAAGAATCAAAGACTAACACTTAGCTTCTTCTCACCCAAAGTTGGCTTACTTATTGGACCTCGTGGCAACACGCTCAAGAAAATGGAGACCGAATCCGGCGCCAAAATTGCCATTCGAGGCAAAGGCTCCGTCAAAGAGGGCAAAGGACGATCTGACGCAGCTCACACCAGCAATCAGGAAGAAGACTTGCATTGTCTCATCATGGCAGATACCGAAGAAAAGGTCAACAAGGCGAAAGCACTCATCCACAACGTTATCGAAACAGCTGCATCTATCCCCGAAGGACAGAACGAACTCAAACGAAACCAATTGAGAGAACTTGCGGCGCTCAACGGTACCCTGCGTGACGACGAGAACCAAGCATGCCAAAACTGTAAGTCAAGTACCCAATCTACGCAACAAGCACTGACATCCTCAGGTGGTCAAATTGGTCATCGCAAATATGACTGTCCTGAACAGCGCAACTTCACCGCCAACATCATCTGCAGAGTCTGCGGCAATGCCGGCCACATGGCAAGGGACTGTCCAGACAGACAACGTGGTTCAGATGCCCGGAATAATATTCCTGGAGGATTCAATGCCCCACAACGTCGGATTGGTGGTGGAGACGCCGTCGACCGAGAGATGGAGGTATGTTATTCTCTTGTTCGCGGTGATACAATCACGAAAACTAACACCGTACAGAACCTCATGCAAGAGCTTTCGGGCAACCCATCTGGCAACGGCCCTGCTGGTCGCATCGAAGCCGCACCTGGTGGCTATGACCAGGGCGCCAATTACGGTGGTGAAGCAGCCGGCGGCGGTGACTCTCGACCCTGGGCACGCCAACCTACTGGTGCCGCTGCTCCCTGGCAGCGTGATCGACAGGAACGCGACTACGGCAGCCGAGACGGCGGGTCTTCACTCCCACCATGGCAGCAGCAGCAGCAGAGCCGCGGAGGGGATTCTTATGCAGGTTATGGAGGTGCCCCTGGACAGGCCGCAGCAGCGCCATGGCAGCAGCAACCACCTCCTGGACAGAATTACGGCGCCTACGGAAGCTATCCTGGTTATGATACTCAGGCAGCCTACGGTGCTGCTCCTGCCGCAGCTCCTCCTGGGCTCAGCTCTTTCTTGCAGCAATACGGCGCTGCTGCTCCTCCACCACCTCCGGATGCAGGTGCTCCCCCACCGCCACCCGATGACCATCCTCCTCCGCCACCAGGCATGGGCGACTACGTGCCCCCTCCACCGCCATCGGCATAATCAATTAGGGTTTCCAAATGCACGGTACGCATATCTGTCCGCAGGACTGAAGATTGGCCAAAATCATGACGTTGGAGATGGAGAGAGGCACTAAGGGAGGCAGTGGTCGTGCTTGCACGGGCTGCTCGACCCTGGCTTAAATTGAACTTGCAATTGTTTATTCGTGTACACGAGATGTAGTTATTTTTCATTTCAGTCTCATCGACTCCTTCCCACTCCTCCGTGAAGATTGCCTCTGCAAGGCAGGCTGCAAACGATTCGTGTCAATTAGAATCTCGAATGTGCTAGAATCCGGCCAATCACTACGCTCCAAAAGCGGGCATCAATCGATGCCAAGCTCTGGAAGCGAACTAGATGTTAGTCCGAGATACAATCATACATTCCTGTCCTCTTCATAACTTCGTCCCATCGAACTGCAACTACCTCCATTCATCCTCGATTCATCAGTTCGGCCCCCGGACTCAATCACTACTTCACTCAATCCAGCACCAGCAAAAATGCCTCGTTCTCGTGGAGGTGGTGGCGGCGCCCGATCCGCTCCGTCTCGTCCGACAGCTCCTGCACGACCTGCGGCGCCACAGCAGCAGCAGCGTCCCTACTCTTCTGCCCCGACCGCACCCGCACAACAGGCCCGTCCACCACCTGCGCAGGCTGGACAGAGTCCTGGTCTCTTCGGCCAGATGGCTAGCACGGCAGCGTGAGTTATTTCTTCCTCCTAGCTTCGTAGGGTCATCCATGCTTTTGCGGGGATTCGAAACAAGCGTGGCGAGAAGACCTATACTGACTTGTGTATGAAACATGCAGTGGCGTCGCAGTCGGATCCTCAATCGGCCATGCCATCGGAGGCTTCTTTGGAGGCGGCTCCTCAGCACCCGTGGAGCAACAGCAAGCACCTACCGACGCATACTCGCAAACTGGAGACGCCTACCCTAATTCCCTCTATGCCCAGAACTCTGCCGTCGAAGCTCAAGGTCCCTGCGCCGCCGACATCAAGTCCTTCACAGACTGCATGAACCAAAACCAGGGTAACATGACCATCTGCGGCTGGTACCTCGAGCAGCTCAAGGCTTGCCAACAAGCAGCACGACAGTACTAAGCAGCACATGAACTTATGGTGGTTCAGCCTCAAACTAGCTGTGAGAGGCAGCAGCAAATGTGTAAATAGCAATACAAAACAAACAAGAGCGGCTGCATACCTGGTACTCTAAAAGGATGGAACTCGTGGCTGCATTGCATGGAGCGTGTTCAATCAAGACACTCGGGAAGCCTTTGAGTCTCAATATCATATCACATCTCTCCACTCACGTGGTTCTGAAGCTCCCTTTGCTGATTTCACATCTGGACACCGGGCTCGCTTGCTAAAGGCCTTCCAAGGCTTTGGCTTTTCTTTCCCCATGAGCGAGGACAAGCTCTCTGTCAAAAACCAGCGTACTCCGACTGAATTCTGATTGAACTCCCTTCATAGGAAGACTGACCTGCAACTCATATGAGCCTTCAGTGTGACCCTTGATAGGATCGTGCCACCTGTCACAACTGCAGTCTAGGGGTTGAAACCACGAGACCTTCTATCACGCATGACCCTACGTCACTTGGACAATTCCCGAAAGAAGGCAAGTGTACGCCAATTTCGTGTACAGGAAATGGGCTAACAGCTCCCGCAGGATTTCAAACGGCGTCCGCTCCCAGTTCTGCATACTTTTAACACACTGGGACCGCGGACGGTGGACGCCTGAACATTCCGGTCTTTGAGACCAACGCACCTTGTTGCAAGAGAGGCAGACGCACGAAACAATGCTGCCAAATCTGCCTCCGCGTAAGTCGTCTCTGTGGAAGGTCTGTCAAATTCCGGATCCAGCAGCTACTCACGATCTCTGCCCAGGAAGGATCAGCACCATGTGCAACTATCGAGATATTGTCCCGAGAACTGGCCCAATCAGGGTTGGGTTGCAAGAGATTTGCTGAGAAGGAGCACATGTCCAGGAAATCGAGACCGTTGACACAACAACAGGCTATCGTCGGTAACCGAACCGGGGCAAATCTTTGTACCGATGGCACAGCATCGCTGTCCCAAATGGTCCGCGAGGGTTAGAAGCTTGTTGCAGCTCAGCAGCTGCACCACAACACCACGAGCCATGGGGGGTTGAGCTAGGTAGAGATCACCATTGGACCACGAATGCCCCGAGTACCTAAGGCACAACGGTCAGCGACTGCTTTGTGGAGTTCATCTTTCTTTGTCCGCGTGGGTGGTATCAGTCCTCAAGTGGATTTGTTATCGCAAAAGCACAGATAGGTACTGATACGGCCGCAGATTGGTTCGCGAGAACATCTCCGAGTGCTGGAAGGAAGCCGAGTGCAGCTCCCGAACCTGGACAGTCGGCTTCTGGAGCATTGTCAAATGGATTTCCAGGTCCAGAACCTCCTCAACCACTTGATCCCCATCCTCGGAATCGCTTAGGCGTTGGTGAGTAGGTAATACATTGATCTTTCCATTTCTGGGAGTCGGAAAATGGGATGAGACAGGCCTGGGTAGTATCGTTGGCGACACGATAGGGCAGAATGCTCACCGTTGAGGTGGCACCAGCCAGCGTCGCGGCTCCGGGAACAAAAGACCATCAGAACTGGAAAGGATCACAGGAAGCGCGCATCCAGGAACTCTGATTGGGTTGTTGCAGCCGTTTGCTGACCAAAGGAGTCGCTGCCTGGCTTGACATGCAGTGTGCATACCGCCAACTCGGATCCCAGGGGTAGGGACCCGGATGACCACCCATAATTCCAGACGAACGAACACGAATCTTTTCTCTCCACCTGTCATCTTCGAGCCTGAGGGACTGTGAGTGTGGGCAACTTCCTGTTTTGGTCTATACACTGCAAAATTCCAGGCCCATCTAAACCCCTAAATGTCAGCATTTTTCCCAAATCGGTACGATCCTGCCAACGGTTGGTTGGACGGCAATGCTAGCGCCTGACAGTCAAGCTTCTTGGAGACCACTTCCGGTTGGTAGGGCTTGAGGCTCTCGGCAATGTCAGTTATGGGGCTAATTTTACCTGTTCACCTAAGCAATCTGTCAATGGTGTACTCACGGAGAGCATACGAAAGGTGGAGGGAAAAGGCGTACTGATACGACATGAAACGCCACACCTGCTTCGCCCGTCAGCTTCGTCCGTAAGTAACACACCCGCTACGTTCGATAACTGGTGGTAAGCTTTCAGGCCCGCTCAGGTACCATGAAGGTCAAGAGCAGAAAAGCAGCAAGCGAGACTCCTCGAAGCTGGAGGATGACTGTTAATGTAAACATGTGGGTACTAGTGGCCGTTGGATACCACGGTGCAATGTCGGCAAACCGAGATTTTCATCCTCAGGCACACCCATCGTGTTTCCGCGTCTTAGGGCTGAGAGAACACTGCTGGTGGAGGGACGGAAAAGGTACCGTTCGAAACTTCTGGCCTGGCCTCGGTATAATGGTCCCGGTTGTAATCACTTTGCCAATGCAACTCCATCCACAAATGAGTCAGCACTTCAACGAACTATCGTCGACTCCGACGGCTGAACGTGGCGGATCGCAAATTATTACGAAGATAGGACAACGCAGAACTGAGATGGATTTCGAATCCGTCGGATATTGAAGGCTGTCGCGGTTTCCTAATTCTTTGGTCCTTTAGTGTTGCATGTGTTGATTTGAGTCACAGAGTATGAGAAAATTGTGTGCCTGGAGGGCGCGGCCGCATTGTATATGCAAGATGGTGTCAGTTCGTCTTCACAGCCACCATAGACCCGAGAATCTGGGGAGAGTGTTCAAACGTGCTTGAAACGAATACGCAACGCGTATGTTCTAACTGCAAGCAGCAAGAATCGACGAAATGGAGGGTTTGCGCAACCATATGGAGGATTTCTAAGAATAAGCACAGCCTCCGCAAGGACGAGGAGGTGATTCGTCTGACACAAAAGAACCAAGCGCAAAGTGCTGCGCGATTGGGTAAGTGTTCATTTTAAGGCCAGCGGGTGATCCACGGCGCTTGTCACACAGCCCCGGGTACCCGTTCCAAGCCTTTCCTTCGAGAAGAATGCCAGATCTGGTAAGCACAACCTGCCCCCGATTTAGGGTTGGTGGGATGCAACCCAGGCTTCGCCAGCTCCAAGCCACGCGAAGGCAGCACCATTCTTCAATCGTATGCTATTCCGCAAATGGACGAATTTGCGAATATGGGACGCACGCACAGTGCAGAGCCACACAATCTTCTTGTCGAAATTCGAAATTCCATTCAAGGCTCACCGCAAATTGGAAGATCATATACCAGGATTCAAGGACTCCTGCCAAGGACTTGGCTTCATTGGTTGACACGCGGTTAAACCTCAGGCTGCCTTCATTTCTGATTGGCGACGGGCCTTTGTCACGCCGTCCCCGTGTTCGTTCACGAGCTCTTGTCAAGATCCGACCTTGATCGATATTCCTCGTTTCGGACGCGAGACTGGTCAGTTCTTAGTCATTTTGGCATTCAAATTGTGTATCTTTTTGTGCAACCCAAGACTGCACATGTATTATCGTTGACAGGTCACGAGCCATCCACCACGAAGAGGGCTCGGGAGGCTATATGCACTGAACTTTGCCCCAGGTTTCCATCCGCACCGTTCCCTCCCGTTGTAATCACGAGGCACGAGGTTGAGGTCGGAATATTGAAGCTTCATAACGAAAAGCAATATAGTGCAGGAACTTTGGCCTGAGGTGGCCATGAAGTGATCAAATTTGGAAATAATCTGTCAGGGAGGTGCATAATTTCGGTCGAAGTCGGTGGTTAGGAGGGATGACACGGAGATGCGGGCGCCTCATGGAGGTTACGAAAAGCCGAACGCGCGAAAAGTGAGCGAAGGACACTCGGACGAATAACTTTGTGAAATTCGCTGCTATACTCCATGGGGAAGTTGCATAAATCAAATGACAGAAGCTAAACCACTTGAGGCAACGGATATAAAGCACAAGGAGGATGACAGCGATATTATGCGGGGGACTCGGACTCGGGCACGAAGCATCAAATCTGCCCGGGCTTTTCGGAAATCAAGTCGTCGACTTTCCCATTGCTTTCGTCCACCAATCACGCCTGCATTTTACCTTGTCTGCCTGGAAGGCTGTTCTTGGCTCTCAAGCTGTCAAAGCAGCATGAGAGTGACCCTATTTGTGTCCATCCGCCCAAAGGAGTATGGCGATCGATGTCGCAAATTGTTCCCAATACGGCGATACGCTTCGCGATGGTTGGCGGTTGAGGCTGTGACACTTGTTCTATATACGAAAGCGAGTCCGAAAACGATGAAGAACCCGAGTGCACAGCAGTACCATGTGGCAGAGCTGTCGTGGCTTGTCGTTCACCTTTCGCAACCAGTCCAATTGCTCAATCTCGAATGAGAGTCGCCTAGAAGCCAGATGGAATTCGTTCTTGTTTGGGTAGGCGATCATAGAGCCCCAGCTGCTCAGCCCGTGGACCACGAATACCTCTTGTCGCAAGACACAGATCTTGGGAACCATACAGGTCTGTACGGGAACGCCTTGCATTGACATCGCGGACGATGCGACCGCTTTGAGGTAGACGAAGCCGGCTCAGCTCTTCGGTAAAGTCGTGGCTTCCACGGAGGATTCGTGTTTCTAGATACACCCCGCGAGATGCCTATAGATTTAGGGGTCTACAGGCGGGGTATACACTGGAAAAGGGGGCATTGGGCGACCTGAAAAGGAGTCCCCTAGGCGTCTCAGAGCTACCCCTCAGCGCGTGCCTCAGGCCGCTAGGCGTTCAGCTTGACCCCGAAAATCTTACCTGGTTGGATTTCAGGGACTGATAGCGACAACCCTAGCTTATCGCTTGCCCTTCGCTCGGGTTTCAGGGCTGACCGCGTTTCCACCAATGCAAATGCAAACAATACTTCCTGAACGAAGCAGTGTGTTGTCCACCTCTGTGACTGATATGCGAATACCTGATTGAAGCATTGCTTCAGGCCGAAGCGCAGAATCATGACGAATTAGGAAAGTGCTGCAAATGTTGGGAATTTGCAACACCAGGAGTCAAAAATCATGCGTTGTGCCAATATTTTGATAGGCGTTACGTAGAGGGGGTTTACCCTTTGGTTGACCGTCCGGTTAATTGAGCAGTGACAGCATTTGTTGCTCATGATGTTGGTCTGCAGCAGAAATGGACTCGTTATACGCTTTGGGTAGGCGCATGGGGGAAACCTCGATTACGAGAGCATAGCGAAAGCTGGCCGTCACGAGAAGTCCAGACCTTTGACCGCCCAGGGTACACAAGACTCATGAGCACACTGTGGCTTGCCTGTCGTGAAGCCAGCGTTACAACACCATGGCTTACGAAGATTTGTCTGAGGGAGCGAGTCACCACGGAAATGGGTGGTCGTGATTGGCCAGTTTGTGTACCAAGGCAAGAGCACATTAATAATTGCTCAGCAGGTTAGAAAGCCGTCTCCTAGGAGAAATACTCGGCGTTCTAGCTGTGTCCGTGACTATCCACGCCTACGCCCGGGTCAGACTTGTTCTCAATGTGATCAATCATAATAATACTCGGATCTCCAGAGTAATCGAGAAAGCGAGCTTCTAGGGCAGCAGCGCGGTGAGCTGGTTAAAGCCGGGCTCGGCTTCCTCAAGGCAATCTGGACTTTTGGGGTCCAAATTAGGGAGTTCGAAACGTCCGCCGTGGGTACTGGACATAAGCCATAATCTTGCCCAAATTACAGCCGGCTGGCCATGGAGATACCAGTAGTATCCTCAGGCAGAAGTAGCAGACAATAGGCACGTAGCCAATCAGTGCAGGAACCGATAGACGAAGGAGCAGCGGGTGAGTAAGAAAAGGACGAGCGTAGGGAAAGTAAGATCAGCCGACAATCAGTGGACCAAAGAACGACTGTGTGTAGTGGTTCAGAAAGGGTACACGCAAAGGCATTACCCTTCTCGGAGCTTATTGCGACCTGAGGGCCCGAAGCATGGAAGATGAATGGAAGGGAAGTAACAAACCCTCCGAGTGACTCAGGCAGCCGGGAAACTGGGAAGCGCAGTCGATACGCGGACACGGTCGAAGAGGACTCGCAGGACCGGCCGAATTGAGAAAGCGCAGCAGTTGTGAAGCGTAGCATAACGTTTGGCAGGGCAGGGGTCGTTCGTCATGTCGAGTGTTGCTGCTTTGTCCAGCAGCGATTTCTCAGCGTGGGACCCGCAGGGGGACATTTCGTTTAGCTGACCGAGTGACCGCGACGCTTCCCCATTTCGGCCCAAACGCACTCGGAGGGGACGTAACGTTAAACACCGCCCTTCGGATTCTGAGTTCATCCACAGCCCTGTCATGCAGCAGATAGACCAGGGTGTTCAGGTGTGGGTGGGTCCGACGGGGTTAGGATTATTGTGTGTGCCTGATTATGTGTAAGAAAGCGAGCGTGCGTTTAACGGGCCATAACATTCTCACCTATACAAAAGAACTCGTCCACCCTCCCTTCCAACCAGACTTCTTCTCCTTCATCATCAACACGAACACCAAACAACAACAACAACAACATCAAAGAACATTTGGTAATAACATACAACAACACCAGCCAAGGACTTGTATGCAAGCCCAACCACTAGCAAGTACCCACATCAGTGACTCAGAAGAACCACCACCAAATACAAACAACATGCCTTCCACGGTGACATTCTCCGCTGGAGCAGCGACCACCAAGTCTTCTACCCAATCCATCTACACCCGACCAGCGAAGAAGCAGAAGATGAGCATCACTCAGACTTACTTCCTCGCCCACAGCGCTCGAGGCAAGCTCTCCAAGGAGGCAGCCCGCGCTGACCACGACCTCCGCCTTTTGGTGGGGCACGCAAACATGCTCGACTGTCTGATGCTCGATCTTGCAAACGCCGAGCAGGAACAGGAGCGATGGTTCAACAACATCGTGAACGGATCTCAGGAGGAGGAAACTAAATCGCACCAACACGTCGAGACAATCGTGGAGGAACCCGAGCAGGACTGGGAACTCGAGGATGCAGTCAGCTCCGACGAGGAATCAGATGACGAGGAGAAGCCCAACACCAAAGTCACCGCCATTGAAGTCGACTCCGATATGTCCGAAGATGACGACGAGGAGAACGACGAGCTCACTCTTGTCCGCACTGCTTCCCGACACTCACCTCCCGAACTCAGCCTCGACTCGGATGATTCAGAATCAGACGACGAGCAAATGCCACCTTCACCACCCACACTCACTATTGACGTCTTGAGCGAAAAGCAACGACGAGCCATCGCTACCACATCATTCTACGACGCAAAGGACAACACCTCATTATCACCAGAAGAGTCAGAAGCCTTCGAGCAAGAAGGCTTCTATCTACCTTCAAGGCAACAGCCGACCATAATCGCTGCCTACTAGAGCAGGTTGATTGACCGCCCTTGAAACGACTCTTACTTGTGATACCCAGCGTTCTAGCGAATTTGGCAACTACGACATCTTGACGTCTTTAACGAGCGCGGTGTTTGGAATTTACTTCCTGAAGAGGTTCAACAGCTGAATCAAATTGTATTGGAAAGGGAAAACTGGATAGTCAGAGAAGCGAAGCAATGCAGGAGCGGGCTCGGAAGATCGGGAAAGGGCTTTCGACCTCACTGCCGACCTCAGTAGTCGTGGCTTTACGCCAGCGCTGAGGAGAGCAATGGGGAAAGAAGCACCTCGAGATCGACCTCGCTATACTCACTACCTTGGCTTTTGCTTTTTCAACATGACTCTACTCTATGTACAAAGGCCAGATAGATCTCCCTGAGGGTTGAGACAATCTGACACAATGACATTAATCTAAACATCAAACAAAATCTCTTCTTCATTTCCTTCAGATCGTCTTCTCTGTGCAAAATGGTCGTTCTCACTGCAATGCTCGCTTTCGCTATACAATTGTCGCCGATCAAGCTTAACTCCACTGGCTGCAGCTAAGTCTCCGATCCGCTGATCATGAGTCACTTGGGTAACTGCTGGGCTTCGGATCCCGGATTTTGGCTCTCGCGCGCAAAGGCGGAGACAAAGACTCGGTCTGACTTTGCGGCCGAGAGGGCCCGCGTACAATAATTTTGGTGCCTGGGGCAGCCAAAGTGCCCGCCTCCCCGTTTCGTTAGGGTCACGACCCTTCGGCCCCGGGGTGTGGTAAGCCAGGCCGAATGAATTATCCAAACATGAGGCCTTCGTTTCATCCTTCCAACGCACAATCTGTGACACTTGTACAAAAGCCAATGTACGAACTCCCCCTCCCGGTTTCTTCCTCATTTCTACTTGTCTGCACCGCACTTTCCTCGTCGACAATTCATTTCCAACCATCCAATTGATCAGCTTTCTCACCGTCAGCAATGAATATTAACGGCCACACAGCACGAAAATTATGTCTCGCCTGATCGCCGCTTGGTCGTTGTTTGCCTTCACAATGTATTTCCAAGCCAGTCAACAAACACACACCATGAATTAGTCGATTTGTCGCTCTGACTTACTCGAGATAGCGAAAGGGCGTTTTTAAGCCAGGCAATATTTTTGGTCCGCCATGTCTCCGTTTCCGGACAATTATGTCGCATATGCGAAAAATGTTTCCGCCGGCGGAGATGGTAAAGCGTTCATTAGTTTTTGGTAAGCAGCAGAAAACGACAAACGGTCTGATTTACAATTTGGTTCTGTTTGTTTCTGTCTTGATCAAGCCGCGGTCGACGCCCTCACTCCTTGACTCGCGGTTTCGCGATGTGGCCCCTATGTCCACAATATTCTGGTGGCCCATGACTTGATCATCAGCCTGTGATGGATAGTCTGCGTGAACATTCTTCCCAGCTGACGAGGTATAGAGACAAAGACCCTGGGGCTACGTCCCTACCTCCTTTGTGAAAGTCGCCGAACCACTGTCTTGGTACGTACTTCTGTTCACACCCACACCACTTCGTTGATCAGGATAATGGCCATGGTGATTAGGCGCTCTCCATGACCTCAGGTATGTCTACAGTACCCACCGCATGTTCTCGTTAATAAGCGTGCAATCCCCGAGTTCGCAAAATAGTGGACACGTTTATCACTTCCTACAAGGTCGATTGTGCCGAGAAGAAAGCACCTAGCTGGGTATCCTGGATTACCTTATCAGACGTTTTAAGGCCCTTTGAATACCCAAACTGAGGCTGTAAGGCCCTTTAGGACTTTGGGGTCCAAAAATGGTTCGGTGAAGCTTTCTCTTTGAGACTCGTTCATCTGCTGGCGATCCTTCGTTCAGGACACCTCTTCGTAGTAATGAAACAAGTGTTAGAGTTGGCAGTCGCACTTGAACATGTGTTTCAACACATGTGCGTCTCCATTACATCAGGCATGACTTATCTTATCTTCTTGCCTGCGGATCACAAGTCCGTCATTGCCACTACGCGGAAGGGCAACGATCAACGGTCTTCATTGTACGAGCATCGTACTCCTCGGCGAACCTGCCCCTCGCATCGATTCCTTCTCTTTGTTCGTTTATCCCACTCACCATCTGCACTGCGTCGTTTGTCCCCTGCAAGGCAGATCAGGCCAGTACCAAAACGGCCGTAGCACAACTCATGCTGCTGACTGTTCCAAGTATTTGCAGGACTCTGCATACTTTACCTTGCTTGATTCTCAAATTCCAATGCAGCTGCAGCGTATGGTGACGACTGGGCGTTTTCGAGGTCAAGAGACGCCTTGGCGAGTGCTCTGTTCGTTCACTATTCCCTTTTCCTTCCCTCAGTTTGACAAATGACTTTCTTACTCTTTGACAAGGCAGACGCTTACCTACGATAGGCGCACAAATGATTTCCGAGGACACATCCGCCGTCCGGTGTCCACTGGAGCTTGATCACTTCCATCCGCCGATCATAACTCGGACGGGAAACAGCTGTATCCGCGAAGCCGGTCCGTATTCGCACTGGCTGCGCGGGGGTTAAGCGAATCCGAACCCCTCTTCACCTGACCGGTGTTTCTGACAGGCGACCTCACGTGCTCTTGCTTCGCTGGCGGTCTGGACTCTCCTGCCTGCCCAGCGAATTCCTGCCGCTCCTCCAATCGTCCCGATGCTCCTTCCACCAAATCCGCCTGATTTGAAACGCACGAGCCCGTGACTGCTGTTTCGTCGCCCTGCGCAGGTGCTCCTGGTTCAAATATGCAGCTGACTTCTCTGCCTTGCCTTTGTGCAGTTGTGCAGCTTCACCGTCGGTACAGGTATCTCGGACACCGAGTCCGTATCTCGTGCACCCAGCAGTGCAACCCGTACCGGGTAACAGCTCCAGCTGTTCAACCGCAGCTGCCAAGGCTTTTGACCCAGAAGAGTCAGCATGCCAGATCTGCCATCTTGTTTACCTCAACTACTCCATCCTAGACAGGAAACTTGAAGTCCTTGGTCTTCGCTAAAATGCATGTGCACCGAGTCACTAAGCTGATGACAGCCGCAGCCTCAATGGCAAACCTTCAAGCGCGGGTGTGTGCGGCCCGGAAAAACACTTCTCGACAGTTCGTCATGGTGCAGCAAATCGTGGGGAAAGGTGTGACAACACATGCTCATTTAGCTGAGGCAGCGGCTCTGAAAAATCTGCGCTTTCCTCATCGAGGTCTTCTACTTCTTACGGCTAATTGTATGGCAGGCTCAACGGACATATCTCGTCCTTTTCGGATTCCTTCACCGGGAGATGTGCAACTGGGGTGAACCCTCCCTTGACTGCTAGAACGAATCGCCTACCAGCAATGTCCGGGACTCAACCAAACTAGAAACCAAATACCTTCCATGAAAGCTTCGAAACTGGCTGAGTGAGCTGCTAGGTCATCTCAGCAGGCGCACGAGGCAGCTAAACAGACTGCTCTGATTGGCTTATGCACCAAGATTTTCCCAATCGAGAAAACACTGCGGAGATGGCTTTCGTCAGCATTAAACATCCTGCACTGATATGCAAAGATCTCAGCAAGCGACATTGCATGAGCCGGTTACGCAAGCGGCATGCTCTTGTCGTTGGCGGCGCCGCAATCCACCTGCACAACAACAGCATCCTGGAGCTCCGCTACCATGGAGACGAGGTTGGACAGCTCTATCTTGTTGCACCTCCGTCGTGTACCAGAGTTACACCTGGTCCACATGAGTGCGAGGCTGCAGACTCCGCTTAGGACACAACCTTGGATCCCTTATCATGCTTTGTCGAGAAGATGGGTCAACTGCGAGTAAAGAGCCCATCCTGTCGAGTCCCAATTTGTGAAGAGACTTCCCATCCCATGACTTGTTTGACCTCCATTCACGAGGCTCGACATGCAAGGCTCCCTTGATGATCCGCAACACATGCACACCTTCGTCATGCCATTCGTGACGCAGCGCTTATGAAGACAGTGTCGTCCAAGTGGCTCGCCAGCGATCTTTCCTATTGATGCTGTTCTTCCCCACTTGCAGGCTGTGTGTGCCTACAATAGGTGTGACAAGGCTGTCATGCTTTTGCATTAGCGACGTGGTTGAACAGCCACCAGAGCTACGGTACCGACCGAAATTAACCACAAGGGGGCAGGGTCGCCAACAGGCTGAATCCTCTGAATATCAGCCGGACAGGCGAACTCTTACGGTTATGCAAAGAACGATCCTTCGAAGCTTCGAAGCAGCCTTGGGCGGTCGACAAGCAACCTAGCGTGCCTTCCTGTGGAAGCTTTTGGTTCCTTGAGTGCACGCCTTCCCAAACCGATGGGGGTATGATTGAGCCTGGTGGAAACCTCTTGCTGCTTTACAATGCAAGAGAAGGTCGCATCGAAGTTATGGGGCTTCTAACAACGGTACTTTGTGAGTCTCCATACTCTACACAGGGCTACATCCGGCCTCCACTTTGAAATAATCTCGACAGTTCTTTGAAGGATCAGGCAACGTCATGCAAGAGAACGTCTCATGGAAGCTGTGGAGTCTCCTTGGATAAACCACGGCCTTTCGACCCTCTCTACCTCTGATACTGGAACTCGCAGCTCACCGTCTCCTTAGCGAGATGCGATGCACAATTACAATCGAGAGGACGTCATCGGCATCGCAACAAGTGACAGGGATCGCACCTGTCTGTGGGTATCAAAATTTTACGAAGGGGTCAGTGCGCCCCTAAGGCAAGGGCCATGCTCTCCTGTCTTGCATAAGCCTTGCTATCGCCTTTGGCGAGGATCCGCAAAAGCTTGTCGACGGGCAAACATGCAAGACACGACGTCGAAAGCAGAGGTAGTCTGCCCTGGACACAACGCCGATTATTCGGCATACTCCGACAAGCACCAGGCACGACAAAGGACACGTGAGCACGGGTTCGTGGACATAGTCATCTTGTTCTTAGCTTCGAAGTGGCTTGTCTCCTCGCCTGTACATTGGGGCTTGAAGTTGGTCACTTCTTCGCATCGTCCTTCATACCCTGCTGAATCCACTGACTCGAGTGTTTCGCGTACTCCTCCAACGACTTTTTATCCTTCATCCTCTCCTTGATATCGATCTTCTTGGGCACCTCACACCCTTTCTTGACACCTTCTCTCTCGGTCATCATCTCCTCCCACTTCTTGAGCGTGGGGAATTCGTCGATGTCGACACCTGCCCAGCCGGCCCAGATCACCCAGCCGATCGTCGTGATGTCGGCGATGCTGATGTGGTCGCCGACGATGAAGCCGGATTTGGACGATTTGAGATGCGTGTCGAGGACGCCGTAGAGGCGCCGAGTCTCGTTGACGTAGCGCTTCATGCCGTATTCGATCTTCTCGGGGGCGTAGCGCTAGAAGCAAGTCACAAAAACGTCTTACTTATGAAGACGCGTAACAGAGGTCGGCTGCAATCGCTCTCGAGCGTCTTCTGGGGACAAATGGCAGCCACGCTCTGTAATACGCTGCAGCTTGGCAATAACAAAGACCTGAGAGAGGAGGTGCCGCTGCGGTCATGCATGGATGACAAGACTGATGCCGCGGGCGCCTGCCGTTCTCAATCCAGCGAACAGCACTATCACTCACTTCTCGAGGCCAACTGCGTGTCCGGGTACCTAGTCCTAGGGTACATAAAGCCAAAGCAAGAACAACTTACCACAAAGTGATTTGCCTGGCCTTGCATAGGCCCCAGTCCAGCATTTTGAAAGAACACCCAATTCGTCATCTCATAATACTCGCGTGTGCCCTTGGGAAAGCTGATCTTACAGTCCTTGTCGTACTCGTCGACAAGGTACTGGAAGATCCCTCCTGACTCAAACAGGCGGATTGTCTTGCCGTCGGAGAAAGTGTCGGTCATGGCAGGAATACGGCCATTGGGGTTGATATCGAGAAACCATTGTTCTTTTTGTTTGTTCGTCGAGATGTCGATGTGCTCGGTTTTATAGGGCAGGCCGAGCTCTTCTAGGGCGATGGAGGCTTTGAGGCCGTTGGGTGTGGCGTCTGTGTAGAGGGTGATGTCTGGGCGCTTTGAGTCGGACATGGTGGCTTTCAGGTTGGTTTGATCGGATATGTGTTGGGCTTGTTGTTGAAGACGATGGGACATTTGGGTCAAAAGCTATATCATGGGAAAGTTATAGGATTGCGATGCGAATGCTGATCGTGCATCAGAGTCAAACATCTTGATGCAATTGGCTCACATGCATGATTTCATGGATCCGGCATCCGGCATTACGTCGTATCGATTCACGAAATCTCTCAGTCTTTTTACATTGCGACTGCTTTGAAACCGCTTGAGCTTCGTCTCAGTCCTCAATATTCTAATTTCAGGAAGAACTCCGGGATTGTGTTCCAGCCTGTATTCACTGCATGAATCTCGACTCTACTTCCAGCATTTGATGTCTTCAACGTGAGTAATTCACCACGATTGCTCCGAGAAGCCTACATGAAGCGGACAATATCAGACTTCAGATTGGAGAAGAATGACGTAGTGGTTCGTCGAGATGCGGGGATATTTATTGTCCGCAAGGCCCTGATTCGCTCCAATAATCACACTCTCTCGTCGTCGATGCAGCTCCTTCCCACCGCCTCAAATGTCCTCTGAGTCGCCGCTTCCCTTTCGTCCAGAATTTAAACGTTGAGGAGTTTCCACGCCGGGGCGACTCACACCTTCCTGCAGGCATGGCCGAAGGAGGTCTTGTTACCTTCTGTTCTGCTCTCTGTCTTCAATGCTGACCCTAAGTTGAATGATTGTATCCGTTGCCTGACATCCATATGTACTCCTCACCCGTCCTTAGGATCTAGAGAACGACAAGATGACAACTCAAACGGAAGTCATCACCCCCTCATCGTCGCGCACTGCGCCTCCTCATCTTCGCCGCCGGTCGTCTTCGCACCACTCCGCACAGAAGAAGCCCTGGCAGCACCCTCACAGGCCGTCGTTCACCTCGAGTCATTCTCGACCTGACCCTGAAGAGATTCAGCGGCTCTCTGGGCAGATATCGAGGCAAACGACTCGGACGTCCCACCAACACACGCCTAAATGGTACAAAATACGTTGGTTCAAGGGCATTACAGACGACATCAAGAGACGGGCTCCCTACTATTGGAGTGATTGGAAAGATGCCTGGGACTACAGAGTCATCCCGGCCACTGTATACATGTACTTTGCAAAGTATGCTGAATCCATACACATATACCATGTCACCCAAATTGCCTGCATTGATCTCTCTTTTTTCGTTTCCACTTCTCCTTCGACTTTACGAAGCATACATGTGTTCTGCAACAGCGGCACCACGACTGACCTTTCATCCAGCATCCTCCCAGCTTTGGCTTTCTCTCTCGACATGTTCACAAAGACCCACAACTCCTTTGGAGTCAACGAAGTTCTGCTCTCTTCGGTGCTGGCCTGTGGCGTATTCTCCCTCTTCGCCTGCCAACCACTTGTGATCGTGGGAGTGACCGGACCTATAACAGTATTCTCTTATACGGTATACGACATCGTCGTCCCTGGAGGCACCAACTACTTCTCTTTCATGGCTTGGATTGGTATCTGGTCACTCATCATGCACTGGATCCTGGCATTCTCAAACAGCTGTAATGCATTGACCTATGTGACGTTGTTCACATGCGACACATTCGGCTTCTACGTCGCGTTCATCTACCTGCAGAAGGGCATCCAAGTTCTGACTAGGCAATGGGGAATGGCCGGCGACACTAGTGCTTATCTCTCTGTCATGGTCAGTCTCTTGGTGCTAGGCTTTGCATACGGATGCGATGTCCTCGGGAACAGCAATCTTTTGCAACGCCATGTCAGGAAGTTCATCGAGGACTACGGTACGCCCTTGACCATCATTTTCTTCACTGGCTTTGTGCACATCGGCCATATGAAGGATGTCCACGTCGAGACATTGCCAACAAGCAAGGCTTTCCATCCGACAATGGACCGTGACTGGTTCATCCATTTCTGGGATATCAATGTTGGGGAAGTCTTTCTCGCCATTCCATTCGCCATCTTACTTACCATTCTTTTCTGGTTCGATCACAATGGTATGTAGATTCACTGTACTCTAGGTAAAATCGAAGTTGACCAGAACCAGTCTCCTCCCTTATCGCCCAAGGCACGGAGTTCCCACTCCGCAAACCTCCCGGCTTCCATTGGGACATTTTCCTATTAGGATGCACAACCGGCCTAGCAGGTATCCTAGGAATCCCCTTCCCCAATGGCTTGATCCCCCAAGCGCCGTTCCATACACAGGCCCTTTGCGTAACTCGCCAAGTCGTCGACGAAAAGGCAAAAGGCCATATCGTCCGCGTAACAGACCACGTCGTCGAACAACGCTTCAGCAACCTTGCGCAAGGTCTCCTTTTCCTCGTCACCATGAGCGGCCCTCTTCTCGTCGTCCTACACCTGATCCCACAAGGCGTCCTCGCCGGCCTCTTCTTCGTCATGGGCGTGCAAGCTCTCGTCGGGAACGGCATAACCCAAAAACTCCTCTTTCTTGCACGAGACAAGGAACTCACCGATGCGACAGACCCTCTAGCGCGGATCGAGCGCCGATCTGCGATCTGGGTCTTCGTGGCGTGTGAGCTCATTGGCTTTGGAGCGACGTTCGCCATCTCACAGACCATCGCCGCGATTGGGTTCCCGATCATCATTCTCTTGCTCATCCCATTTCGAACGTGGCTGATGCCGAAGTGGTTCCGTGACGATGAGTTGAAAGCTCTGGATGCGCCTACTGCGGGCGCATTCGTGATGGAGAGTGTGGGCGGCGCATACGGCGAAAGCGAGGAAAGTACCCCTGCGGATGGAACGCCGAGAGATGAGAGTGACGAGAATGCCGTCGTTGACGATAGCTTGGAGAGGGGAGAGATTCATGAGTTGCAAGATGTGCTATCTAAGAAGAGGGGTGGCGATGGCGGGACCGTCGGCCCTCGACGGAGGACGAGCCAGCGCGAGTTGCAGAGGCCTGAGGGAGGGATGAGACGGAGAAGTCACAGTTCGATGAATAGATCGGGATAGAAGATACAGCTAGATGGGCATTAGACGAGCGCTATATGGAAGAGAGACGTAGAAGCAGGGAAGATCGTTAGACTCAGGACAAGAGGAGAAAAGTGAGGTCAAGGTCAGAAGCCAGCCAAAGATCGATATAGAACAGACGAAGTAAGATTGGACGTCGAAGAAAGAAGAACGGCTCAAGGATTAGCTATATAGTTCAAAACAACGAGATGGATTTCTCAAGACATTCAATTCTACCTTTCGCACAAGCAACGGACCTGAGCCGTCGAAGGGCAGGCTGCGTAGATGGAGCGTGGAACATGGATCATTAAGGCAGGTGGACACAGTTCAATTCATCACACCATAGATGGCAGGCATTGCTTGACATTCTTGACGGAGCGCACCGCAAGCACGGATGATCGATGAGCCACAGCAGAGGAGGTAGCCCACACAAGATCAGGGGTCACCTAGGTGGTGTAAGTCCTCCAGAACAGAGAGGCTTTCTGGAGGCCGTCGAGACAATTGTAAAAGTTACTGGTTATTTCATTCTTCTTCATCTTGATCCGCGAGGTTGGTTGTTTGATATAGCTTGAGAGTGTAATCGAGAAGGATATTTCGAAGTGGGGCGGATAGCATGTAGCTGGCCGGAAGATGGGCAAAGGGCTATTGTTGTGGATTGAGACGCCGTCTCGTCGTCACCGTCGAAGAGAAGATATCGTGAACATGGACGTGGTGCACTTCCAAGCGAATGGCGGCCTTGCTTCATATATGTACTGACTCAGACGGGAAGGTGTGGCCGGGTGAGCTGTCGGCTTGTGTACGAGCAACCTGGGCACAAAGCAGCTCCTGTAACCTGGACCATGGCGACCTTTGCCTGGACTCAATCCGACCGAAAAAGAGCCAGCAAGACGTTACCATACGGGTCGCGCTCTTGATATCAGGCTTCTCTTATTCACCGGCGAATGACAGCCTGCAATTTCGACGCAATTCGTTTCAGGACTGTTGACTGGAGTGCTGGCTGCCCTGGTTGTTCGCAAGATGGACATTGTGATTGCTTTCGTCCTTCGATTCCGACTGTCTGCGTCCCTTCCAGCTGGATAGGAGGGTATACTGAGTTGCTGTGGGGGGGGGGGGGGGGCCGGG